>QLSR01000065.1:508092-565350 GCA_031780015.1 Citrullus colocynthis | reverse complement strand
ACTTTTTTTTTTTTTTTTTTTTTTTTTTTTTTTTTTTTTTTTTTTTCTCATTTCATCCTCCTCTTTCCTTTCCTTCCAACGTCGACATCCTTTCTCCAAAATGAGGGAAGGAGATCGTGTCGTTTCAGTTTTGAAAGAGGAAGAGGGGAGATCCCTCCTTCATTTTGATTGGATAGAAATAAGAGAGGTGGAGATGGGCTTCAATGGTGAGAGGAAGGAAAAGGACAAGAGAGGATGATGAAGAAAGGGAGGGAACAAATTAAGAAAAAAGAAATTAGAATTTCTATTTTAGTTTAAATAATGTCACGTCTCATTAGCTAAAATTAATTTTCCAAACATCAAAAGTTAAGACTGAATAATCATTTTGTTTTTGGTTTTTAGTAGTTTTCAAAAAAAAAAAAAAAACAAAAATCACACATATTTGTTAATTGTATTTTTGGTTTTGTGTTTTCTAAAAACAAAAGACCAAAAACATGTTTGGAAATTGTTTTTTTTTTTTTTAATTGAAAAATTAAAATCATGTTTGATAATTGTGTTTTTTTAGAGTCAAATTAAGTTTGGATGACTTTTTCAATTTTATATTTTTTTTATAAAAAATAAAATCAATTTTTTTTTTGCAATAATGTTATATATATATAAAATTATAAGATGATATCCTTATTTAAAAAAGTACAAATTGATAAAAACAATATCGATTTTTTTAAAAAAATGCATTAACTAATCACAAATAAAATGAGAACAAAAAGAAAAACGAGCATATAAACAAAATACATGAAAAAAATTCATTTGTATAAGAGAATAAATTACAGGGAGAATAAAGAAACGTTGAAAATAATTAATTTGAACCCAACAAATTTAAGTTGTTTTGTTTTATTTATGAGGATCGTCTCCATGAATTACTAATTATTGAATGGAACACTTCAACCAGAAGACTCAATAAATACTAAAGTGGATAAGTAATTGTATATAAAGGAATATAGCAACTGCCCCATAAAAAAAAAACAAAAAGAAAAGCCACATATTGATCAATAAGTTGTAGCAATTCAGATGAACATTGAAGTAAAAATTAATGTGACGATGAAGTGTAGAACAAGAAAATATTTTCGATATTATTTAGAATTTAATTTCATATAAAAGTGGAAATCCTGTATAGGAAAATGAAAATTAAATTAAGCACTAATGAACACTATAAATAGAGCCAAAACCCTCATGAAAATTCAACCAAAAGGAAAGAAGAAAAACAAAAACAAAAAACTCTCTCCCTCTCAACTTAATTATCAAAAATGGGAGCCACAAATCTCCAAACCCTTTCTCTTCTTCTCTATCTTGTCACAGTCGCTCACTTGTCCACCTCCAAAGCCGCCACCGGCGGCATTGCCGTCTACTGGGGCCAAACCACTGCCGAAGGAACTCTCCGAGAAACATGCGCCACCGGCCGATATAAATATGTCATTCTAGCTTTCCTCAACAACTTTGGCAACGGCCGTACCCCTTCCATTAACCTCTCCGGCCACTGCAACCCGGCCACCGGTGGCTGCACCGTCATCAGCCAAAACATCAAGTTCTGCCAGAGAACGGGGGTCAAAGTCCTCCTTTCCATTGGCGGCGGCGTCGGAAACTACTCTCTTGCATCTCCCACCGACGCCAAGAATTTCGCTACTTATCTCTACAACCACTTCTTGGGTGGCCGATCAACTGCACGGCCGCTCGGTGACGCCGTTTTGGACGGTATCGACTTCGATATTGAGCTCGGCTCAACCGTAAACTGGCAGTTCCTCGTTAAAAACCTTAAAGCTTTCAGCACGCCGGCCAAAAGGGTCTATTTATCCGCCGCTCCTCAATGTCCATTTCCGGACAATTTCCTTGCCACCGCCATTAACACAGGTCTTTTTAAATTATCAACCAAATTTCAACTAATTAGTTTAATTATACAATATTTATGACAAGGATTTTGCCAACACATGCATGTTCTAGTGGCTACAAAGGACTTTCTAAATTATTTTTAACAATTACACTTTTGAGAATTCTACAATATACTCCAAACATCTCCTACAACTGTAAGTAGTTTCTGTAGAATATGGTAAGAGTTAATACTTGTAGAAATTGGATTTTTGTGTTAATTTCCACCCTAAAATTGTTGAAATAAATAAAAGTTATAAGTTAAAATGTACTCTATTTATATATGTATATACTCTATTTAACAGGTGCTTTTGACTTCATCTGGGTTCAATTCTACAACAATCCTCCATGCCAATATTCAGCAGGCAACATCAAGAAGCTCATAGCATCATGGAACCGGTGGACTTCGTTGGCGGGTGGCAGCGGAAAGATCTTCCTCGGGCTACCGGCAGCTCCAGGGGCGGCTGGAAGTGGGTATATACCGGCCAATGTGCTGACTTCATCGGTTCTGCCCAAGATAAAGAGGTCGCCGAGATATGGAGGAGTAATGTTGTGGTCTCGATATTGGGACAAGGTCAGTGGATACAGTTCTGCCATTGTTGGGAGTGTTTGAAGCTTTTTTTGGGGTTCAACCCTGTTCAAATCAAATAAATTAAGTAATAATTTGTTTGGTAGCGTCAGTTTGTTTAATGTGTCTAAATAACAGTTGCCTTAATGTAATCATTTTAAATAATTATAAAGCTAATTAAGCTTTCTTGGTGTTCAATAATTATATTGCAGAGGATATATCCATACAAATTAGAAAAGGACATTGATTTATCATGAAAATTAATAACATGTTAAAGAAATTAATTACAAATATTGATAAAAAAAATAAAATATAGTTAACTATAACTCAAAGAAAAAACAAAGTATGTAAAATTGATATCTGAATTAATGGTGGATCACGTAATCAAAATTTATTATATAAATAAAAATATAAATTTCGAAATAAAAAGCAATATTAAATTTTTAATAGTTTTTCTTTGAAATAAAAGAGACTATTAAATTTATAATAATTTTAATTATAGCTCACATCTTTTTTTTATTGACAAACATTATTAAAGATCTAATTTGTTATAGTGATATAGTACATCCAATCTAGTCCATGGATGAATTTAATCCAAATTCACAACCTATATTGGATGGAATTTTGTGGGGAGACAAATATATATACATTTAGCTTCATTGTCATAAATAATGAATTAGGACTATCTAAAATGGGCAAAAGTAATCGAAGTTATCTTTAATTATGTATCTATGGTTTAGTTTGAGATTCTTATAATTTTTTAAAATTATTATTGACAATTGTGTTTTTAGAAAAATCAACCATAGAATGAAGGAAAATAGTGTTTGGCAACTTTTTGGTTTTAAAATAGAAAACACTAGTTATAGTATTTGATAAATTAGTACTAATTTGATGTTAGGACTCTATTCAAATATAGCAAAAGAAACTAAAATATTTACAAATATATATAGTAAAATTTTATTATTTATCTGCGATAGACTGTGATAGATTTTGTATATTTTGCTATTAATTGTAAATATTTTTAGCAATTTTGCCATTTAAGATAATTTCTCTTGATGTGATGTTATTTAATTATATTGATCAAAATAAATTAATTATTTCAATTATTTTTATACATATATTTAATTTAGAATTTAGTGCAATATAATTAGTTAAATTATTGTATGATTTAAATTACATCTAATTTTTTTAATCATAATTGTTTGATAAAAGCTAGAGAAAAATAATTATTATAATAAATTGAATCAATCAAAATTTCAAGAATATACGATTTTAGAAAAAATCTAAATATGAAAATTGATCTATCAAAATTTGCACGCTAGAATAAATTAAAAAGTTGTTATAAATAGCATCTTAAAAATATATATATATTAATGTTGAGAAACATATTATATTATAAAGAATAATATTTGGGTGCATTATGAAAAACATCTATTCCTATGCATTTCATTCTCATCACACATAAAAATAAAAATAAAAAAAGAATTAAAATATATAATGAAAGATGTAAAAAGAATTTATCACTTGGCAATTAAATATGATTAGACAAATTAATGGGATGCACAAAAAGATGGTATGGCTCTCATTGTTCACACTATAAATTTGTCTACATAAATATTTGTGAATCTTACATTAGTGTTAATGGGTCTCACCCTATTTTTGAATACGCGTTGACGTGACACACAATAAATAAAAGGTAATGTGAAAAATTATGCATGAAAATTTTTAAGTTACATGAATAGAACACTGATGTGATGTATTGAAGTTGTGAATATGTGGAACTACCCTTTGCTGTTCTCCCTCCCAATGTCATTTCTCTCTCTCTCTCTACTCTATTGTCTATGCACTCATTCACATGTAATTCACACGTTTAAAAAAATTTCATCTCACACACTCACATGGAACACACTTCTCTTTTATCATTCTCTTCCTGTCTTTAATCAAGTGCATCACTCTTTTTTTCATGCAAGGGACTGTCACCAACTGCTCATTGATAATATCTTTGAATTATTTGTCGGTTACTATATGATTTGGAAACAAAAAATATTATAAGGGAAGATTCCAGTAAACCATTGTTCTTAGGCATGTAACGTCTCGATTGATATTCATTTATATTAATCAAAAGACAGTTTATATACATGATACGTACGTCTCAAAGGCAAAGCAAACGTTTTTCTGGTTTTTTAATTTTAAGTAGAGTGTTCATAGGGTAGGGCACGATTGTCCTCACTCTCCATTTCATTTTTTATCTCTACAAATTTTTTTATTTAATTTTATGACAATTGGTGTGAGGATTTCTTGTAAGGAATGCAAGAGGATCAGATTTTCTAGAGAATTATCCGTTTTTTCAGTTTTTTTTTTTTTTAAAAATAAATCAATGAGAAATACATTTTAGTCTTTAATTTCTATTTGGTCCATAAGTTTTAGAATGTTGCACTTTTAATCTAGATTTTTTTCTACTAAATACTAAGTTTAGTTTTTTGTGTTAATATTTATTTATTAATTTAAAATATTTATGAAGTGAAATTTTGAACTTAATTTTAATGAAAAAATAGTGAAATTTAATTAATTATAATTATTTGAAGAAAAATTATTTTAAATAACAAAACTGCTAAAAATACTTACAAATAATAGCAAAATATCATAGTCTATTTGCAATAGACAACAATAGACTACTATCTGTGTCTATCATGACATAGATCTGCTATCCCAATCAATTGCAGATAAATAGTGAATTTTGCTATATCTAAAAACAACCCTTCTTTGAATAAATAATGAAACTTAATTAACTATAATTCTTTTAATATAATAAAATTAATTAATAGACATTAACATTATATTAAATATGGGAAATAAGTATTTAGAGAAAAATCGAAGTTAAATGTGTAAGTCTTGAAACCCAGGAACAAAATTAAAACAAAACTCAAATCTCAAGGTTAAATTTGTAACAATTTGAAATCTAAGGACTAAATTGGAACTAAATTCAAAACTTAAGGACAAAGTGTAACATTTGGTAACCTAGGGACTAAATGAAAACTAAACTCAAAACCTAAGGATAAAAAAAAAATATTTTTTTGCAAAAATCAAGTAAAATAAATTCTATTGAAAAGTTATAATTATATACCGTTAATTTTAATTTTCTACCAAAAAAATTCATTATTTAAATGGTTAATTCCACTTAAAGAATTTGAATTTAAATAAAAGTGACTTAAAACTTCTAGTAGAATGAAAAAATTACTTATCAAATTATTCATATATATATTCAACCATACAAATCGTTCGAACATATTTATTAATCTACAAGTCATAAAATAAAATAACTTAAATTTTAAATTATATATATAATTACGCTAATAATAATAATAATAATAATAATAATAATAAAAATAAAGGTTGTTTTCAAAGATAGGAAAATAAACCAAAATATTTATAAATATAGCAAAATTTTATTGTTTATATGCGATAAACAACGAATAGTTTATCATAATCTATCACATATAGACTGTAATATTTTACTATTATTTGTAAATACTTTCAATATGTCATTTAAAATAATTTTTCTAATAACAATAATAATTAAACGGGGAACACATCTTCTGTCCAATTAAGGAAAGTTTTGACGGTATCAATATTAATATATATGTAATGTAAGACAAAAACACCTTGTCTTCAATTAAACAACTTTTTTGTGAGGTGGATAATTACTTTGACTTTTTTTTTTTTATATTACCTGTTTAGGGTTCAAACATTTTAGGAATTTTTCTTTTTAAGGTAAGGTGATATATTTAAGATTTATGGCTCTATAACCTTTTAGATTAAAGTGATTCACACATAATATAATATAGTAAAAAAAAGGATAAATTAATGGGTTAAATAACAATCATAGTATATAGCTTTAAAGAAAGCACAACTCAACTAGTAAACGATATTAAATTAATAACTAAGAAATATATGGCTCTTAAATCCTCTATTTCAACCCTACTATAAAAATAATAATAATAAATAACAAGCACTTACAAATATTTTAGGTTGAAAAATGACCAACGTGTTTATATTGTATTTCATGATAACTAACAAAATTGAATTGGTAGAGGAAAAAAAAGATGGATTTTCTCCTGACAAATGATGTTATTTTATAGAAAATTAGTATAAATTTATCTAAGGTAAGGGTTTTAATTTGTACAAGTTGAGTCAAATACCTGAAAAATCTTCATAGCGTAAATATTACTTAATCGAAACATTGCAAGTTACTCATTGCACTTTTTTTTTTTTTTCACTTTTTTTTTTTTTATCACTACAACAAATTTAGACCTTGGATGTCGGTAATTTATTAACAATAAGTGATATGGTTCTATAATGACAGTTTTTGGAAAATTCTTTGAAATAACTATGGCCATTGCTTTCATTGAATATAGATTTGACTTTTATTGTATCTTATAGCTTAAAAGAATCTAGTAACATAATTTAAACCATTCAAATTTTGATTATTACTGCATAATCAATTGAAAGAGAACTTTGCTTGATATTATTCTATGAAAGAAATAAACAGACCTGCCCCTTACATTAGTCCTAAATTTATGAAATCATCAGCTGAAAATTCAACTCTAATCATATTCTAATTTATGCTTATGTTCTTATCCTTAAGCCTAAATAGTAATTAAACTAATGAAACCTTCTGTCCTTATCAAAGGCTTTAAATTTAAGCAATATTACAATAATGATATCATAAACATAGTCTCCAACACGTTTCTTTATTTTTCTATATATCAATTTCATTGTGGGATATTTTTTTTTTTTTTTTTTCAAACACAAGCTTTCTAAAGCTTATAAATAGCAAGGAAAGCAAAGGATAAAATGTATGAAAGCAAAAATGGCTACAAGTTTGCAAAGCTTTGTTCCAGTTCTATCTCTCCTTCTCTTAGCTCATGTTTCAACCTCCTATGGAGGCAGCATCGCCATCTACTGGGGCCAAAGTGGTGCAGAAGGAACTCTAAGAGAAGCATGCGCCACAGGAAGATACAAGTATGTTATGCTTGCTTTTCTCAACAACTTCGGCAACGGTCGCACCCCGTCGATCAACCTCTCTGGGCATTGCAACCCTGCGAATGGCGGGTGCAAAGTAGCCAGCCAGAACATAAAGTTCTGCCAAAGCAAAGGGATCAAAATTCTTCTCTCCATTGGAGGTGGCATTGGAAACTATTCCCTGGCTTCTCCTGTTGATGCCAAAAGATTCGCGACGTATCTCTACAACAACTACCTTGGTGGCCGATCATCTGCTCGCCCGTTGGGTGATGCAGTGTTGGATGGAATAGACTTTGACATTGAGCTTGGCTCCACTGCAAATTGGCAATACCTTGCAAGATATTTAAAGGGATTCAGCAAGCCAAACAAACGAATTTACTTATCAGCTGCTCCTCAATGTCCATTCCCAGATAGGTTTCTTGGCAAAGCCCTCGACACAGGTCTTTTCAACTATGTTTGGGTTCAATTCTACAACAATGGTCCATGCCAGTACGAAACTGGCAACATCAACAAGCTCATATCGTCATGGAACCGTTGGACATCGTCGGTGAGGGGATCGGGGAAGATCTTCCTTGGCTTGCCAGCAGCAAAAGGAGGTGCAGGAAGTGGATATATTCCACCTCGTCTGTTGACTTCGCAAATTCTTCCAAGGATAAAGAGGTCGCCAAGGTATGGAGGAGTAATGTTGTGGTCACGGTATTGGGACAAACAGTCAGGATATAGTTCTACAATTATCAGTAGTATCTAATATATATAAGTCTAATAAATAAATTATGTAGGGTTATCTAGATTATATATCAGTCTCTTTCCATGAGAGATGCTTGTATTTTCAAGTGTCCCCTATACATGTAATGTGCCTTAATGTAATAATCCTCTAATGGAGGTTGTAATATAATAAATGCTGTTTGTTTTCTCATTGTTTGTCTGTTTTCTTTTCTGGCACAATTCTTCAAAGTGTCACCATAGAGATAATTGCGTACGTCTATGCATTAAAATTATAGTTTGTCCCGAAGTAATTGTAAACTATCTATCTCTGAATTATTCTGTTTAATTATTGGAGTAATTAAACAATAACTATTGACGGGCAAACGAAGAACATTGAAAACCATATCCTTCGAAGATCAAATTGAAAACCATAACAAATAATACTATTGACGGGCAAACGTCATGCTAATTAAATCTATTTTAAATATCACCATCAAAAGGCTCCATGATTTATTTGAAGTTAAAAATAATAATGATGAAAATATATATACACACACAAGATTGAAAATTTATACATTGTCTTGAAAATAAAAGATCAAACTATCATTCATCCCTTTTAAAATCATAATTGACATCTTATCTATTAAGCTATGCTCACATGAGATATTCTACCAACTTTCTCGACCCCTGAACTGATTACCTTTAAAACTCAACGCTCAACCAAAGATTAAACCCATTCATAAACCATACCAAATTAGCATATTCTTTCAGACAAGAAATTCTAGAGATCAACTAGATTCTGTAGCAGCACAAACAAGTTAGAAAGTAATAGCACGATAAGCCTAAGCCCTGAGTTGAATTTATAGAAAATAATGAAGCTGAGTTCAGAGTCAGAGGCTGCATTTCAACTACATCAACTACACACTACAAGGAAATTATTGATTAAAAAAAAGAAAAAAAAAATTAGGAGCTACGTAAGCCAAAATTTTTATCAAAGCTAAGCTAGGCTACATAACCCAGAAAACAAGCTAGAGCATCGCATACTCGTAGATAAAAATGAATAAGGAAATGTCGAGGTTCATGAGGGAGAAAAGCAAAAAAATAATCAAGAGATTCAAGACAGAATAATTAAAGGGCGTTCCTCACGTTTCTTGGCCCTCTTACTCTACACTTTACGGACTTGAATGTTGTGAGTAGATGGGAACCGCCATATCGGTTGTCTGCCACTCTGAAGGAGCGCTACCTCTTCTCCTTCCTTCACCATTCCTTGTCTCTGTACATGTGAAACTTGACGAGTCAGAGAGATTCTCATACATGGAAACTAGAGATTATATTGAGAAGCCATTGAAAAGGTTCCTGAAGAGAAAAATTTAAACAAAATTGGCGGATAGGACACCTGCAGCATAGATAAGGCATTGGTAAAGGTCTGCTCCGCATCATCAGAAAATTGCATGTATATAGGGCACACTCCTTGATACAAAGCCAACCTCTGTTGTATCCTTTTACTGCAAGTCACGGTAGGGTATTTAAGGAAACTATCATAGCTGAAATCCTAGTATCTGACTAAATGGTACATTTCTATTTCATGAATAACTCAATTGATCATATACAGGAAATAGTGCATTTTCATTCATGATACTGGCCCTTTTTATAGATACTAGGGGTAGCTTAATAGCCTCAGTGAATTACTACTGAAATTGCATTTTCATCAACATTTTTTTTAATAAGAAATGATTTCTTGATGAATGAAATAATCCAAGAGTATATATTTCCATCAACAATGAACTTGAATTTGAATGTTCGTATAATTGTGTGTGATGTTTAATTGATCAGACCCACAAGAGCGCCTTATGCTCATACTTTGTGTACAGTGACACAAAACATCAAGGAAGGAAAAAGGAGACACGTGACTAGTGAAGCAGTTTGATAAACATAAGTAGTTTAGATTCTGTCAGATAAAAACAAAAGTAACAGAAAGGAAAAATCAGAATCTTGGATGCAAACATATCTAATCTATCTAAGTCACATAGCATATGATTGGCTCTCAAGAACAAAAGCAACTCACTCATTTGTAAAGGCAAATGTTGTGCCAGATGGTCGATAATGGCTAAGGAGGATAGCCATGAAACCAGTTCTAGTGAAGACAACTATTGAGGTTCCAAGAGTGTTGGACATCATTGTTGCATGATAAGCAAACATCTCGCTCATATGGTTCTACATAGAAGAAAAAACCAAGTAAATATCATGATGAAAAATGGAATAATAAAAGAACAGAAGTGGGAGAAAACAAGAAATCATGTTCTTATTAAAGAAATCATGTTCATACTGAAGTAACAAAAGTTTACTAATCTTTAAATAACCTTGAATGTTTGACCGAGATTCAATGGCATTCGACCACCTTCTATAGTTGCTTCAGTCCGTAAAGCAACTGTATGCATTACTTTCACAGCTTTTAATGGGAATCTGGAAATTGGCATAATCAGGTGATCAAATGAACAAAAATACTTCATTTATGTTAATTCATCAAAATAGACACCAAAACAACAAAAGAAGCCGGTTGATGTGTGTTGATGTGTGTTTATTTACTCAAAATTCATTTATTTCTTTTTTATTTTGGGAATTGTATGCAGTACGCTCAATATCTGCACATGATGCATTCTAGCTGGTCAGGTCAAATCAATTAATCGATTTGAATTGTTTTCTTGCAGAATCATATCATTCTGCTGAACATGAACCCACCACAGAACGCTTAGTCTTGAAAACCATCGCCAGATCTAAAGAAACAACATAATCCGGACCAAAACTGCCTAAAATTTCTTGGATAAGAGACAATTTCATTCAGCCAGATAGCATAAGGTTAACTAATAGCATACTAAGGAACTAAAAAGATAACTCACTTTCCATGAGCAGTTTCTCCAGACAGCATGATTGCATCAGCACCCTCTCTAACTGCAATAGCAATGTCAGATACTTCTGCCCTGGTTGGTGTCGGATGAACAATCATACTCTCAAGCATGTTAGTAGCCACAATGACAGCCTTCCCCATGCCTCGACACAGGTTGATTATCTCCTCCTTCATACCGATCAAGTACGTTTAGAAAGTTTGACATATAGAACACTAAGCATCCCTTCTATTGTGGGGCACCCAAACAAAAACGGCTGGCTTTTTTTAATTGGGAAATCTAACTACCTGCAGAAGTGGAACCTCTTCAATAGGGAGTTCTGCACCAAGATCGCCTCTTGCAACCATTGCCTGAAATGATAAGAAATGAATTTGTTCTTGAATTAGTAACCAAGCCCCAAACTATGAGCAAAATTAAAAACCTTCGATTGGAATCCAACATTAACAGGGCAATGAAAAGAATCAAATAATTACCCCATCAGAAGCTGTAATAATTGAATGCAAATTTGGTATGGAGTCTGCACTTTCTATTTTTACAATCACATGAATATCAGCATCACAGCCTGCAAAGTCAGAGAAGTTAATAAGTCTATAGCAGACTAACAAGAATGCAGCATCCAAATTGACTTAATAAGCACAACATAAGATCTGAAGCTATTTACTCTTAAGATATTTCTTCAACTCATGAACTACTTGTGCATCTTTGACGAAAGAGACGGCATAAAAATCAACTTTGTTATCAACTCCAAATTTAATATCATCCCAATCCTTCTCTGCAAGAAGCAGTACAACAAATTCATTCAGTCACAGGCAAAAAAATAAAAAAAATAAAAAAAAATTATTAAAATGTGAAATCTGTAGGATAAGCTAATTCAAAGTCCAACCAGTAATTGAAGGCAGTGTAGCACTTTTCCCTCGAACATTTAAATGTCGTCTGGACTTGAGCTCTCCTCCATCAATAACTTCACACTTGACTGAATCTTCTGTCTTAGATTTCACCATCAATGACATCATTCCACCTATAATAGATTTAAATAGTCAATGTCTGTGCAATGTGCAAAATGATCACAAAAAGGTTCTCTATTTTCTTTATAAAACTTCAACTAGTATAGCCTTATGATGTAAGTCTGTAAGATGAAAATGAACATTAATCATTATTTTAAGATAGGAAGAAAATTCAACAACATGAGACAAAAAAGAAAAAAGGAAAAATGTAGTAGATAAGAATAGAAGGCCATCTGCACACCGTCATTAAAATTATTAGCATGCACCATGAGAAAACAGAAGCAACATAAATGTATCAAGAAATTACTAAAAAAGTAAAGAAAGAGAGAACCGATGCACACTTGACTCTCATTCTCATATAACACAATATTCCTATGCTTCAAAGCCAAGTCATGTCACCACATGGAATGTGACCGAGCATTCTATCTAAACAGAGTTTCAAACTAGTGGCAAAAGATATGTAACAAAAAGGGAAATCAAATGTGTTATTAAATAATAATAATAATTATTATTATAAAAATAAAAAAAAATAAAATAAAAAAAAAAAAAAACCCAGCATACCATCAACAAGAAGCATGTCCCCAACTTCAACATCATTAACAAAATCATCATAGTTCACACTGACAGAATCTGCAGTGCTAACACCTCTCCGTATGGTAAAAGTGAATTCCTGTCCAGTTTCTAACAATATTGGTTGTGGTAGGTCACCACTCCTAACCTCAGGACCCTGACAAAATGAAATAGATAGTTAAAAATTTTATTAGAAAAATTGAAAAGGACATGCACTTAATAGTTACATAGATTAAAAAAAAGATCTAGAATACACAAATGAGCACAAGGAAGAATAAAAACCTTAAAAGAGGAAAAAAAAATGTAAATAAAAACAAAAGTTTTTCAATGACATTTCACATTAGCATCTCCTCAGTTAACAAACTGAATTTGTATTTTTGGAAAGACCTGAATTTCAAAATAAATAATAATATAATAATTAAATAATAATTTAAAAAAAAAGGGGGGGGGGGGGGGGGGTGTTAAAGCACAAGGCACAAGAACAAAGTACATATCAGAATGAAACAATACTTTTGAATATAATTAAGAACCCATTGTAAAAAAACAAGAAGTTAAAGCACAAGGCACAAGAACAAAGTACATATCAGAATGAAACAATACTTTTTAATATAATTCAGATCCAGTTGTAGAGTCGAAACTGCAGACTTGTTTTTAGAAAATTCTCGTAATTTTGGTTGTACACCGTTATTCTATTATTCACTGCCAGAGTAAAGGTGGAAAATATAACATTTGTGATTTCCACCAAAATTAAATTGTTATCTGGGAAAACACTTGTTGCTAGGCTAATGGAATGAATGTTGCTGGGAAAACACTTGTTGCTAGGCTAATGAAATGAATCTATTGAACATTTAGAAATATGAGAACGAACTTGCCTTGGTGTCGAGCATGATTGCGATGCAGTTGTCTTGTGATTGGGCATTGTATTCTCTGACTAAATCTATAACTTTCTGATGAGATGCATGGTCTCCATGAGACATATTCAATCGAGCAACATTCATTCCAGCCTCAGCCAGTTTCCAAATCATTTCCTTCGTATTAGTCGAAGGTCCAATCGTGCACACGATCTTTGTCTTACGTCTAACTGTTGGCTTCGACCACATACCAACCGGTGTATCCCCAAGCTGTTGAACTGCTCGTAAATGTTCAAATTGCTCATCTGCCTGATAAGCAATATTCAGAATGGCATTAACACGTGAAAATAGGAAGACTAGAACAGGCTTCTTGAGAGTATGAGTGTGTGTAGACATCTGTATATTCCCTTCAGAAAATTCAGAGATTAAAGAAAAACCAGCGAAACAAAAACTCAACGCATCTAAATGCAGGAGCTATGCCAACTTATGGATCCATACAACTCGTTGCCATACAACAAAAAAAAAAAAAAAAAAAAAAAACTACACCATTATGCTTCCTGAATGGCGTATGTTTTTAAGCCACGTCTTTTCAATATTCAAATCCCAGACTCCAGCTCCCCATTTTTCCTCAATCTTTCTCGTAATAAGAAAATAAAATCATTTTCCTTTAAAAAGAAAAATTAACAAACCAGAAGATCACAAACCTTCTGAACATCCTCAGGTGATACCGGAACAACTTCAGCTTGAGCAGCTCTCTTGGATGTGATTAGACTTCTCTTGGAAACAAAATTCCAACTCTTCTTCTCATGCGCCAACACTTTGGAGCCAATACCAAAACACCGAGCCCTGTCAAGTCGTTCTTGCACAGATCCCGAGCTAGGGCACAGGAATGTGCTGTGAATCGCCCTGGTAGCCACCACCTGTGACATTTTACGAACAGAAGCAAAAACAGAGAGAGAAACTAAGGGAGAAGGGTCCCGAGAAGAGATTTAACAGAGGGGAAAATGAACGGAGAAATGGTTGATGACTCGAACGTAGAAAATTTCGCCACAATCCTACGGCGGATTTACCAATGCCAATGTGAGAGTGAGCGAGAGCTTCGGTGGTATCGAAGAAATGAGGAAGCTGGTAGCGCCGTTGGGCTTCGTTCAAAGCGGCGGTTTGGTTCTTAAAGAACTAGAACTAACATTTTACAAATAATATTGGGGGCACTTGTCAGCGCGTGTACTCAACTCGCTTTCTGTGATAAACATGCTTCAAATACTCAAATTGATGGGCCCATATTCGGGCCTCACCACGACCCTTTTTGCCCTTTTCTCAAGGCCCAATATATAACTTGAAAATTTTCATTATCTTTTGATTTAGGAAATTAGTCGGCTATATTACTGATATTTTATAAAATATATAAAATTTATTAATATTTTATAATTTTAGGACATTTTTAACCTTTTAATATATTATATTTCATTTTTTAATTTCGTAATATTTAAAATAAAATATATCATTTTTTATTTAGTATTACTTATATAAGAATTTTATTCTTTGAAATATGTTTAACTACATTATCTCTGATTAATAAAATTTTGAAATATAATTCTTTATTTATTAAAATTATTTTTTAATTTTGAATTAATTTTTATTATTTATTAATTTCTAATGATATTCAATCAACGCATATATTTTAAATTAAGTTTTCTCCATTTATAAAGATTTTGTTGATTTTCTTTCATATATATACAAAAAATTGAAGGGTAAACAGAGTTGAAAATGTAAATTGCGATAGATATTTGTGTAAAATAATAGCCTATTAAATTATTCATGTAAAAAATAGAAAAATTTAGATTATTGTGTAATTAAACCTATTTATTTAAGTTATATAAGGAGAAAGTCCTAAATTAATTTCTAAAATGCTTTTTTTAAAAAAAAAAAATGGTGAAAAACATATTTTTAGTAGCCGCTCCATAATTATCATTTAAAGGTGGATTGTTAAAAGTAACCTGAATTGATTACTCAGGTAGAAAGGAGAATGATAATAAATTTTCATGAATCAACGAATTTTAATATGAGTATTTAGCATGTGACTTAAAAATAAACTGAATTCTATGTATGTATATATATATCATATATTCTCAATATATATCTATAGGACTTGTCACTATTGTTTTTTGTTGTTTTGTTTGGCTATTAAGCATAAATTAATACCTACCCTACCACTGTTATTCATCTAAAAAACAAATGTTAAAAACAACCCACGTGACTTCATTTGTGTGAAAAGTCTACCAACCTCCTACCAACCTCACAGATAAATTTATTATTTTTTTATTTTTTATTAAGTACAACAATAAATTTAAAACTCTATCCTTAATCGTGAAATGAAATACGAATACATGTCAATTATCGTTAAATTATACTTAAGTTGATAAATAAATTTTAAAAACAATAAATTTAAAACTCTATCCTTAATCGTGAAATGAAATACGAATACATCTCAATTATCGTTAAATTATACTTAAGTTGATAAATAAATTTTAAAAAATAAATTTGCTGAATGTATATGATCTGGCCTCTGGGTGTTTTGCTGAATGAATTTTATTGAATGTTGCTTAGCATTTATGAGCTACACAAGGTTTTGCACTTGAAATTAACGAAATTATCTATAATTTTAATTACCTTTCAAAACGTAAAGAGCAAGAGTCATAAATTCCAATTTAAAAATCAATGCCAAACTAAACTAATTAATAAAGCCAAACAAGATTATTCTATGATTGTTTGACACACTAAATAGAGTTCACATGTCCGAAGTTTATATGTCTATAGAATTTATATGTTTATGAAGTTTATGTCTGTGTTTTGGACGTTTAGAGTGTTGAGTTCATATGTCAAAGGTATCTAGTCCAACTTTTTTTACATTAAATAATTTGTTTTTATGATGATTATTTTTTGTTTGCAAACTTTTATTTTAATGTTTTTTAAGCAAACATGTATTGTTGGGAGTTTTAGGAAATGAGGTTTAAGATTTACTTTTGGATTATACATTCCATTTTTTTTTTTAAATTTAAGCAATAATTTTACAAATATGTATTTGTGACATTTCTATTTAAGTAATTTTTATTTTAATACTCTTGATTAAAAAAAATTAAAATAAAACATTCATGTGTCTAACAATTTTTTTCTCAAAATGTTTTTACATACAAATTTGTTTTATTTCTTACATGATAAAAGTAATTTTATTGATGTTATAATTACCATAAAGAACTTCTATACAATACTATGAACTAATAAAAAGATCGAGAATTCAACGTTTTGACGAAACTTATATACTTTTGTGTCAACAAATGTGTTTTTATTAACATTTTTGTATGTCAATTGATGTTTTATATGTACTTTTTAAATTAATAGTTATTTTAAGCTTTAAATTAAAGTTTTATTGACAATTTTATGTCACAAGCTTCAACAAAATAAAAGACTCGTATACAACAAAACCCAAATTTGCAGTAGTCATAATTTAGAATAAGGATCATCGGAGTTGGTTGAGTGGCCACCGTCAAAGGTCACCAAAGTTGGTTGTCAATCGTGGTGATTGGATATTGCTGGAATTGGCCGCAAGTGATGGTTGTCAGAGTTTGCAGTCAGAAGTAGTCGCCGAAATTGAGCAACAAGGCATTGGTGGTGATGAGAACTGAGAATACGTTTGGTGGACATGGTATAAAATATCTGTGGCATACAAAGTTAACCTCCAAATAATGAGTTGAGTTCATATCTCAACTCATATCATCCTATCTTTTCACCCCAAACACTTCCTCAGTGTCATTAAGAGCAAACATCAAAATAAACATAGCTCATTGGTAAAAATCTTATACTATCAACCTCTAGATCTAAAGTTGGATCATTTATCCCCATAATTATTGTACTTAAATATAAATAAATAAAAGCACCAAACGAGACCTCAATATTATTTGCTTTAAAATGTATATATGTATATTAGCGTAATGTTGTTTCTTGTAAGAAATTATCACGCGATACATTTCAAATCCTTCCACCCTTGACCAAAAATAACACATCACTGCGAACTTCCCTCTAAAAAATGAACTAATGAAAATGAATACCAGAAAGCATTCAGGTTGAAGATCGAATCATGGAGAATTACATGAGAATCAATCACAAACTAATCAATCAACGCACTGACCACAAAAACAAAAACAAAAGGCCCTCAAGAAATAGACGTAACTCGAACTGAGTGGTCGGCAGATCCAGTCAAGAACACAGGCAAAGTTGGGTGCCAATCAACCGTCGATATCGCTGCCGTGTGTGGAAGAGTTTTCAATCCGCCCACACGACCACCTACCTAAGTAAGGAATTCAATTTCAAGAACAGGCATACTATTGAATGGAAGGAATTCAATTTCAAGAACAAACAGGTCTCTTAGTCTTGGATATAGTCTTTAAGCTAGGCTGGATCCAAATTCAATTTTAAAATAGTTAAAATTATTTTTGTCATTTTCTCTAAAATATGTCTTTATAATTAAAAATTAATTTAATGTTTGAACATAAACAAATATGCTTTATAATTAAAAATTAATTTAATGTTTGAACATAAACGAAATTTTTATACCATCAAAATTAACTGATGAAAGGAATGGAGGAAATGATGAACCTGGTATATGGGAGCTCTCACTGAATTTGATGTAGCCAAGAGTCTTTTTCCATTTGCATCCAAAGCAATTTCATGTCTCAAGGACAGAGAGCTCTCAGAATCGCAAAACCTGTCAAAAAAAAGACTCAAATATATAATCAAGGTACCCAAGCCAAATTACAGGATGAAGTATAATTACGAAGCCAAGTTCAAGAATAGTATAGTATAGTATTGTAAAGGAAAACAGCATCAAAGAAGATTGAAACGTATAGCTTTCTTCAGGATACGTTTACATGCACAGCAAAATTTTGTTTGAAGAAGATAATTCTGATTTAAAAAAAAAAAAAAAAAAGATAAAAGATAAAATGGTATTAATTAGCAACAAATTACATGGTATGACCATAGATTGACATTCACTAGCTATATTCAACATTATCATGTCAAACACAAAATTGATCCATTCGTCTATCAGGTAATCTTCCCTTCTTCACATTCATGGACACACATCAGGACTGCAAAAACGTCCAAATGACCATCAACAGAAACGTTACAATGGATTTTTTAAAAATATATATTAAAAAAACTATAAATTTGACCCACCGAGGGCAAGTAGAAAAGAGAACTATATTTTTCCATTTTGTGACTCCCACTTGATTTTCCCACAGTAGGAATTTCTCAAAATACTCCTTTTTTTTCCCTATTAGTACCAACCAATTGAAAGCCATTTTTTTAACTTCAACGGCTAAGGGCATTCGGTTCTGCCTTACACCCCTTTGTTTTTGTAAGTCATTGCCATCAATAAATAATGTTCCAATCATCTAAAAGAAAATTAATTAGAAGTACCAACAAGAACTGCCAAGTATTAGTTATTATTATTACTAAAACCCTCATAAAGGGTATTAAACTATATAACCTATAGATATTTTATTTCTAACTAATGAAAGTACCTGCTATTATTTCTTGACCACAGAACTTGACCTTGATTATGCAAGCTCCATTCAAATATCTGACCACAGAAATACATATCATCTTACAACCAAATAAGAGTTAAAAGATAAAAATAAAATGATCAATGCATTAATAGAACTTCAATCCAGAAAAATTAGCAGATAAAACTACTTGCCTTCCCATCTGACCCTAAAGTAAAAATGCTAGTTTCATCCGGCCCGAAAAGAATCGAGTTAATGGCAGAATCATGTGCCGGCCACCCTGTAATTTGTAGACAAGCGGACATGTCTTTTACCTAGTTAAGGTCCAGAATTTTGAAATTGTATCGTTCAAATAAGTTTATGCAGCTCACCCCTTGTGAGACTGCCAAAGTTCCACAAACCACTAAGGTTTTATCCACTCATTTATGGTTCAGATCCAGGATAGCATGCCTTCCCTACTTGTATAATCGAGTAAAAAAAGAAGCAAATGCTAGTAAATTTCCACACTTTTCCACGTGAATTTGTCCGAGCCCGAATCTAGAGCTGCATGTAATGAGTGGAATTCTTCCACTGTCTCTAGGTTTCCAGTGGGGGAACCCATCTTTTAACCGAACAATTGCCCCATCTTACATCAACCCATCCAAGCACGTGTATAAACTCCAAGATTCAATTCAATGTATTCCATTCAACAAGTACAGAAAAACCATTCCTATCTTTTTACGTCCAATTAACTAAGAATGTAAAAATAATAATACTAATATTAAAAGTAAAATTTTTAAAAAATGAAGAGATACTAATAATAAAAAAAATTAGTTTTAAAAAAATGAATGTACTATCATGTGTTACATTAATGAATACTGATAGTCTTACAAGAAAGAAAACTTAGCATTTAAAATGTATTGGAAGGATACCAAACATGTGAATCATTCCATCAGTAGCAGCAGCTGCTAAAATCTTCCCGTTATGATTGAAGCACATTGAAGTGATTGCAGGTGGATCCTTACCCAGAGGAAGGACTGTCTTCATAGAAACCAAAAGATAGTCAAGGCACCGAATAGCAACTGAAAGCTAAAGCAAACTTAAGTTCCAACAGCAAGCATTTCCATACCATTGACTTCCAAGTTCTCATGTTCCATACTGTGAGTGAAGCAAATCCCAAACTATCCACATAACTTGAACCATGCCTACAAAGACAACACCTTCCTAAAAATCTCTTGCACTTTTTTCCTCATAGAAGGGAAAACGAACAAAAGTAAATGCAAGAAAGACTTTATGATGAACAAACAATGCCCTAAAAAATCTTGCATAGAAATACAATTTGAGAGAACTATCAACGTCAAAAATTGGTCAAAGTGCCCATATCTCAACTGATATATAGAATGTGTTGGCTAACAAAGAGAAAAAAAAATCAGCATAAAAATTTGAAACCAAATTTAGTTTACAAAACACATGAAAGATTATAATATTATGAGAAAAAGCAATACCCTCTAGATGCTGCTGCAGAGACGAAAATAGATTCAACAGGACTGCATTTGATATCCAACACGCTGTAACAGAATAATATATGAGAAACTTGGAAAGGAAAGAATTAAACTATAGAGAGTATCAACTGAAAGAACCTAGGGAACATATCAGTCGTGTTGAGATCACACACAACTCTCTTTGCATCAACATTCCATGCTTTAATGCCTGCATCAGCGGTGCCTATTAGAAGCTTTTGCCAAAAGAAAAATATAAGAGCCTCTAGTTAAACTCACAAAAATATAAAAGCAATTTTTTGATACAGAAATCATATATGCATTCACTATGTAATACAAGATTCCACATCAACTTACTAGGCGATCGGATTTACACTCCCAGTCAAGTGACATAATCTCTGCCCCACAGTAAATTGTTGCATTTCTAGATGCTGGAGTGGACGAATCATATGTCCATATCCTATTTTACATGTATTGAATCAAAAGACAATGAATTAGAAAACCAACAGCAGAGAAGAGAGGGTGTGGGAAATGTGCGATCAACAGCCATCTAGACTTTATTTAAATTTGGTTAGAATTCCCTTTTGGTCCTTGTACTTGGGGACTTGTTTTATTTTTGTCCCAGTACTTCCAACTGTCCAAATTTATCTTTAAAACAGTTCTTCGTGTTAGTATATTGTTGATTTTCCAAAAACAATTTGGTTTCTATTAGTCGTCCCTCTATAAATTTTATAAACATTTCATGTAGGGTCTTGTCTTATATGAAAATTATTATTATTAATTAACCAATTTCAATAAAAATTAATTCCAAAGGGTTAAATTTAAGCCAAAGTATATTTGAGTATTTAAAAAGTACCAAGATTAAAATGAAACAAAACTCAAAGTCCAGAGATCAAAATAGTATTTTAACCAGTAAAGGATGTCGTCAATTGAGGGAAAGAAACAAGATGACTTAATTATCAACCCATTTTCAATGTATTTTCCTTCAATTTTTCTCATCAAATACCTTGAGTATTATACCTGACTGTACCATCCAAAGAAGCACTTGCTACATTGTTTCCAGATGCAGAAAAACGGCAACGACTGATTGGACTTGTGTGGCCCAAAAATGTCTCCTATTTACCATGGTAATATGAGTAAAAAACTCCACTGTAGGGAGAGAGAGAGAAATGCATGCACATATCTAATCACAAGAAATGTAATAAACTGAACTGTAAAGGTGTAAGTTCTAGGATAAACTTAATCTGAACGCCAATGGGGAATTTTAGCAGTACTATTACCTGAAATTCTACTTTCACTTCAGGGAAGTCTTCTTGTACATGGACTTCTCCGCTATTCACTGGCACATTATGCATACAAATGTGATACGTCTTTATGAAAAGAAAGAAGGGAAAACGTCGCTGAAGAGTGATAGT
Source organism: Citrullus colocynthis (assembly GCA_031780015.1). NCBI lineage: Eukaryota > Viridiplantae > Streptophyta > Magnoliopsida > Cucurbitales > Cucurbitaceae > Citrullus > Citrullus colocynthis. The sequence goes on along the minus strand of QLSR01000065.1, from coordinate 543,374 downwards.
AACCCATTATATTTATGTGTCAAGAGAATAGCCTAAGAAGATTAGAGAACTCACTGCCTTTCACAAGTCTCGCTTGGAGAACAAACCACAAAATGACTCAAAAAGTACCTCCAACAGAATCAATCTCTCAATATAAACCCCTCCCCTCAACTGAATCCATAACTAACAAAGATGCTCCGCGTCCCATTCACCTATTACAAAAATACTACTTACATATTCCTCTCCCAATTCTTCTTCGACAATATACTTTAGTCACTAGTGGCCTATCAAAATATTATGAAGACGGACAATCTTGCATAAAATCATTCTAGAATCAATTGTAACTGGCTTGTTTTTTCTATTTGATACACAAGTGCACGGTTTATCCTTTGATAAATGTAGGTTTTTACTGGTACTAGAATGAAAAACTAATGGCTTCACGATATTATTGCATTAGAGTCAAGGATTCATCCCCATGCCTAACCAACAGTGGATTTTAAATCCCTGCCCCTTTCCCTAATTTCAGGAAGTTACTGCAAAGCTAGGATATCTGCGATCAACACATTTTTATTATTACTTTTAACTATTTTATGAATCAACGTAATCAAATATTGAAAATATGTGGAGGAGAAATTATCACTTTCATTATTTAGGAGTTTAACTATTTTGTAACAAGATCGATTGAATCTTTCTTTTCATAATATAATATAATGTGCAGTTGGCCTTTATTTTTTTGTACTAATACTTTATCAAATTGTCAAAAAAACCTTGGTCAATAGAAGAAATGAAGTACTCTAAAGTAGGGCTACAGACCCATTTGACGAACATCTTCACAACTATGACTAGGATCACCAACGTCACCGTCTCCCGAGCAAATAGTTAATAAAGAACTTGAATCTTCATTTGAAGCAGTACACTTGTCAGAGCCAGCTAAAACCCCATCTCGAGCCAGTTGTGTTTCCCCAACTTGTGTAGTTGGAGGGGGACAAGTCTCCTGAGCATCATTTGATGAAGTAGCATTCTCTTCGTGCATCACACTTGAAGAACTGTTCACCAGGCTGGCATCAATGAGATATTAAGAAGACTAGTTCTAGTGAGAGGTTAAATTTCTATCTTTCAGATTTTGAACTTAATGTATCCTCTTAAAAAAATAAAAAATGACCTTACCTTCTCAAGTGGCAAAGATGAGCCTCCTTTTCCTCCAATAAAGCCTGAAGTTGTGCTAATTTAAGATTTAACTGCTTGATATCTCTTTTCAGATGATTAACTGTATTCTTCTCTGAACTGAGCTTTAGCAGGGCAGGAATGCGTGGTTTTGTTAAGAAAATTTATTCTGACTTCGAGTTAAAGTATAAACCTCATTTTACCAATTCTAAGAGGCGTTTAATAATGACCTAATGCCCATACTATGAAATAAATGTTTGTTTTGCATGAAGGATCTACATTTGGAGGTGAGAAACGAGTAAAAATACATACAAAAAATGCAAAACAAAAAGAATAAAGGGATAAACAAATTTTGAGAGAAATAGTTCCCTAAATAACTCTCTCCTATTATTTGATTTTCTATTTATTTTTCCATTAGAATGAAATACACATATTTTCTGTGGTAAACATAGGCCACAAAGAACTCTCCATTGCCTTTTTATCCATTGCATAAACCATAGTATCGACCTAAATTTACTCCACAAAAAACTATACTTCTGCAGAAACAGAGTTTAAAGGAAAAGACATATTCAAATTTTGAATGCCAAGTACTGCTCCTATATTCCTAATCTTAGCTACAGAAGGAAAAAGTAATGAACTAGAGATACACAACACCTTAAAAGACGAGGTTTACATGAGAGTCAATCTAATCAGACTGCCAGAGAAATATATCAAGCAGTAAAGAAAGCTTAACATCAAGATCATAATTCTTGATATTGAAGACTACAAACATTACAACAATTATATGCAGGATATGAGTACCATTGAAGACTTCACTGAAGAAATTCCTTACAGAAACACGCAGCGCTTCATACCACTCCTTTGTAAAATAAACGTGAAAGTTGGGATCAAACTTTGGATTCTTTAGGTACGGCATGGCTGCAAAACATCCACCCACTCATGTAAATATAGAAGAAATTAGTTTATTTAAGCTTGGTTAATAGAAATTCTCTACCCACCAAACCATGGAGTCCAATCTTTAGTCCTCTGCAGAAGATCATTGCCATTTATTTTAAGAAACTCCAGAACTTTATCTGTCCTTCCTGATTGTATGGCATGTACCATATAATAACGAAGGATGGAAACCTCTAATTTTGACATGGTTGAAAGAAGTGTATTGTCAGATGATGAAGCAAGGCACTGCTTGAAAAAACCTAGTAGCCCCACCAACTTTTCTGCCTCAAATTTGGGTATATAAATTGAGAAGATTAAATCCAAAATCTTGTCCACTTGGAACCCTTTTCCGACATCTGTGCTCAGCTCACTCTCATAAGATTGAAGAGAAGTTGTAAACCCCCTAAAGACAAGGAACTCCCTCACGAGCTCCTCAGCATACTGCATATTCTCCATTACGGTCCAAAATTCAACATTCAGGACCCTTAGGCTACACTAGTCACTAATACACTTAAGCCCGAGTTCCTCACAAATTTTACTGCACATAGATAGTTAAACAAAGTATAAGTTAATAGAATAAAATCAGCATCATGGCAAATAAAATGAGTTCATCCAGAAATCAATATTGGCCAACTGATCAAGAAGCAACCTGTAAGCGCATATATTCCCAGTCATTGGATTTATCATGCAGCTTTGGACATTACATATTCTACTCGTTTTTCAACAACATATGTTGTAGAATATTTCAGTTGTCCCCTAAGATTAATAAAGCTCCGCAAAAACTGATTGAGACACTGACGGTTACTTGGGAGAAAAAGGAATGAACTAGAAATGATTAGGCAACAGAACTAAACAAAGTCAAACTTCATCAATTCTCCTCACAACCAGCTGTAAGAAACACTTTTATACTGCTAGGACATTAACATGATCAAAACAACTGATGCCAAGTACCAAAGAAGGCTAGATTAGCAAAACGTCTGAATTTCAAGAACAAATAGACATATAAATGGAAAGAATAATGTATTAGAAAATCCCGTTTAGGAAGCGTACCTCCATGAATTACTGAAGAATTGAACATAATCGAACCCAAGCGAATCAGAATGCCTTAGATTTAAGATGTTCATACGCAGGACGAACGAGAAAGAGAGAGCTGGGAAAGGCAGAGGAATCAGCCGATGAATTTTTTTTCTTTTATTAGAAAGGTGAAATTAGACACAAACTGGGCTTTACCGGCTTGGGCCTTGAAGAGTAACCCACTTAGCTTCTACTTTAAAAGTGGGCCAAACCGAAATATGGGCCTAATATTGTGGAAAAAACACTGGGCTTTATCACATTGGGCCTTGAAGCTTGGACTTTTTTATAGGGATATTTTCACAGCTACCCTATTCATGGTTGCATTTATCCATATTGCCCCCACCATCTAGCTTCTTTCAATATTACCCTACGTAGAACCAATAATATATACATAAATATCTAATATTTTAACAATTTAACTTTCATCCCAAACAAGCACTTTGGGGGTATTTTGGCCCTAAGTTGGTTATTATTGTTTGCTAATTACAATAATATGTGGTTATAATAGTTTGTGTTTGGGGACCGACTATTTTAGTATGAATTAAAAATGATGAGAGGACGTTTACAAAATAGTAAACACGGTAAAGAAGGTTTTCAAATAGTTTTACAAGTGTGAGTTATAATAATAGGAAACTTCAACTATTATAATAAGAAGCCCAAACATTGAGTGAGCTATAATAGCCCACTCCACCCAACGCAAGTTGAAGACCCCAACACCTCTTAATGATCGATTCATTAAAAAAAGTAATTACATTAGGTATCACTTTTAGTGTTAATGATTAAGTATATAGCAATATTTTTAAAGAATTGCAAATATAGCAAAATTTATCCATGAGTGATAAACTTCTCTTAGCGATATGTGTATCATTGATATATTCTGAGAGCTATATCTAAATTTTGATATATTAGAAGATAAATCCCTATAAAAGATTTATGAAAAGTTTACCCAAAACGAATCTAATATTCCAAAGTTCTTATTTGGTACAAAAATTAAGAAAGAGTAGGAGAAAGGGCCAGACATTCAAGAGTTAGTTGCACGTCATTTCTTAACTTCATTATTGGCTCGTTGTATTTTGATTATATAAAAATTTATCAATTTAATTTTACACAAGTAAAATAAAATTAAAAAAAAAAAAAATTGGTCAAATATCGTGGAAATAACCACCAGACTGTATTGCCTTGGGTCTAGGAGCGTAATGCAATCAACTTTTCACATTACAAATGGATCAAAGATGACGAATGACCTGTTTGAAATGACTTTATAAGTTCTTAAAAATACTTTGTTTGCACTTAAGAATGTTTCTTACTTACAAAGTCATTCCAAATAGATTCATATCCAAAATAAACTTACTAAAGAAAAAATCGATGCTGGCTCTAGAAACAGAGCAGAATCCTACTTCTAACGTTGTAAACAAAACTTTGTTGTGTTACATTTTAATTATCTTGGAGAGATAGTGGAATGGCTGCAGGTAGCCAAAGAAGATGAAGGCTGGCTATTAATGGTGAAGGAACTTGACTGATTAATGTCTCTTTTCATGGCTCTATACACCTGATCCAAGCCTTCCTCAACCAGCTCCACCACTGTTTGTGGCATTGGTGGCATGTCGACATCCATCGATCCTTCCAACATCCTCACAATGTCGCCCATCGTCGGTCTTGTGACAACTTCATCTTGAATGCACCAAAATGCCACTTTCAATGCTCTCATAAGCTCTCCTTCCTCCACTGCACCTTCTAGTCGCCTGTCTGCAACTTTGAAATGAGTCCCATTCCTCATCTCCTGCTCAGAAAAAGATAACCAAAGGTGATATAAGTTTGTGAAAAGATTGGTTGTTCTATCCTGACAGCAAATCTCTCTAGTATCATAACCTTACACAAAGGCATCACTTGATTACATTTCGACAACTTCAAATGCTACATCTTACTTAAATTACTATAGTAGTATTCGTTGCTATCAATTTAGTCTTAGTTGATTTCCTTCGCACTATTACCGAATGATAATAGTTTATAACCATTTGATCTTGTGTGAAAGTTAAATTGGCTAATTCCATAAGGGGGCGTTTGGCCACGAACTTCATAAATTAGTGTTAAATAACTCAACTCCACCAACTTCAATAGTAAATTTGATAAAAGAAGTTTCATATTTCCCTCTCTTTTTTGCAGATTTATTGAAGAACTCCATCTTCAAAACTCTACACCTCAAACACAGACTTCCTAACTCCAACATATTAATTCAAGACTTTAAAACTTAACTCAACGCCTCAAACATCCCCTAAAAATTTGGGTCTTACAAACATTGTTAAAAAAATCCTAATCACAAAATCCACCTTTTTTTTTTCCAAAAAATGTGGCACGTAAGAAAACTATTAACATTTGGCAGCAGCAAGAACGTTTGAGATTTTTAATCGAACTCAGAAGAACTATAATGGAACTTCTAAAACAATATAGCGAGATTGAGATGAAAACAACTTAAACTATATGGTTTGAAGCGATAACAAGATTTAGAAGCTTACCTTGTAAGCCCAACCAGGATAGAAGAAGTCTTCAGCATCAAAAGACATATCAAGGTTTCTCCTGCCACCAACAATCTCCAAGAGAAGCATCCCATAGCTATAAACATCAGCTTTAACAGTGATGGGGCGATTACTGACCCACTCTGGAGCCAGATACCCTCTTGTCCCTCTCACCATTGTTACAACATGTGAGTGCTCTCTTCCCATCAGCTTAGCCAGACCAAAATCTGAAACTTTGGGACAAAAGTTTTCATCCAACAGAATGTTTTCTGGTTTGATATCACAGTGTATGATCCTATTCCTGCATTGCTCATGGAAATAAGCAATCCCTTGAGCCGTGCCAACGGCTACATGAAACCGAGTCGACCAATCTAAAATTCTGTCTTGATTTTGATGTGTTGTAAATATCCACTTGTCCAATGACCCATTTTTCATAAACTCATAAACTAGTAGCCTGAAAATGAAATGAGTCCTTAGATACAGTTCAAATTCTATCACGCGCTCCAAAATTTGATATCAAATGCTTGAGGCTATTTGGAGATTGTTTTGATAAAAAGAACTTTTGTATGTGTCTTTGACACTCTTTTCAAACTCAACTTCCAGATAATTGATAAACAACAGGATCGTCGATAGTATGGCCACTTCAATAGTCCATGAAAGCAAAAACTCAAAGAAAACAAGAGAATGCAACTCAACTTATTAACAACAGCCATCAAAACTAATTTCTAGTGCATCTGTTTTCGAAACTCCTATTAAAACCAGCCTTTGGGTAGTAGTAAAGTTTGAGATCATTGAAAACAGGAGCTTCGATTGTTTTAAAAAGACATGTCCCCAGTGAAAATGAACTTACTGGAAACAAGAGAAAACAGCTTCTAAACAACAATCATTGACAGGTGAAACAAGTTTCTTTTATGAATTATCGGGTAGGGAAATTCACCTATGCAATCCTTCTGAGCAGTATCCGCAGAGCCGAACCAAATTCATGTGATGCATAGATCCAATTGTGTTAACTTCAGTTATAAACTCCTTCTCTCCATGAGGGAAAACTCTGTCAAGTTTCTTCACAGCTACCAGAGTCCCATCTCCGAGGCTTCCTTTATATACACTTCCAAATCCCCCTAGAAATAAACAAAACATCAGAACTTCCCATGAAAACACTGAACATGGACCTAAAGCATGGATCTAACACTTCAGATTCGCTCTTCTTCCAAAAGAATACATGTCTGAAAGTGATTCTAAAATGGATAAAATCACTTTTGTCACTTGCAAAATCACTAGAAAACTGATTTTAACCATTCAAAATTATAGTATGAAAAATACATTTAAAAGTGTAAATTAAATATTTAATTCATTTTGAATGATTAAAGGTGTGTTTTTCAGAGTGATTTTAAACATGACAAAAATGATTTTAACAATTTCTAAATCACTCCCAAACATGTTTCAACTTTCCATAGCCAAAACCAAAAGTACCTCTCATTCAAATCAAAATCATCGAGAAAATACTGAACCAGGCCTTAGAAAGGCTGCAAAAGGGTTACCTGTTCCAAGAACCTCAGAAAAGTTGTTTGTCCGGACCTGCAAATCACGGTGCGTAAAACTCATGGGAGCACCAGACAAGATCAGAGAGCTCTCCATGGCTCTCTTCATACCTCTCCTTCTATGAACATTATAATATAACAACAGACACAGCAGCCCAATCAGAAAAGCCATACTCAGAACAATAGGAATTACCGTAGCCTTTTCTTTAGCACTTCCTGAAGAATCTCCTTCAGCTCCTGGCCTATTGGCTTCTGGTATTGAGCCATTCGACCTGACCTTCACAAAGAGAGTCGAACCAGCATCCTCAAATCCACCAAAATCTAAGCTTCTCAACACCCAACAGTAAGGCTTCTCATCATCAAGCCCATAAACAGAAGCAACACACTCACAATCAGTTAAGCAAGCATCACCACATTTTGATACTGTGTTGATATCGCTGTAATTTGCAATTACAGAGAACTCAGAGTAATAGTAATTTGTTTGCTGAACAGGAGAAATCCTGTACTGAGTCGAGGGAGATTGATGATTTTGGCCAACGCATTTCCCCACCGACGATGAATTTTCAAAGCACTGGCTGCCACCGTTGTCCTTGAATGTCCCCGGCAAGCAAGAACAAGACGCATTCGTCTTGCTTTTATCCAAATAGCAAATCCCATTTCCACAGATTCCAGCAATATCACAAGGATTTGAAACCGCCGCCCATTCCGGCACCCATTGCCGGGACCCATTAACATCATCATCCCATCGATACAAACGCAAGTTCCCATTACTCTCTAAGGTCAATCGTCGAACAACTTGTGTGCGTACATTACGAATCGACTGATTTGTCGAAGCCGATAATCCGCCATTATCGTTATCGTTCTTGTAGACATAAACTGCACCATTAGAGGAGTCACCATACACAACACCGAAGCTTCCACCTTCGTCTAAAACAGCAATGACTTCCCCTGTTACATTGGAAATTTCAGGGGCCGACCAGTATGAGTAATTTGCGTAAGATTCGGGCAAACCCTCGTAATTTTCAGGCAAATTGAAAGTCAAGGCGAGTTTGAGAGTGGTGCGCTGTTGGAGCATTTTTAGGGTATAATATCCGCCATGGGAAGGGGATTTTGACGTTGAGAGCTCTAAAGAGACTGATAGAGGTTGATTTGGGAGGAGGGTATCAGAAGGGTGTGAAAAGCTCTGCCAAACAGGGCTTCGTTCGGCGTTGAAGAGGATGAAATTTCCGGATTCCGACATGACGGCAAATTCTGCTCCATTTCCGGAGGTGTTGGAGGACCAGACGGCGCCGCCGCCGCCGTCGGTGAGGACGAGGTTTCCGGTGGCATCGAGCTCAACGATCGCATTCTTGGAGACTGGAGAGTTTCTATAAGTAAATGATTGAGAGAGAAATGAAACATGGTCGCTTAAACGAAGAGCAGAGGAACTGGAAAAAGGCAGATTTTAATAAGCTTTTGTTCTTTAAAGATGAATCAAACGAGTGTGTTCTTCAATTGATGAAGTTCAAACATCAGAATTCATCTCTTTACGATTATTTAACATGTTTTTAAGATTGTGGCAATAGAAAAGAAACACTTTTTTAGAAACCATTGCTCAAAATTTTGGATCAAACTCTGTTCTTCGCATGAATTTCAAGAAACAAAATCAATAATCTTAGCAAGCAGGTAGTTGGGAAAATGTGGCTTGTGGACTTTTTGTCAGGCTCTTCTCAAAAATAATATTCTACAATAATTAAGTTTAAATCTATTTTATTTACATTTCTTATTAATTAAAAAAAAAAAAAGTATTTTTCTTCCTTTTGTAGTTTGTTACTGACAAAAAGGAAACTCCTATTTCTAGAAACCATTTCATTTAGACTTTCATTTCCGTCAAAAAAAAATAATAAAAAAAAATATAATAATAATAATAATAATTGAACTTGTTTTTCTTTTTCTACAAAAAGTAATATATGAGTTCAACAAAGTTTCTTAGGTGACTCCAAAGTTCTAACAAACAGTGAATATTTTTAAATAAATCTTGAAAAGGATATTTTGTTGATGGGATGGGTTTAATTTATATTGGTTTGGGTAATTTTTTTCTTTTAAAAGATTATTATTTTCTTTTTAAGAAAATATAGTTCAAATATTAGACTCTATTCACACTTATCTTAACTAGTTGAGCTACATTTAAATTGACGAATAAATAGAATGTGAATCTTTAATTTAATTTACTGAAAATGTTAATAAAGTCTCGACCATTAAGATAAACTCAAACTTTGTGAGAGAATCCAAATTTGTATAATTATGTGTTAAAATTATGGAGTAATTAAATTATATTTGTAGTTTTGTAAATTTGTTTTTTTTTTTTTATTTGTCAGTACATCAACATATATATGTGGGAACAAATTCAAATTTGTATAATTATGTGTTACAATAGTGAAATAATTAAATTATAGTTGTAGATTTGGATACTAATCTTTAATTCCCTCTAAAAACTAAGCCCATAGTAAGTGTTTTTGTTGCAAGTTAAGCCAAAAGCCCACACTCTCCAAAAACTGCATAGAAAACAACACAAAAAGGTGAACAAAGAAAACAACACCTAAAGTTTGAAGAAACATGCTAATTCAACTATTTCACCAATGTGTTTTGTAGGTAAAAGAAAAAGAAAAAGAAAAAGAAAAAGAAAAAGAAAATATATATATATATAACCAACCTATTAGCTGACCAAATTATGGTTCGATCTCCCGGAAGTTTTGCGAACCAAATGGCAAGCAGAAATGGGTCACTAACGCTACCACCGCTATTACTTACCGGACTAAATCCAAAGGCAAATGTGCCATTATCAGAAAGCCACATTTGATTGCGATTACTAGCTAACAACTTGGATCTAATACCAATTGGAGCGGCCGTGCAAGCCTTGATCAGCCATGCAATAGCCAAAGCCAAGAACAAAGAATTAGCACCTACAGCCATATTAGAAGGCCAAAAAAAATAAAAAAGAAGATCAAACAGTTGGGCATAATTCTTCAGCCATTTATGGGCTTTGAACTACTTTAAAAAGACACGTCTCTCTCAAAGAAATAAATGCTATAATGAAAATGGTTTGTAATTAATTAGTGAAGAGAAGTTGGTGAACTACACTTTGAAAAAAGCTTCCCACAAAAGAAATGGCCGGCTCAGAAAACAGAAAGGGGAAATCCTTCGGTGATACGTGTTGGAAGATGTGAGGTTTGAAGGGTGGAGATTCCATCTCCTAATTTTATAAGCCTGAAACACATTGGCTATTTGACACGTTTGTTTCAATTATTGCCTTTATATATATATATATATATAATTCATATTTTCACACCTTATGAAGATTGAATTAGGAGAAATATTTGGCACCTGGGTTTTTTTTCAAAATTTTCACGTTTGGGAAATTAAATATGATTGAAATATGGGGATTTCTTAAAGAACCCATGGGCTCTATTGCACTCCAATTGGGAGGGCGGCTTTATGTTGTTGTTGACATAATAAAATTTTGTATTTGGATATAGCATATTAGTAGGCATAATATTTAAGTGTCCTATAGGTTATGTTCATTTTTGTGCATCTTACTAAACTGTCTAGATATAGTTTGTCATATAGATATTTTTTTTACATATTAAAATATTTTAATTATTTTTTGAGTGTGATGAGAACGAGATGCATATAGATAGGTACATTTTGGGATGCACCTAAATAATGTCATATTAATATGATTATATGCATATATTATCCATAATTGGTTTATTTCTTTCCTACGTTGGCATTAATTGCTATGATAGTATGAACTAGCTAGAGTTGAATTTAAGTTAATATCACAAAGGTTACGTGTCTATATGGTTGTTGGACATTGTACACTAGAAGAAACATACACGTTTAACCATCTCAATCGCTAAGGTTCTATAAAAATAAATTTGTTGAAGGTTGGTCCAAACAAGGCCCAAAGTCTATGGGCAAACCAAACACAAGAGAAACTAGGAGGTGACATGGGGGAAACGTGCATCCCAAAAAGCAAAAGACAAAGCTTGAGGTTTCGGGCTGATAAATCAAGCTAGAAAACATATACTAATCAAAAAATAATTGAGCTCGGTTTAGCCCTAGCACCCTGCAACCATGAGCACAACAATTCCTCTGATAATGTCAGTGTTACCCATAACCACAAGCAAGTGCTAGAAGGAGAACAATATAAATAGCCACATTCAGCGACCATAAGAGAAAGAAGTAATTAATCTCTGATAATGTCGCAACAATCCCTTTAATAATGTCGGTGTTACACATAACCACAAGCAAGTGCTAGAAGGAGCACATTATAAATAGCCACATTTAGCAACCTCCAAAAGAAAGAAGTAATTAATCTCCTAATGAGAGCCTTGACCTCACTCTCTATGTTTAGCGGAATTATACACTTCTTGTACTAACTTAGGCATTGAAGTGTGATCGGGTTGGCATTACATCGGTGAGAGTAACTCTTACACTAGCCAACTCGAAGAATGAGACCTGACTAAAGAAGTAGGACGATAAACAAACCCACAAAAGGCCTTCAAGACAACAGCCAATGCGTGTGAATTTCCGCGCTAACAAAATGATAAAAATAATTATGGTTGCTAAGATAGTGGTAGCGATAGGGATTTTTTAGTATGTATTATAAATTAAGAAATGTTTAATTATATATATTATTTGTCTTTTACACAGTCAATTATTTCACTAATTTTATACTTCTAAAATAGACGCCACCATTTAAAGAAGAATTTAAAAATCACTTATTTATATGTTAAAACTTTTAAAGAGTATAATTCAATTGGTTAAATTATATAAAATATCCAAAAATTTTGAGAATTATTTGAAAAACAATTTTAAACCTTAAAATGTTATGTTATTACTTTTAATCTTTTAAAAGTGTTTTAAAATATTCTTATTGTTGTCAGCATGCGTAGACAAATTCCAACCTAGAGACTGAAAATTCAAAGGACATGACAAGATGATAATCTATGTTTTACAAAAATGCTAAAACATAATACTACCTTCAAGACATGCTTGGATGACTTTCTAAATGTTTAAAAACTGTTTTTAAAACACTTAAAAAAGTTAACATAAACAAATCATAAAGCCAAAATAACTAAATAAGTAATGGATAAAACAACTTGAGATAGACGACAACGACGAGTTGAGGAGGATTGGTGGAGCAGAGAACGAGAAAGATTTTCTTACAGTTACGCTATTGAAAAATGCAAAAGATGTATGAAATTAAGGCCAATGGAAATTTTTTTAAAGTTCGAAGATATGAATGAAGTTTTTGAAAAATCATGGATTATTATAAATATTAGGACTCTTTTTAAATATAGAAAAAATAATAAAAAATTTACAAATATAACAAAATTTCACTGTCTATCTACGATAGTTCGTGATAGATCACGATAGACTATTATCTGCGATCTATCTTAGATAGACTGTGTATTTTGCTATTAGTTGTAAATATTTTCAACAGTTTTATCATTTAATATAATTTCTCTAAATATTATAAATTATATGCAATATAGATGCACATGCTTAGTTTCCAAAGGTCATGTGTCATACTCTTTTTACCCTATGTATTGTTCATGTGTCCCAAGATCACACACTATTAGTGTTCATGTAATTTCATCATCTGCTTGCCAATATGCCTATAAATAGTGACCTTTGGTGGATCTTAATGAAGCATGTATTGGTGAGAAAATCCACTTCAAATTTTCATTTTTTATTAACATAAATTCCTTATATTTAGTTATTTTATTTATTATTATATTATATTTTTTTCATATTTTCTGTTGTATTTCTTAATTTTACCGAAATAATTTCAGCCCAAATTTTAAGAGTACTTTCTATAACTTAGCGTTAAATTTTCTATTACTAGGAAAATAACCAAGATTTAAGGCTAGGTAGTTTTTTTTTATTGTCTATGACCTCTTAAATTTGTCTTTTTTAGTTTCTAAGCTGTAAAAATGCCTATTTTTATTTTTTGAATTTTTAAATTTGTTCATTTTGGTTTTACTCAATATTTAAACTATTAAGATTAGTCTTTAAATTTTCAAGAACTAAATCATTTTGGGTTTCGGTATTTATTTTATTTTTAACTAATTAATTGCATAATAGATTCTAAGTATATGTATTAATATTATGTATTAATATGTTAATATGATCAGTATGATTACAAATCATATGGGATTAGACACATATTTTGCATATGAATGTTAAACAAAAAGTCAATATAGTAAGGACTATTTTCTTTTTAAAAAAAGGAAGTTTAAGGACTAAAATTGATATATATTTAAAGTTTATGAACCAAGATGAAGACAAATTTAAATATTAAGAGACCAAAATAAAACCAATCTGAAACTTTAAAATGAAAATGATATTTAATGGAAGATTAAATCAAGCAGATATATTAAAGAACCTTGTTCACTTATTTAATTTTAGTTTTGAGTTCAATCTTGTTATTTTATAATTTTTATTCAAAGTTGGTGACTTTTGTCAATAAAGTTCATGCATAAATAAACTAAAATTCCCAATAAGAAAGTTTTCAAAATCGAATGCAAGGGTAGTATAGAAATTTCCTTTTCTTTCTTTCTTTATCCAAAGGGTTAGGTCAAAAGTTTATTATTTATTTATTTTTTCCTCCTCCTCAACCGATGGAGTAAGAAGATTTGAATCTCTACCAAAAATAGATAGTAAATCTCTGCCAAAAATAGATAGTAAATATCAATTAGAGCTATGTTATATTCACTTTGGCCAAAAATCTAATCTATATATTATGTTAGTTTATTTTTTTTAATTAATGGGACCTCAAATTGAATTCTAAAGAATATTTGTAAAATGAGCTCAGAGAGGACAACATTAAGAAAATCTCATACTCTTTCTATGGTTAAATTACAAGTTTAGTCAATGAACTTTTGGATTTGTTAATATGATCCCCAAATTTTATCATGAGTTTAATAGGTTATGAAGTTTTTGATTTTGTGTGTAGTAGATTCTTGAACTTTACATAGTGCCCAAATTCTTAAAATTTAATTTTGTATCTAAAAAGTTCTTAGATTTGTAATATTGTGTCTAATAAGTTCTTAACCTATTCAAAATTTTAAAAAAATTACAGAGCTACTAGCCACAAAATTGAAAGTTTAGGGTTCCATTAGACATAAAATACAATTTTATATTAATAAGCTAGTTAATTTTAGAGGAAAAAAAATCAAATATGTCAAGGATCAATTAAATATAGAATTGAAAGTTTAAGAATCTATTAGACATTTTTTCAAGTTTAGGAACATATTCTATGCAAATTTGAAAGTTCTTAAACCTATTAGTAGAAGTTTAAAGTTTATAAACACAAAATTAAAAGTTCAAGTGACACGAAACTCGTTTCTTTTTAATATTCGTGAATCTCATACTAACCTTAATAGATATAATGTTAAAATTTTGTTAATTTCTTTGAGAAGCACATTCAATGTAGGGTTGTTTTCAAATATAATGAAATGAATTAAAATATTTATAAATATAGCAAAATGTACTAAAAGACAATAATAAACATTGATAGACTACTATCATCTGTCTATTTGTGATAGGCACTAGTACATGTCTGTTAGGGGTTGTTTGGGCGCTGAGTTGAGATATAATGTCTGTAGAGTTCATATATCTCTGTTTTTAGTATTTGGGGTGTTAAGTTCATATGTCAAGGGTATCTAATATAATTTTTTTTTTTTACCTAAATAATCTGTTTTTATGATGATTATTTTTGTTTGGAAACTTTTTGATTCAATAATCATATATATATATATATATATATATAATAAACCATAGATTACACTTTATTTTGTTGTTTTTAAGCACACATGTATTGTTGAGAGTTTTGAGAAATGGGGTCTAAGATTTACTCTAGATCATGCATTTCAATTTTTGTTTTAATTTAAACAATCATTTTACAAATTTGTGTACGTGACGTTTTTAGTTAAGTTATTATTTTTGTAAAAACTTTTGATTAAAAAAAAATGAAATAAATACACTCATGTGTCTGACAATTTTTTCTCAAAAGTGTTTTTACATACAAATTATTTGATTTCTTACATGATAAAAATGATTGTATTAATGCTAAATTACTATAAAGAACGACTATAAAATACTGTGAACTAACAAAAAAAATCAGGAATTCAACATTTTGACTGAACTTATATACTTTTGTATCTACAAATGTGTTTTTATTGACAATTACGTCAACTTAAATATGAACATTTATTAATTTTTTATATTTATTTTTAAATTAGTA
Source organism: Citrullus colocynthis (assembly GCA_031780015.1). NCBI lineage: Eukaryota > Viridiplantae > Streptophyta > Magnoliopsida > Cucurbitales > Cucurbitaceae > Citrullus > Citrullus colocynthis. The sequence continues at coordinate 527,880 of QLSR01000065.1, read as the reverse complement.
GTTATTTTTAAGCTTTAAATTAAGGTTTTATTAATGGTTTTATGTTACAAGCGCCAACAAGATAAAAAACTCATGCGTCAATAAATTTGTAGTAGTCATAATTTAAAATAATGGTCATCGGAGTTGGTGGAGTGACCGCCGTCGGAGATCGCCAGAGTTGCCTATCAACAGTGGTGGTTAGATGTTTCCAGAGTTGCCAATCCAAGGTGGTCGCAGGAACTAATCGTCGGAAGTGGTCATCGGAGTTGACCGTTGGAGGTGGTCGGCGGAGTTGATTGTCGAAGGTAATCACTGAAGTTGGCCATCGACAGTGGTCGACGAAGTTGCGCATCCAAGGTGGTCACTAAAGTTGGTCGTCAAAGGTGGTCGCTTGTGATGAGAGTTGAGTGCACTGTTGGTGAACATGGTAAATGTCAGTGACATACGACGTTTGCCTTCAAAACGATGAGTTGAGTTCATATCTCAACTCATCTCATCTCATCTCCTCACTCCAATCACCCCCTTGTGTCTATCACTGTCTATCACAAAATAAACAGTGATATTTTGTTATAATTTAAAAATATTTCTAATAGTTTTGACATTTAAAACAATTACCCTTCAATGTATGTGTGTGATATATGTATATTTATAGCAAATATATGTATGAGTTCAATAATGTGTGAAATAGAGACCTAAATGTCTAAACTTTTAGTTGAATATACATGTCTTTAAATAATTGAGTACATACTAAGAAAGCCTAAAACAATGATAGACAGGGAAGGAATTACAACAAATATGACATGAGAATTTGAACATCTAATTTCAAGAAAAATAGTACATGTCAATTACTTTCTCGGTTTTGGGGCTAACCAATAACCAAACAGAACCAATCAGTTTTGTAAATAAAGAAACAAAACTGATATCCAATAAAACATAAAACCAATGGATTGATTTTTATTCGGTTCGGTTTATTGAGTGTTTGGTTCTCGATTTTGGGCATTTACTCTTTTCTCATCCAATTTTTTATTTTTATTTTTGCTTTTATTACTTATATATATATATATAGAAATTGAACCTCTTTGTTTATTTTATTGGTCTTTTTCAAAATAACAAACCTACATATACACCATAATAATTATCCATTTTTTTAAACAACAAATATAAGATTTAGAGTTAGAGATTATTTTTTTAAGGGTATAATATACCCTCAGTTTGGTTTGACTTTGACTATCTTTTCAATCGAAAATCGATTTGCGAACCAATAAATTTTTTGTTTTCTCCAATTACAAATCAAGATGTCTCATTTACTTAAAAACCAATAGATTAATTTGGTTTTTGATTTTTTGATTTTTTGTCGTACCCCTAATTACAAGTGAGTTGAGTTACATTTACAATGCATATAAAAAAAATATGTTAAACATGTAAGTAATTACAACTTTATAAGGGAAAAAAATAATAATAAAGACATGTGAGAGAACACCAAAATCCAATTGAACAGAACAAATATTCCCTTCTTAGTAAAATATTACTCAAAATATGTGGTCTAGAATTAGGAGCGAGGTGTCAGTTACACACTTGCAAGTATTTTATTAAACCTCACTTGCTCCCAAATAGACACTCTCATTAGACCTATAAAACTCCCACAACGAATCCAACCCTTTCTTCTTATCGCCACGATCGATTTCTTTCTCAGGTAAACCAACAACTTCTAATAATTTCTTTTAGTTAATTAAGCATGTCCAGTTTGCTGCAGACAAGAAAATTATAGGGTTTTTTGGGTTTCAATTTAGCTTCAATGGTAGTTTCTTCTTCCATGATTGCCCTAAATTAGCTTGGTTTCGTATGCTGTACTTTCCCTTTTTTTCTTTCCAACTAGACTTTACAAACCAACACACAACATTCTCTTTGGGAATCAAAATGTGGTAATGAATGTTTGGATTCTCTTGCAATCATTATTGTCTTTAAAAGGGGACCAATTTGTTTCAAGTCGCTCTCCTTTTTTGGGTGTTGTCCCAAAAACCTCGGCCTCTGTCTATGTCTTTTACCGACAATCCTTTGGACCATTGTCTGTCTCAATACAATTTTACCATTTTTTTCCCATTCAAATTTGAATGAAAACGACACAACTTTCTCTGACAGTTAAACGGGAGAAGTTTCAAAATTCAACACCACTCAACACTGATAGTGGATGAAAAAGTCTGATCATTGTTTACCATACCCACCAACTGGTTGATATTTTGCCTCATCCAATTTCTTCACCACCAATTTAATCTCAAATTCCATTTTTCTAATTCAAGGACGGCAACTTATCAACGTATCAGAATTAGGAATCATGGAAAATAATAATTTTTCTTTTTTTTCCAATGCTTTGAATAAGAGTTGGAATCTGACGTCTTTTTATATGTCTGTTCGTAATGTCGTGGCGTTCTAACAAGTTTGAATCGACGTATTGATGTCTCGCATCTACGGTTCAAACTTGTGATGAATAAAGTGAATATCTTTTTGGAAAGAGAATCTGTCTTCTTCATGAAGTATATAGGGAGGGGAAATGATTAAAAGAGATGTGGGGTTGAATGTACTGATGCAAACACTACATTATATTTGCCTGTAGGGACTCAAATTTCTGTTCCTTTCAACCTTTTTCTCTTTTTTGAATTATCAATCTCACTGTTTCTTGCCCAATCACAAACATAAGAATTAGAGAGAGAGGAGATTGAGGTTTTCCATATATATATAAACACACACACATATGTGAACTACAAAGCCCCTGTGGATATGTTCCATAAAGAAGAGAGTTTTCACTAGCTATTTCCCTTTGTGTATATATTAGTATCTTCGAACTTGTGTTCTGCACATATATTGAAATAAAGCAAAGCTGCTGGAAATGGAGACATCCCAGCCTCTTTCTATTGACAGCTTTTCATATAGTTGGCTAGTGAATATAAAGCCATCTTTAGAGAGCTCAGGCAACAACTCCTTTAGGACCTCGCTTGATGCTTCCGATGAAGCTTCCTCCTTCATCGAGATGGACCCGAGAATGCCACCCTCCAAGAGATTTTTTAGGAATTCTCAAGATTTTAAATTTGACTTCCCTGTCTCGCCGCCTTCTCTCACTGTTGTACATGCCGACCAGCTGATTTCCAATGGTTGTCTTGTGCCTTTTTTCATTGATCCAGTGAAAGTTCAGAAATATGAGGATGAAGATTTCGATCCAAATTTTCCAAAATCTTCCCATACAGAAAACGACGTCCATCCAGCCAATAGTTCTGACTGTTCGTCGATGAGAAAGTGTCGTAAACTATCGAAGAAAGTGTTGCAAAAGTATTTGAGTTTTTTCAAGCCGCTGTACCAAAGAATACGAGGTCATAGATCATCAAGTTCCAAACCAGAAAATGTTGGTAGAAGATCCAAATCTATGAAGAATTGGGAATATTCACATGAAGCATCGCCACGGATAAGCGTGGCTTACTCTGCCGATGATTGGCGTAGATCCTGCGATTCTGAAAGCTCAATCTACGAGGCAGTCCTCCATTGCAAGAAATCTATAGGTATGTGAAGCATGTTATAGTTTGATCATCGTCATTGTCAATATGGTACTAGTTATTTATTATTATTTTTTTTTAATCAAACGCTTTGTTCGGATTCTGATGCTTGTTCAAACCTTTGCTCTCCACAGGAAGATGAGATTGAGTAATTTCAGACGAAAATCAGGAGAAAGAAGTGAAAGCAGAGAGGATGATAATAAACAAAAAAGCAATTCAAGACAGACAAACAAAGAAGAGAAAAATGAGACATGAAATGATAACATCCACTAAGCTTTTTGTCCCTTTCTTCTACTTTTTCTTGGATTCAAATGTACCATACCATTTTGTCTGTAAGGAAAGTAGAAGCTGTATAAATGAATAGCCTTGCCAATCTCAGACCTTACAGATGAACAGGAAGGATCACCACAAATTTTGTTTGTCCTTGACTGTTATGTAATAACAATCCATATATGAAGAGAACACATGTTTCGGCATGCCCGTGACCAAGCAGGTTCCTTAAGGTAAATACTCAAATGCCATATGAAGTTGATGAAGATGAGTATAATTTTTGTTCTTTACATGGAGTTCTGTAGATAAGTTAAACAATCAAGTGACTCTTTGTTCATATTTCTAATGAATATAATGCATTCAGACTGATATGATGGTAACATAAGAATGTCTTCTAGTTTGCATTTTGCCCTTTCTTGACAGTGAACTGAGTTTTTTAGATGGGAATCCATATCTAAAAGACTTGGTAGCTATTCAATGAGGTTATAAGGAAATTAGAGTGGGGTCCCCTTAGTTGCTTTTGTTAAGCAAGGAATCCATATCATGTTGTCTTCTTTTCATTTGCACATGAAAGAACTCCAACTTGCTTTTTCATTACATGTTCTTTATTGACAATAATTGTTGGGTTTTGTTTCTTCAATTCACCATGCTTTTGAAGATGTTAACAATAATCTCATATAGTCTCATTCTCACCTAGGAGTATTGGGTGTTATCAAGTTGCATGATGTTGACCCTTAACTATTAAGTTTATGAAAATTTTCTCCCCCTTTCAACTTAACTAGTAACGAACGTGAAAAATGTCATAGTTTAAATTTAAAGTTCTAAATCAACAAACACATGTTTCTTTTTTCTATTATTATCGTACATGCACCTAAACTGTAAGTGAAATAATCCACCCGTTTGATATTAACCCTTAATAGTCACAATTCATTAATATCAATTATATCAATTGGACTTAATGGACACATACATTCGAAAATCATTCCCTATCAATTTAAAGAGTTGCATCCTGTCGTGCATCAATTGCACCTCTTATCTAAAAAGGATAATGTAGAATTTATTAAAAAGAAAAGGGCTGAAGAGGAAAAAGAAAAACTCCAGCATTGCCCCATTAACATAGATTATAGATGTAGGTTACATATTTATTCCTATGACTTATCTCTAATTTCAATTTGATTTTCATGCTTAAAAATATTGTTTTATTATTATTTATGTAATAAATCATTTTTATCCTATAATTAAAACTAATTCAATGTCTTTGTCGTTAATAAGGAACAATAGAATAATTATATACATTTTATTTATTTATTTATTTATTTAAGAAAATGAAATGCTAACTTTCATTGCGAGAAAAGTATATATGAAAAAAATAAAAGGATATAAAAAAATAAAATAAAATAAGCTCACAAAAGAAAATTAGAAAGACGACTCCATCAAGAAAAATAAGACTTAATATATAGTAACAGAAAGGGAAACATAGAACCTAACAAGAGACTAAACGTCATTAGCACCCCTCAATTTCTCTAAAAGTTCTAATGTTCATCTTCTCCCAGGTTCCACATACCCCATAACAAAGCATAAACCTGGCGTGCCACAAGAATTCCCCTCTCAGATAAAAGAATGCTCTAACTATAGTTGTAACAGAGATCCTACGAGTGAGAAAACAAATTTAGTCCTAGCACATTTTCCAATTTTTTTAATACAACTGAAGGTATGGGAATCTGAACCACAAACCTCGAGATCACTAACACACTCGTATGCTAGTTGAGCTATGCTCTCTTTGACAACACCGTTTCTAGCTTTCAACCAATATAACATATTAAACCGTCCTACATCATTAAATAACATTTTTAGAAGAAGGAAAAAAACCTAAAAGTTTAACTATCATTTCCCCAAGTGACTTTTTTTAAGTTCGACAACATCGAGGGGGGAGGATTTGACCTTCTAACCTTTTGGTCAATGGTAAGTTAAGATTTCTACAAATAACTCATCACTTTTAATTTTTGGTAGAGGATAGGGAAAATAATGAAACAATTAAAAGTAAGAGCAATCAAATAAAGGGCAAGGATCTATTGGGGAATAGGAGTCAAAGGACTGTAGAATTGTGAACTCTACTCATTATTTGGCCTAAGGAGTTCATGGTCCCTACGATTGAAAAACCTCAATTTTATGTATCATTAACTCCTTACATTGTGGTCCCCAAAGTTCACAACTCTTTACGACTGTTTCGATGTTCACAATTCCACTCCAAGAATTAAAAACGTAATATCACCTAACCCCATACCATGCTAATATCATTCTATATTTAGTTGCTCTGAAAATGATGATGATAACTCAAAAGTTGTGAGGACCAATCCTATTCCTGAGAGATACGACTTTATTTCTTATACATGATTAAATTATTCTTTATATGATATACCTCTCCTTCTCTGTAATGCAAGTTAATCAAATCATGATTGAAAAATTGAATTAAACTGATTTCATTAGGATACAACCCATGTTTAATTAAAACTAATAAAGGGTTCATTTAATTAAAATGTAAAACAAAAATTCATCAAAACAAATCTCAACAACCGATGGATTCTTCATGATTGGTTCAAAACTGAGCAACTGATGGATGACAACAGAAGCAATCATAAGACTTAGACCAAATTTTGAATCCCTTGGCTCCAAACTCAAAATGAGAATGTCTTATAACTCTCCTTAGTTGATACAAAACGGAATTTCCATTTTTGATCAACACATTTTTGCTAGCAGCTTCATCTTGCAAACCACACTTCAAATTGTACTCTGAAAGAAGGTTTTTTTTTTTTTTTTTTTTTTTCTCTCTCTCTTTTTCTCTTCAACTGTGAATGAAGGAGACTTGAGTTTAAGAGGTAGAGATTTGAAGAATACCCACTATCTTAGGGTAAAAAATCAAAAACCCCATCTTTTAAGATATACAACATCTGGCTCAGATCCTCTCTGAACCACAAAAACTTCAAAAATAGATAGGCACTTGGATCAAGGAAATGCAGCGTATCTTCGACCGAACCGACGCATACTTTAGCACTTGAATATAGCTTTTTGGGCAGGCAAAGGGTTCAAAAAAGTGGCTAGACTCTTTAACTTTTCTCTTGCACAAAGCTAAGATTCAATGGAACTTTTTGAGGTGCATGAATTGTAGTCACATCACAGGCCACTGAAGCATCCTCAGACCAAACTTTCAGTTTCATCTCTGGGCATAATGATGAACATGGGCTCCATTTATGCTCATGTGTCTGCTAAAAAATTGTAGCTTTCATTTTTGGTGTGCTTGATATTATAAACAGTTATTCAAGAACACTCTTGAATATTCAAGGCTTTTAGTAGGTCATTTGAATACTTTAAATTCATCATTTCAATTTCTACCAAACCCAAAAAGATTGAAAACTAGTTCAGGATGATGGGCAACCATTTCAGCCACATCCTCAAACAGTCTGCTATTAAAAACCTTATCTTTTTTCTGAATACCAACAAGATTTGCCTAGTCCTTTTCAATTTGTTAATGCCCCATTATTATCTTTGTATTTGGCAACTTTTAGTAGTGTCTACTTCAAGCAGAAAAGGCTCTTAAATACGTGAGGATACTTGTCCTTAGAAAGCAAAAAGTGAGTAGCCATAATAAACTCCCAGTCTCTGAGAAAAGATAACAAGAAAAAAAGGGGAAAAAAAAAAAAAAAAAAAAAGACGATTCGAGGCGTAAACGCCTAAACGGTTCCCACCTCCCAAAAGACCTTTCAGAGAATACAAGAGAGCTGACCAACAAATTGGTATTAAAACAGATCCAATCCTGCTTTCTTTTCTTAAACAGTGTTAGGCTAAAAGGTAATGGACTAAAAAGTGTTGGCTAAGAATGAGAAGTGAGAAGTTTGTCACATGTCTATAGCAAGAAGGAGGAGACATGGACAAAATATGCTAGGACAAATGACAAAGTATGATAAAATTACCTCTCTGTCTCTTTCTACTTGTTTTTTTGCTAGCCTTGTTGGATTTTCTGCTTTTCCACCATAGAAGCACAGTGATGGGTGGCTTTTACCAGCTTTGTCCTTCTATCGTTTCTGTATCGACATTTTCCGTGGGGACCGAGGCTTCCCACATGCGACCTGTCGTTATGAGTCATCCTTCAGTCACTTTACTTGCTAACAAGACAGACTAGCAAAGTCATAAATATGCATATTTTTGCCAGTTAAGTTGTGGGGTTCCTTTGATAATGCCCTTAAGCTATGGAGGATTTATGAGACAATGATAACTAAAGGTTAAAGTCTATCCTATTTCCATAGCATTGAACAGAACAATTTTTATGTATCAATGCAAATTCTTTGCCCCAAGGATTCAATCCAATTCAAGACCTTTCTGTTCATAAAACTCAGCACAAAGCAAGCTCAGGTTTTTCCCGGCATGTGATGTCAAATAATTGAGCTCCACATCGTTACTGTACGATTACCATATGCCCCGAATAGATCACTGTCAAAATGAACTTTCTAAGAAGGCTTGTAGGGAATGAATTTTAGGGAAGTTAGAACAAACTGGTCTGTGCTAAAGCCAAACTCCATTACTTATGTCTGAGGATTTTCCAAAAATCCTGCTCAAAGTTTTAAGACAATGACCATATATCACATGCCTTTTCTTTGTCACAATATCTAGGAATGTTCATTGCACTACTGTAGCAATGATGTTGATGAACTTTTCGGGTTTTGATAAATTAATCGAACCTTGAATGCCATGTCATAGCAACCTTGGAAGTGTTTTACATCACAAAGATTCACTGTGTTGATGTCAAGAAGCTAGGAATCGGAGGATGCCACTTCTGTGAATAGAGCCATGTTCAAATAGTTAGACCAAATAAAACTTTCATTTGAAACATTGTGCTGGGTAAACCAATGAAGGATGAATTTGAATTTTTCCTTTTTTTTTTATTATAATCATTTGGTTTATAGAAACTATCTTCAAAATCATCCATAAAAAAAAAAATAGATAACAAAACAAAGAAATCTATAAGTGAAAGTAATGTTTAAACTCAAATGGTTTTCAAATCGGTCTCAATGTCCTTGAGAAATGCAACAATTGCATAGAAAGCAACAGAGTATAATCTTATAGACAAACAAATTAGGTGCAAAGCAGTGGAATTTCCCTTATAACCTGCAATTTCCTTCTAAGATAGACAATAAAACATATATGAGATGATGAACTATCGTTAATATCTTCCAAATAAGACACATCTAAACACCAGAAGCTAAGATTTCAGCACAAACATTCTGTCAGAAATAAGTTTGTTGCCCATGAAACACTAAAATCTACTTGGAGCCACAAACATTGTTATTGAAATATAGATGATCTAGAATGCTAATTAAGATTTAAGAAACATTTTCATTCCAAAAAGATGTGCAAAACAAAGAACAATATAAAGTCCCAGGCCTTAGAAAGAATTCTAAAAAGTCACTTATCATAGGATTCCTCCAAGTTATGCACACTTATTTTAAAGTTTTTACAATTTAGCATTGAAAAGGTAGGTACACAATATTGGTATAGATAAAAATTATGTACCTTTCGTGTACTCGGGTGTCACAATGCTACTTCATCCTACTACTTGAAGTCGGACCAACCATTTACTATTTTTTCTTTAGAAAAATATTTGTCTCCAATAAAGCTTTGATGATGGTTTCTTGTTAACGAATTAATAGATAAATACTACTCGAAAACAAATAATAATCTTTTTTTTAGTACAGCAACACGAGAATGAAGATATAACCTTTAACCTATAAGGAAGAAAATCATACTAATTACTACTAAGATAAAACTATTTTAGCAAATAACGCTTATTTATTGATTTAATGTTAATTGATATAGTAACGTGTTTCAAGTATTCAACAGTTATTCACCAATGTCTACTTTCGGCTCTACATCTACAATTCCTCATGCATCACTGGACCCACCAACCTCATTAAAACATATATTCTCCACTAACACCTTTTGTTCAAATCTCCACCTCAAATCTTGTTCAAATCATTTTTAAAATGTATATATATTGGAGAAAAAAACACTTGTTGAACCCAAGACTTCATTATTTTTCTCCAATATTTAGTAATGTTGGAGGAAACGCACGTTTTCAGGCCAAAATAAATTTACTTTTGATCATTAATTCTACCTTCTTTCTTTTTTAATTTTATTTTGAAAATTACACTCAACCATTTAAATTTACGACTGCATTCCACACGTTGAAAATTATATTACCAATTTCTGCACTTCAATTAATTTTAGTTTCGAATGATTTTCCAATTTTGTATGCGGGTTCGTATAGTCTAGTTTTGAATGATTAAGAGCATGATTTAGAATAATGGTAAAAATGCAATTTTAACAATTTTAAATTCACTCTCAAACGAAAACTTTCCTCTAAACTCTATTTAGAAAGATTTTTCTATGGAACCATTTTATTTTTTATTTTCTTTTGAGAAAAACTGTTTCAAAACTTTTAATTTTAAGCGCAAGTAAATAATATTTTGGCCTGGTTAATAATGCAAAAGATCTTCCAAACAAAACGGAGAGGATTTAATACTTTCAACTAGACGACACAAACTGACTTGTTAGTACGTTGATTTACCATTTATACTTTTCTTCCATTCATCAAACTTTTATAGCCAAGAAAAGAAAATGCAAATAAATAAAAATTAAAAACAAAATACAGAACAATCTAAAGAAAACTGCCATCGTACCTTGCCTTTGGGGCTAAAAAGTCCCAAGATATAGTTAGATCGGTAATATGGGATATAGAGATTTAAACTTCCAAATTTCAAGAAAATAAAGTATATATTAGTTATCACTAAGCTATACCCATGTTACCCATGTTGCTCTTAGTCAAATTTAAGACGAAATGGTAATGGTATTCATGGTATCATTAACTAACAAGAGGCAAGTGTTTGTAACAATGAATACTACACATGGAATGTAATCATAGAGAGAGAGAGAGAGACAGAGAGAGAGAGAGGAGAAGAAGAAGAAAAAAGAAAAAAAAAGAGGAGTCCTCCCATCAAAACGTACATTTAGAACCTTTTTTCCTTGTAGGGGGCTCCCTCTTAGAACCAAAATTTCAAATGTTAGTTTGTTTATTATTTCATACTACGAATTTGCTAATCAAGTCTCCAGTATAAACTCAAAGTCCTTGAACCTACCTCATGTAGAACCAAATTGAAGCAATACTACTCAAATATGAATTCATACATTCTACTTCTCTACTTAATCGTTGAAGACATCTAAATGTTAAAGTACTTAAAAAAGTCAATCCAAATAGGACATAAATAAAAGTAAAAGCTTAGACTTCTCGACTACAAACAGACTACGTAAACTCAAACATACAGATTTATTATTATTATTATTATTAAAGAAAAAATGCAGCAGCAGAAAGAAGAAGAACCGTATAATTAATTACTCCAGTAGCCAAAGAAGCTTAGAGTTGACGACAAGGAAAAGAAAGATACATTGGTGCACACCCAAAATTTACTGAGTGCAGAGTGACCATGCAGCAGCAGAAAGGCTTCTAAGTTCTAAGACTGAAAGTAGTTGAGAAACAAGGGAAAAGTAACAGAGCTGCCTTGCCAGAAAAAGAAAACAAGACTGCTAAAGAGAGATATGAAGGTAAGCCTAACCAGACAAAAATGCCACATAATCTAATGCTTCTTCTTCTCTTGAAGTGGCCCCATCGGGATTTTGCTCAGAACTTTGGCATCAAATACAGCATACTGCTTCTTCAGCTCTATCAAAGCCTTCTCAGCAATTGGGTCAACCTGATCTTCATACTTCTCATAAAGGACTGGCACAGTGTGTAGCAATACAAAGGCTGATTTTCAAGCATCAAAATGTCAATATGTAAGCACATATTTTCAGTTATAAATGCAAGAGGTTTGGTAATTTCTCATCCAAAACTGAAAGAGCAGTGTCTTTACATATGTATAACAAGGTCAGAAAATTGCACCAGTTGCCAACTATTGATAGAACCCATAAGCCAATAAAAGCCTGTTAATGGCATCAGACATCGTCAGTAGTATTACCAGAGTAATCAATAAACAAAATGATGAAAAGATAAAGTTTCAGAAACTACTAAAATTGTCATTTCCAATGGATGTTCGAGCCTGGAAATATTTGATTTGTTTCTTCCCCCTCTAAACACATTTACTCATGAGTTAATAGCAGTGAACGTACACTGAGAAATTTCTTCAAATCTCTCCCAAAAGCAATATCACGTAAAATGGAGACTACATGGTTGATTTCGATTCTCAGTGAAGAGACAACCTCAAGCAGGCAATCTTCAGGAAGTCTAACATCTGGGATTTGAGGTGGGGTTCTATACAAACATGAAACAACGCGAAAGATATATATAAAACCATACCAACAGACTATTTATTGTATCAGATTCTGTTCGAAGTTCTTACTTGTTGATAAACGTATTGGCATAAGACCACAAGAAAACAATAGCCAGTAACACAATTAATATATGGCACACCAGAGTGATTAATTGGTACTCAAGCAGCTCAAAAAGAATCCACAAGGCAGTGGCACCCCCAAGGACGGCTGCGGAGTTCCTTTTGTTCCTCCAAAGAAAAACATCAGCAGCTGCAACCGGAAGAAATTATAACTAATAAGAAAAGTTCCCTCAAGGATAAGGACAGGAAAGCGGGTGAGGGGTAGAACTGTAGAAGGGCGTAACTGCAATATCACGTTCTACAGAAATTTGTATGTGTAGAAAAAAAGTATATCTAATCAATTTTCAATTCATGTTAATGCAGATATTATATTATACAATTCAATATTCCATAACTATTCATATAACCATAGAACACTAACAAGGGAATGTAATCCTAAACAAAGCTCATCATGCAAACATTTGAGCCTATAGCCCCAAGTCGAGACAGCACAATTTCAAAACAGAGGAATTAGGTGCATACACCTAATTGTTTACCACTTTGAAAGAATAGATATATATTCAAGAGAGCTTTCCAAATATTCTTGAAAGGATTGTACTAATAGACTAATAATAATGGGTAAGTATTATGCTTGAAGTCGTTCGGTAGACAGACTAGACCTATACCTTTCAGCCGTTTATCTCATCAACTACAATATCCTTACGGAATACGAACTAAAATGTAGAAAGAATAAGATGATCTGCAGCAGAACCTAAAACAAGATAGCGGTTACCTTATTAATAATAAATAAACGGTGAATACTTAGGTGCAGCCTAAGTCAAATACTCCCCACTTTTTAACCATAAAAAAAATTAATTATTATTTAAAAAATATGTTGACACATGTCAACATTTAATTGGGTACCCCAGGGGCTGCCACGAGAAAAGTTTTACATTTCCAGCTAGTTAAAATCACTTTTGTCACATATAAAATCACTGTAAAAACGTCTTTGTTCAATCAAAATCAATTTAGTGTTTCATGAAATTTTCGTACACTTAAATTTATTTTGAATTATTAAAACTATGCTTTGGATTATTTTTAACATAGTTTTTCCAAAATCACTACCAAACATGTTCACTAATTTTCTAACTCTAAGATAGATCAATTACTCTTATCATTGTCATGGTTTTAAGTATCTAACATGTAGTGATATAACCAAATTCTACCTACAAATGATAAATACTATTGGCATATCGATGGATCACATCGGTATCATCAAGAGACCTCAGAATATATAGTTACTCTTTTAATTGTGAATTGGCTAATTAATTTTGAGATAACATGTTTATCTAATATAACTGAAACCACAATGTATGAAGCCATAACGCTAACCTAAGGTTTCCATGCACAACTCGACCGAAATTAAAGAGAATAAAATCTATGTTGTAACATTGAACAGTCATCCGATCTCTGATGAAAAAGCGTTTCTTCTTTTAGCATTTACAACTCAAATTCTCTTTTATCCAAACGGAGGAATCAAATTTTGTATAGTCCCTTTGGATTTATTTTTCTTCTTTTGTACCATTTCGTTCCATCAATGAAATTGTTTCCTTTCAAAAAAGAAAGAAAACATCGAACAGTCACCCAACCGAACGAAAAATTGCAAGAACTTGCGCAAACACATCTCGCCAATAACAATGTAGAAAGATAGGAAGGCATTTGATAAATAAGAATGACAGAGCATAATCAAAATCTTCCATTAACAGATCAAACACGAGAGAAAGAGAGGGAGAGGGATCAGAGAGTACGTTTTCCACCGCCCAAGACAGTATGGACGGGCTTATCTCTACCGAAGAGCCTATAAACGTGGGATTTTACAGCATCGACTTTGGAAGGGCGGTCATCATCAGAGCCGGAGGAAGAGGATGAAATGTGGTCGTCGATCTTGCCGGAGGTCTTGTCAATGACCGAAACGCCGCCTGGTTGGGCAGCCATGGATCTTTGGAGCAAAATAGAAGAACAGAAAATGGAAAGGAAAGAAAAAACCGTCTCCGGTGCAGAGACGAGAGGACAAAGTAGGAGTAGAGAATGGGAAATGCAATATGAGCCATTTAAAAGGGTGCACGGGAAACGAGAGAAGTAAATCAAAATTTTTAATTATAATTTAAACAATGTGATCTAAAATTCGAAAAATATATATATATGTAATAAATTTAGAATTTTTAAGGGCACGTTCCAAATTCAATGGAATTTATGTCAAATATGTCCTTTGAATTTCGAAAGTGTTTAATAAGTAATGTTTGAATATTCAATTTAATGTATAACAGGTTTTAAATTTGAATAAATGCTAACTCATGAAATTTTCAATCTTGAATCCAATCCGTTTTAAACTTATTTAATTTTTTTAAATAATGATAACCGCTTACCATGCTCTAATAATATAAGTTTAGAGGTATTTTTTAAGATCCTTGTAAACACTCACAAATAAGGCTAATTTAACCAATGATTCCAACAAAAAGTTTAGTTAAGAGATCAATAGCTATAAGATTGAACTTAGAATCTATAATGGCAATTCTTAGATCCTAAGACAATTCGTTCCAGAATTATCTTAAATCCTAAGATCAAAACTAACCCAATGAATTGGTTTAACAGCAAATCTAAAGCTTGAAAGAAAAGACAAGGGTTGAAAAAATACAATTCAAGGTTTTTAATATCATTAATTTGAGATTTGAAGAGCATTACAAACCATCTAAAGGCCAAAAGGTTGTGCAAAGGTCAAAGTCATTCAAGCACAATTAAATGCAAATTGAAGAAAATATCACCTAGGAACTTAAAACTTAATTGCATACTAATTAATACCTTAGAGTTCATAATGGCAAAGTTGAAGTGTATGTTTGACAAGGTTTGCATCACGTTTTTTTATGCAAGGTGTCACAGTCATGCTTGTCCAGAGCGTGTTACCTATGACCACATGCCCGCCTTGACCCTCTTTTATCATGCTTTCATCTTATGTATTTCGTTTCACAAGTTAGTTTACTTTCCTAATTTTTTTTTCTTTTTTTTTTTTTTTTGTAAGTGACCACTCGCCACTTTGTATATGCAATGGTGACATTTCTAAAAATGATTATAATGTACTATATGAGGGTAAGAGTAATTATCAAATCCTCATATCTAGAGTCGTGAGCTATAAAGTAGTTGTTGTCTCTTATTGCTTTACAGCCTTACAACAAACTTTCNAATTTTGTTTACTTTCCTTTTTTTTTTTTTTTTTTTTTTTTTTTTTGTAAGTGACCACTCGCCACTTTGTATATGCAATGGTGACATTTCTAAAAATGATTATAATGTACTATATGAGGGTAAGAGTAATTATCAAATCCTCATATCTAGAGTCGTGAGCTATAAAGTAGTTGTTGTCTCTTATTGCTTTACAGCCTTACAACAAACTTTCTTTTCTCAAACATGCTTTCCAAACATTTACAAAAACATTTTCTCTAAACTCGTTTTCTAAAACCATTTTCTCTACAAACGGGGTAGAGATTGCGAGAAGCACCCAGTGTGTCGCAGGCGATCCAAATTTGATCAGACTGACTTGTTTGCAAGCTATAACAAGTGCCGCACAATCGTTCCATGAGGCCCGAAGGTGCAATTGTGACACAGGGCACACTTGACAACATTTTCTTGACAAAATTTGCACATTTTTTTTTACCTTCATGCCATATTCAAAACAATAGGACTTTTCCCGTGTCATCTTCACTCCAATCTCTTCTTGACATTACACTAACATTATACATAAGTTTGGACTCTAAATTTTGGTCTCTTTTCATAAATTAACTAGTCGTCGAAGATATAATGCGAAAGCCTCTTAAATTTTCTTTGTGTTGTTTCTTTTGATAGCTCCTTTGAGTACATGCAACGGATCATTGATTGAACATACATCATACATCCTATTTCGTTTAAAATTAGCGTTTGATAAGTAAAATGTTTTTAGTTGTTTAATTTCGAAGATTAAGTTTATATACCTTATTTTCACTTCTAAGTATCTATGTTATATTATTCACTTTCTTGTCATTCTTTCAAAGATCAACCATATTTTCAAAATTTAAAAATAATAGTTTTCAAAAAGTAGTTTTGTTTTTAGAATTTGACTAGAAATTCAAATGTTTCATTAAAATTTGTGAAAACCATAATAAAGAAAATGAAAGAAAACACAAACAAGTATAAATTTTTAACAACTGAAAAGTAAACCTGAAGTCCTTATCAAACGGGAGGCCTATGGACATATTAATGTCACACAAAATTAAATTTAATGTTATGCCCAATAGATTTGACATGTTAAAAATTGTTTGAATATCTATTATACACAAATCTAAAGTTTATGAATTTATTTGACCATGTTTAAACATCTATGGACCAGTCACAATTAATTATATTTTTTTTAATTTGTTTGGGATGAAAATATTGAAATACGATCAAATTGAATGTGTAATTTACTCCAGAATTTATAAAAACCTTCAATTTTTTTATTATTAATTATGATTCTCTTTTTTTAATTTTTCATGAAATCAAATAAGGAATTGATTTGAAATCCATCCATTAGGTTACATATTTTATATTCATTTTAATTTACTCTATGAAATATTCGTTAAAGGAAAAACAACTACAATTTTTCATTAGAAAATTAGAAATCTACCAAAGAAAATGGAAGTTTAGTTTTTTTTTTATTAAAAAAAAGAAAAACTTAAATTTAATTTCAATTTGAAATCTAAATTATTTTATATTTGTATTATCTCTATTTGATTGTTATATTCGTAATTGTTCTTGATTAGACTCGTAAGAATTGGGACAAAACTAAATCCCACCTACAGATATATTAGAGATTAATTAAAAAGAAACCTTTTAAAATCTGCGATATTAGAGAAAGAAAATATAAGAGTGAAAATAAGGAGAGAGTAAGTGCATTTTTACTGGGATTTAAAATTACTCTCGAAGACACCTTTAGTCACTAAAAATCAATTTAATGTTAAATTTTACGCTTTATATTGTTAAAATTAATTTTGGATGGTTAAAATAATTTTTTGGTAAATTTTGAAAATGAAAAAAAAAATAATTTTAATCATTTAGCATTTTAGAAATATGACAAAATTAATTTTAAATATCACTCCAATTTATATTTAATAAGAATATGGGAAATGTGGATGAGAGCGAGAGGGAGGGTAAGGGAGAGGACAAATTTTGGGTCGAGATTAGAGAATTTGTTTATTTCGACTCCTCTAAAATTTATTTCTTTTTAATTTTACAAAAAAATTCAAATCCCTGGTACTCATCTTAAATAACTTTTCTTTCATATACTCTCATTTTAAAAGTATTAAAATATTTTTGAATATATCTATAAATTAAAGGATTTAAAAAAAATATATATCATTTATTAATCCAATCATGAAGAATACACTTATTTATAAGTACAAATAACTTAACTATTAGTAAATTAAAATCATGATATGGTATCAATATATATATTTTTTAATTATATGTTAATGACACATACCTTCTACCCATATGCCAAAATTTCAAATATCCCACTCCAAATGTTGTCAAACTTTAAAAATAATAAAAATAATTATAAAATTTCCCTATTCCTCCAACTAAACTCTACAATGTCAACACAAGCATAACTTAACTTGTATAAAATATGAACTATCGATTAAAATAGTTAAAGATTTGATTAATTTCCCCACTCCAAATATTGTTGAACTAAAAAAACTAAATGTTAAAACCCAATATACGAAAGTAGACAACTTCTCCGCATAACAACTTAGAAAAATCAAATCAAAACGTGAGTTTAATGCTACGTAACTGTCGTAAAATTAAGGAGCAAAATGGCGAAAAACGAGAACACAAATATTGATGAATTATAATATTAAAATAAATAATAATAAACAAAAGAAAATCAATGTGCGTATTTCTAACATCCACCAAATGTCACTATTTATAGACAGTTTGACAAGTAGATGGTGGAAATGGATGACCACCGAAGATGTGTGTTTATGAGCACATGGCCTTTGACACTAACCATTGGCATCTAAATTACATATATTTATTAATATTTATAATAGTAACAAAATTGTTTCATTTTTCTCATTAACCTCTCCACCCATTTCAAATTATTTATTCTGTCTTTTACTAAGCTCTCAAATTAATCTTTGAAAACATTCTGAGTAGTTAATTAAAAGTTCATTTTGAAAGTAAGTTTCCATTTGTTTCACAGTTTGGCCATAAAATTTCAAATAGACGTTTAGTATCGTTGTTTGTTTCACAAAATTTTATTTTTTAAAATTTAAGATATTATTATCTAGAAAACTTTAAAACTCACCTAATATGTGTTTTCTAATACCCACCATAAATGTGGAATTTTTATGTTTCAGAGATGAACAGTAAAAATATAATCTAATTAGTTAGTGAATTAATATTAGTTAATTATTATTATTAATTTTAATAATTATTAAATACAATTATATTACTTAATAAATAGGATAATTGTTTTAAATGAAAAAATTGTTGAAAATATTTTCAAATATAGCAAAATATAGTAATTTATCAGTGATAGATAATGATAGACACTAATTGATTTGTTGTCTATTAGTGATAGACACTAATGATGTCTATCGATGTTATCGTGGTCTATCACTGATAGACAATAATATTTTGCTATTTATAAATGTTTTGGCTCATTTTTCTATATTTAAAAATAACCATAATAAATATTTTATGTTATCTTAGCTAGTTAATATAAAAATTTATAATTAATTATTAATATTCTAGTTAATTTATATTTATTTCATTAAATTAAATCATTACATAAATGTTTAATTGATAGTTAATATAAAAATATTCATTTAGTTGTAATTTTTAAGTGATTAAACAATTAATTGATACAATAATATATTAAGTAATGCTAAATTTAATTTATATTACATTACTTGTTCTCTTACATTTAATTATTTAATTTTGTTTTTTATATATAAAATTGACAAATTAAATACATATATTTAGTTTTCAAATATTTATTATTTTATTTATTCAAACATAGACATTAATTATCTAAAATCTTCAAATACCAAATATTTATATTCATGAAACAATATCAAACCTTTAAAAAGATAAAAAATAAAAAATAAAAAGAGTAATAAATAAATAAATAAATACAAGGAGAGAGAAAGAGAATATGGTCTCCCCAAATTGACAAGGGTTCTGGCAGGCCCAACAGAAAAAGCACATCATCCTACAGAAACGATTCGTTACTTAGAAGGCCCAAGAGGCCCATAATTTTTCCTCCTCTATAGTCTCTTTTGAAGCTACTTTTCTCTACTTCTTTTTCTTACTTGTAAAGTTGTGTGTATATATATAATGTGTTAATTTGATATTGTTCATAAACTTTCGTATCTTTTTCATTTTCGCTCATAAATTTTTCACATGGTTCATTAATTCCTAAATTTTACACATTCTTTTTTTTTTTTTCTTTAGAACTTTTACATATTATGTTTTGATTTCCAAATTTTACATAAAAATCAATTTTTTTTTTTTTT
>QLSR01000065.1:490769-507826 GCA_031780015.1 Citrullus colocynthis | reverse complement strand
AAAAAAAAAAAAAAAAAAAAAAAAAACATTGGGAGTCCGCACAACAACAACAACAAAAGCTACGGAAGCAAACAAAAGGAACAAAAGAGAGGCTATGGTCAAATACAAAGCTTGCCGCTCCTCCCTATTTATTTCTCGCTTTTTCAGGTTTCCCTTTAGCCCTTTAAAAGCAAAATTCCCTCTTTCTCAAATACATATGTTGATATCAATGAAAAAAAAAAAACCTTAATTCTATCAAAATACAAATAATAAGTCTATTCAACTTATATAGAACAACCTTAGAAGCTCCATTTTTCTTCATATTGTATTGTAAAAAATACCAATTATAATATCGCTATGATTCAAATATATATAAATCAAAGTTTTAATATGATATTATAATCCTTTTCTAATCATAATTGCATTTAAATTTTAGTTTTATCATCAACTTTGAAGTTTTAAGTTTTTTTTTTTAATTGGTTTACCTTTTAAGCATTTTATTTTACATTCTAAGATTTTCATTTCTTTTTTCCCTTTTGTCTCGCCTCCATTTTTTAATAAACTATTAAAAAGAGATGTGATGTGTAGAGCCGTAGACACATCTTTTGGTCGTTTACCTGATTAAAAAAAAAAAAAAAAGAAAATGCATAAACAAGTGTATAAAGTTACATATATTAAGTAAAATGTTAGGTTTTAAAGCAAATTTGGGTTACAGTTAAATATTGAGAAAATAATTTGATAAAGATTATTATTATTATTTAACCAACTTGAGAAAAAAATGTTTATCAAAAAAATAATTTTTATTTAAACTCTATAAAAAATTGTTTAAAATACACTTTAAAATATATTTTGAGTGGTTATCTAACGTTCTAATTTTTCATAAAATGACTTATTTTTTAAAAGTAAATATTTGAAAATGTATTTTAAACACACCATAAATTTAAGATTTATTAAAAGTACTGTTAGGGACAACAGACCTCCAAATATCTTCACGATAATATGATATTATCAGCTTTGGGAGTAGACATTTAAAAATATAGAAGCTATAATTGAACAAAGATAGCGGTTGAAGTGAATATCGCATTAGCGCTCCAACTATTTCACGATGGCCGAGACATCTTTAACACGATAATTTTCTATGACATCACCAGACAATAATTAGTTTTCATTGGTTTTTAGAATTGGGTCATTCCACATTAACACATCTAAGACCGGATCATCCGTATAAAAGACTCATTAGTAAAGATATTAAAATAAACTTTTTTAAAAAAAAGAAAAAAGAGAGAGAGAGAGAGAGAGAGAGAAAAAAAAAAAAAAACTTTTACTTGCCCTTCTTTTATATTATTCATCCCTTATCTCAAAGTCTACAATTTCTTTACTAGGCTTTTTTTCACATTCATTTCAAATTCTTTTTCCTCTTTCTTTTTTTCTCTCTCCTCTTTTTGGAAGTTTCTCTTTAACAGCTCTCAACCCTTTAGTTTTGAAAGACATCCCTTTAACCCTATATCAATTATCAACAACCATATAAGTATAAGTCTAACTTTTTCTTTTTCTTTTCCTTTTTTTTTCCCTTCCTTCCTTCCTTTTCACTTTGCCCTCATTCCCTTTCCTTTAAATGCTCTTTTTCTTTTTCTTTTTCTTTTTTTCTCCCTCTTTTTCACCACCTTCAAATACTATGCCCACATGTATACCTCTTTTTTTTTCACTACCTTTGAATATTATACTTTCATGCATACTTTTTTAAAAAGAAAAAGAAAAAGACAAGGCTTTCTCTATAAATAAATAAAACTTTGTTGTACTTTTGCATTAATCGAGTTTTAGATTTTGAGAAAATAAAGAGTATTAGAATTTAGAACAATGTCTTTTTGCGTTTACCCTAATAGAAAAACAAGGAAATTTGACATAATAAATAATCATTCTAATTGACTCCCATAATTGATGCTAGAATGCAACCGGAGTTTTACATCGACTAAAAAAAGAGGCTAAAACTAGGAAAAGAGAAGACTCTCAAAATATATATATATATATATATATATAACTAAAAGCAAATTAAGAATTCAGAAGTAGAGTAGATGATAACCATATCATTGCGTGACAATTTATTGTGCTATTTTTTAAGGAAGAAAAATGACTATTTTTTAGTATGATAATATGTATTCTTTTCTACAAGGCTATTGAATTATAATTTATTCACTCAAATGAGAGATACATTTATTGTTTTTAATATAAAAATATAGTTTTGATAAATAATACACGAATTACATATCATCATCTAATTTAAAAGATGCTCCTATTTTAATTTTAATTATTTAGAGTGGTGCTACTTTACATATATTGAAATAAGGAATTATTACTTATTATGTGCAATTGTTTTTTAGACTACAACAATTTAACTGTAGAAGATTCATATTATGGTGATGTTAGTCAAATAGGGTACATTGGAAGTTGTAAAGTTTATAATAAAGATAGACAAGGTCTCTAAGCTTTAATTATTCAGCAAATTTATTTTGTTTCCAGCTTTCCTTTCCACTTATCTGGTGCCACGTGTCGATATGTTGGTGGTGTATCATCTAGGGTCACGTGAGTAGGGAGAGCGTGGAGGGTTAGTTTTGCAAATGAAGAAATATGGAATACTGTAGAAAAGACTTAGGCTAACTCTATTTTTGCAGTCTGACCACCAAAGCTTTCCCAGCTTTTGCATATGATAGTCAAGTCAAATTCATATCTATACAAAAGAAAATGTATACCAATTTGCTATTACTTTTATAATATATGTAGGCTGCAATTACCGATTTATTTTTAACTTTGTAAACACTACTTTTGTATCATCTTTAATGTATTATATAAAGTATAACGAATTATAATTGTTGAAACGAGCATATTTCAATTGACGTTAAACATGTATTATCAACTTTGAAGTCAGTGATTCAATCCCTCGCCCAACATATTTATTTTCTTAAAAAAATTTACAAGTAACTAACACATTATAATCCTATCAAAGTAAACTAAGTTTGGCCACAAAGAATCAATTCTTTTAATTTCTTATATTAAGTGTCTCTTTTTAAATTATATAATTCAAATAAAAACTTTGGGCATGTTTGAAATGCTTTTTCAAACATTTAATTTAAAAAATAAGTCTTTTTCTTTTTTTTTTTTTTTAAAAAAAAAATAAAAAAAAAAAAAAATTTTTTTTTTTTTTTATTTTTTTTTTAAAAAAAAAAAAAAATGTTTTTTATTCTTACCTTTTTTATTTTTTTTTTAAAAAAAAAAAAAAATGTTTTTTATTCTTACCTTTTTTATTTTTTTTTTAAAAAAAAAATAAAAGTGTTTGACAACCACTTAAAATTTTGAAAATCATTAGTGTTTTTATTTTAAACAGTTCTTATAAAAAATATTTAAATGAAAATGAATTTTTGAACAATGTTTGTTTTTTAAGTTAATCCAAACATACCATTAATCTGTTAAAATGAACTTAGCTCAACTAACATAAATATACGCTAACGACTGAGTGGTTGTTATTCAAACTTCCTACACCAAACTCAAACTTTATTAATAAAAATGATATGTTGTCTTAAAAATATATGATAGGTAAGGAGTATATACATGTTTTTTTTTTTTTAATTAACTAAAAAAAGAGGGAGGATGTCAATTTATACTCCTAAATTACAGGAGTTATATCAATTACAATTATCAATAATAATTGTATCAGTTTAAACCCTTGACTTTTCTAAATATTTCTATTTGGATAAATATCATGTAGACAGTCTTGCTTGGATTGATTTTTTAAGTGTGTTGGATTGATATTTGGTGCTTCGGACGACCAAGCATGGGGTTTACCTAAGTTGTATTTGTATTTGTCATATTTACGTTATTTACATTCTTTACTCTAAGATTTAGAAAAGTGTGTTACATAAACTCTCTAACCCTAGACCCTAGAGGTGCCTTTTGATCTATAATCTGAATTATTGTCTCTTATTAATAAAATAATGTTATGGTTCTGCCCGTAGATAGAGTTTAATTCTTAATTTTTCTTGAGGGAATCAATTGATTCTTTTTGAAAATCTAGCATGCATAAATTTTGATTCTACATTTTGTTACTTTGTCATTTGAAGAAGTTGACGTGTAAGAAATTATGCATTGATGATTTTTTAAGGTAATATTAATAAATATTCTATTAAGTTAATTCATCTTTGACAATTTAAGAATTTAATTGGTACAACTATATATCACGCACAATGGGAAAAAATTCTAGTACTATTATAGCATATACTACTTCTATTCATTATTTGACATGTCATTAAATGATAACTAATTAATTATTAGTGCATCAAGGATCATGTGCGCTTAGCTAGCTTCAAGTTTGTTCCTAGATGTCAGATAGTGACGGTTCTTGAGGCTATAGTCATTTACTTTGGGCTTGAGACTCTATTGTCTATTAGAGTTTCAAATATTTTTGTGGAGTCTAATTGCTTGGAGGTCATCTAATTACTTAATGATGTTGATGTCGATTATTCTAAAGTCTTCTTTTTTGTTAAAGAGACTTTGGATAGAGGCGGAGATCCGGGTGTTGTCTCCTTTTTCCATGTTCGTTGTAGTCAGAATGTGTTAACGCACTATCTTGTGCAACAAGTTTTTGAAGTTTGAGAGTTTTCTATTCTTGCCTCTCCTTATCATGAGTGATTTTCCCTTCTTGTATCTTGTGACATTTTAATGTAGTTGTTTGTTTTGATGACTTTTTTTTAATTAATTAATTATTCATTTAATCCATCGAGCCCAAATAATCCTTAAAAGTTACTTTTGTACCAAACAATAAATGAAGGTAGTATAAAAAATTATCCAAACACTAGAAACTTTTATTGTGCAATGTTTTCAAACGAAATCTAGGGATAGTGGAATTGACGTCCTTATAAAACTTCAAATTTTAAATCAATTCAATTATTAATTCATGTTCTAATTGATACACTTTCTAAATTATATATAAATAAATAAATTTTAAAAAAATAAAGAATAAAAAGGTTCTGTCGAGTCAAAGAGAGGGGCACGGTGTGGAATCCAAATTCAACGTTAACCGCTGAGAAGACAGAAGCAGAGGGCAGAAAGAAACGTACAAATATCAAAGCGCGCGCGCTCTCTATCTAAATCAAATGAAATTTTATGTTTGTATTTTTGTTGTTATATTTCAATATAAATTTAGTTAAATATATATATAAAAAAAAATAACAATTTTTATTATTCAATTCAACAAACCTCTTCTGCGAAAGTAAACACAGCTAAACAGCATTTTTTTTTTCTCTTTAAGTCAGAAGTTTTATTCTTACATTTTCAATTGTTGAATTCAAAGAAAAAAAACGGACTTTTTAAATTTGATAAATTAAATTATTCAAAATTAATTTATTAAAATTGGTCATACAATAATAATAAGATTTACTAAAAATATATTGATTGATAATTGTGAAGAAAAACTTACCAGATTTGTACATAACGGAGATTTTAAAATAATTTTCACTATCAAACCAAAAAATTAAATAACTTTTTAACTCTTACATTTGATATCAAATCCACAGCCAAATTTGTGAACGTTCTTTTCCAATAATTTTAGGAATAAATGTAATACTTTCCTTTAAAAGAAATAAGATACCAAAAAATCGTATTACAATTAAATCAGATTTAAATTATAAAATTACCCTTAAAATATGGTGTTAATTGTAATTATATACTCAAACTTTCAATTGTAGAAATTGGGCCCTCTAACTATGTTAAAAATTAATCATCAAACTTTAGTTGTAAAAATTAGACCTGTAAGTGATAAAAATTATCCTCTCAAGTTGGATTGTTTTCACATATAGCAAAATGAGCTAAACTATTTACAAATTAAAAAAATAATAAATTTTTTCAATACTTATAAATAATTTAATATTTTCTTATTTATAATAATTTTCTTTCAAGTTTACATAATTGGTACCATTTCTAGTAAATTTGAAAGTCATTTATATAAATTTGAAAGCCTAAATTAAAAACTTCAAAAATATAATTACAATTATTATCCTATTTTATGAGTGGTTTTCGTAATTTACGAAAATTTGGGGAAATGAAAAAAGGATCATGTGTTATGTTATTTTCAGGGTCTGGCACGTGTTATATCCGGCCCCTCTCCTCCACAGTCCACACGCGGTAGCTCTATAAAACCCTCTAAACCCCCAACCTCTCATTTGTCCTTCTCCCGATCCTCTCTCCGCCATGGAAGCTCTCGACTTCGTAAAGCTCCATAATCTCTACTCCCATTTCTCCTCCATTGTTGAAACTGCATATCCTCTCATTCGTTCTCATTTCTATGGCGACGATCAGGATGAAGATTCATTCTTCGATTTGAATTTCATTTCTCCTCCTCCCTCAGTAGCCGCCAAATCTCCCGACGAGAAGAATCTCGAACACTCAAGCCAAGACGAACTCTGTTTTTCTCAACGGAATCTTCTTCTCTCCCAATCCGATCTCATCTCCAAACGTAAGATCCTTCCGATTGAACTCAGTTCCAAGCCAGAGTCTCCGGTTTCAGTTTCGATTCTCAAATCTGCACCTAGACTTTCGATTTCATTGTTCAAGAAGCCAAAGTTAATGGCGAAACAGAGGACGGACGAAACAGAGCCGTCGTCCCTCAAATTACACAGCACAGAAAGCAAACGATTCGCCTTCAAACTGAATAGAGTTAACAGTTCGAGAAATAATAATCGGATCGACGCATCTGAGCGTCAGTCGAAGAGATTCTCTGGAGAAGGAATGCAGAAGTATCTAAAATTAATCAAACCACTGTATGTGAAAGTTTCGAGGAAGCAAAACTACAGATCGTCGCCAGTATCTTCTCCGTCGACAACGACGGCGACATCGATTGATGAGAAACAGAGGAATATTGCGATAGGGATTCGAGTGGTTTGTAGGCGTTTAGGTAAGAGTAAATCATCATCATCGGCAACTGGAATGGCTGTATCGCCGACGAACCGACGAGACGATTCGCTTTTGCAGCAAGACGACGGGATTGAGAGCGCCATTTTGCATTGCAAAAGATCGTTCAGCGCTACAAGAGGCAAGATCCAAAAGCAAAAAAAACTCTTAAACGTCTTTTTTCTTTTTCTCCGTTAATGCCCTAATTTGATTTGAAAATCTTTAGCATCTAACAATCATTTCAATGGAAATTTCAGATGATGTTGATGGAACTTGTGACGATAACCTATTCGGTACTGGCGATTTGCAGAAGCACAAGACGGGAAAAGATTCTTTCTCGGAAGGCAAACAAGACAAACAACATTGAAGAAAGCGAGAGAGAGAGGAGAGAGTTTTTTGGGTTTTGTTGTAAAAAGACGAAGGAAAAAAAAAAAAAAAGAAAAAAAAAAAAAAAAGAAAAAAAGAAAAAAAAGCAAACTGAATTAGGCAGTGCAGGACAGTTTTCGTTTTTTCTTTTCTTAGAAAATGATAAACAGTGACTCGGTGAGTTCGGTAGTGACTGACTCGCTCGGAGGTGTATTTGGTAAATAATAGTTAAATGATGATTGTTTGTAATGTATGTGATGAAACATTTCCATTATTTTCTTTTTATGTTCCATATGATTTCCTTATCATTTCCAATATATTTACAATTCATTATGCCATTTTTATTTTCTTTTCCTTTTTAATTATATACACACATATATACAAGTCATCTACAATATATGACTCTAATCAAAGTCCAACATTACGTTATTACTCATAAAGCACCACGACAAATTAACTCATAGTTGATGGATAAAAGAAAAATAGGAAAGTAATCTTCTCAAACTAAAAAAATGTCAAAGTTGCTAAATTATGAACAACTTTGTTTTGCTCTTTATGACTTTACAAAAATAGATATTATTATCAAAATTAGCAAAGAAAAGAGCTTTAACTTCACACATATCAATATTGGTGATTCAATAACATAGTTTGTAATAGTTATATTGTACTACAACTCTTTGAATAAACTTATTCATTCAAATATCTCTATTTTTCCCTTTATTTCTTATTCAATATTTCATTAAAAGAATTTTGTGCAGAGAGATGGAAAATTATATTGAAAAAAAAATGTATTCTCAAATAGTCTCAATGTGAAATAAGAGTTAATAATGTTTTAATTGACCGATAATATATATATATATATATATATAGACTCAACTTTTAACTTTTTGTCTGGGTTATATCCCAGTAATTTTGATGGAGATTATATGTCAACTATGAGAAAGAAATGATGTTATCACAAGTTTAGTAAGTTTATATTTATTTGATATTTGAACTTTTAGTTATGCGTCTCATACGTTTTTAAACTTTAAATTTTATGTTTAATAAATCTTTAAACTATGAATTCTGTAACTAATAGGTCTATATTACATTAAACTTTTTTATTAAAAAGATTAATAATTAATCTATTTGATATAAATTTGAGATTATGTCTCAGTTGTTATATAAATTAAAAAAAAATTATGTTGAATAAAGATCTAGAAGCTAAAAATATATATTAGGATCTATTAAATACTTTTCGAATTAGTTCAAAAACATAAGAAGAAGTGGAGGTTTAATTTGAGAATTTATTAAATACTTATAAAAGTTAGTTACTATTGAATATTTTTTAAAGTTCAAACATCGAATAAATATAAAAAATTTAGTGACGTAATTAAAAAAAAGAAAAAAAAACAACTATCTGTAATAGTAGATAAGAAAAGGAAAATAAGTTGGTCAAAAAATCAAATGATTTTTGGCATTAATTGTTTTGTGGATAAATCTTTTGGACTTTTCCGCACAAATGTAATAATTAAGGAGGTCAAAATAGGAGGAATCTTTAAAATATTTATTAACTATTTGGTTTTCTTTTTTGAAAAATGACACCTATTCTATTCTATTCGTCTAGCACTCTTCATTTTCCTTCCCCTTCTTTAAAAGTAAAGTTTTAAAACTTTCACAGACCTTTGACCAACTTTGGCCAATGCCACAAGTTATGAAAAGAATAAAAAATTAATTTTTTGGCTCCATGCTACTTGCTACTCTTTTTATTTATTTATTTAAATACTACTTGCTCCAAACTAGAATTTAAACATAAATTTTATTTAAATCATAGCCTTCTAATATGATTCAAATGTAAATTGTGTGTCAATATGAGCCAGTATTTTAATTTAAGTTATAAACTTTTAATATAATTTAGATGTAATTTCTTGTGAGCTAGTCGACTGATATAAGATATTGGTGCATTTTTCTTTTATATATAAATTTATTGCTTTTTATGAATTGATAATATGATTGATTTAAATCAAATAAGTCGGTTAAATTATAAAGGATAATGGTTACTTTTCTTTTTCGTTTTTTTTTTTCTATAGATTTATCATTTATAAGATAAATCAAACGAGACAATTAAATTATAATGGGTATTTATTAAAAAAAAGAAAAGATGAAG
The DNA here is from genome assembly GCA_031780015.1 of Citrullus colocynthis. Classification (NCBI taxonomy): domain Eukaryota; kingdom Viridiplantae; phylum Streptophyta; class Magnoliopsida; order Cucurbitales; family Cucurbitaceae; genus Citrullus; species Citrullus colocynthis. Next base: position 498,399 of record QLSR01000065.1, on the reverse strand, counting down.
GGACTTTACCAAATTTGAAAGCCCATTGAACAAATTTCAACAAGAAATAAGAAGCTTTTTTAAAACTTTGGAAACATGTATTGAGAATTTTACTTTTGATTGGGACCTCAAAAGCAGCATTTTTATTTGCTTTCATTGAAAAAAAAGGCTTAGCTAATTAGTTCAAAGTGAAAAAGCATATAAATGCTTTCTGTCTCTTAATTGAAACCTTTGCATTCTTTCTTTGATTTAATTAGTATGAATTTGAAAGAGATTGAATTGAATGCAATTTGCACCTTTTTAAATTTTTTTTTTTTTTAAATTTTTAATTTTTACTAGGAGATTGCAACTCAAAAGTCTTAGAACCCTTGAAAATGATTTTTCCACTAAGTTTTCATATTAAAAAAAGTAAACCCATTTTCTTAAAAAAAATTATCTGTTTTCTTTTCCCATTGTAAAAAGCTTAGTTAAAATATCAACTAACAACTCTTTTTTCAATGTAGGCTTAAATTTTAATAATGATAACAGAATTTTATTTTAAAAAGTAGATTTTGAAACAAAATAAATTGTTAATAAAGCAGTTTAAGGTTTAAAAATAAAATTATTTTCGAACAAGCTTTTATTTTTAAAGAAAATTTATTTGTGTCACAAACCGTTCAAAAAGCTTTACATTGCTGAAAATATAATTAATATTTAGAGGAATTATTATAAATAGACAAAATATTAAACTAGAAAAATTTCTTTGTCTATCGGTGATAGATCACGATAGACTTGTATCTCGTAGGCTATCGCAGTCTATCGTTGATAGATAAATAAAATTTTTCTATATTTTTAAATAGTTTGAATATTTTTTTATATTTGAAAACAACCCTAATGTTTAACCTTTGGGTTTAAATACTGCTTTGGTTCGTGTTCTTTTAGTTTTTGTTCATTTTGATACCTATATTTTCAAAATGTTCATTTTGATCTCTATACTTTTAACTTTGGTTTATTTTAGTCCATATACTTTAAAAATATTTATTTTAGTTTTTATACTTTAAAAAAGCGGTCGTGTTGGTCCATTTATTTTCATTTTTAAGAGATAAAAATGGTAAATTTTTAGTAGTTTAAGAATCAAAATGAACCAAAGTTGAAAGTACAAGAACTAAAATATGAACCAAAATCAAAAGTACAAAGACCAAAGTAGTATTTAAACCTAATTTTTAATATAATTTTTAAAAGTCAATAGTTCAAAAGCTGCATACGGTTGAAATAAACCGCTACAAACTTATATTTTCTATGAGCTATGTTCAAGCATCAAAAAGTTTAGTTTGAACAAGAGGAACCAAGCAAGGCTTCAACTCTCTCCAACTTGCATTCTTAAAAAAAAAAAAAAAAAAAAAAAAAAAAAAACCTCTTTGTCCATCTCTCCTTGTAGGAAGGGTAAAAAGAAAAAGACAATGGTGTTTGAAAGAAGAGATGGGGACCTTGAAATATGGTTCACTGTACCAATTAAGGAAAAGCCCCTTTGTAAATTATATTAGAATTAAGAATAGAGAGAAAGAGAGAGAAATTGAATTGATTTGATCTTAGGAAAATTTCAAGACAATGGATGCATACAATACAATGAATGTCCATACAGAATAATTTAAGACATATATAAGAGAATACCCAACACCATATTTTTCTCCAAGGGTTTTGGATTTGCTTTGTCCCCTTTAAGATATCCTAATTCTTTGTCTTTATGGCCAAAATGAATGTCCAATTATAAGCCATCTCTTTGCTCTTCATTTTTTTTTTCTTTTTAAATTTTTTTTAATGGGCTTTGGGATCAAAAAACTTGGGTAGGTTATTCCCCTTCTTCTTCTTCACCATTTTATTATGATGGAATTAATTAGTATAGCTTTTGATCATTGGATCTCTAATTTCATTGGATTAATCACAAAAAATTGTGTTATGATGTATATAGTTTTCAATATGTTTGTGGTTTCACATTCCACAGTCAGGTTTCTTTTTCTCTCTGTTTGGGAAAATATCTTTGATTTTTTAAATCAAAAAATATATTTTACATCTAAACATGTGTAACTTTTCTTTCCATCTCTTTTCAATTAAGTTGTATTCAAAGTAGCAAAAAATTTGACTAACTTTATTGGACTATTATTCCAAAGTAACATGTAGATAAGTAAGAGGATTTAAACCTTTAATTTCTTAGCCTAGAATATAAATACATTAACAATTGATTGAAAAATATGATAGAATTCATGCACTTTAAAATGAACATATAATCATCCCAATTTGAAGTACGTTAAGCTTGATACATTGGTTCAAATGTGTGAGTGAAATAACACTTTGAGAGAGTGTTTTTGTAATAGAGGTCGAGAAGAGATTCGTATGTGAATGCAATAACTTTCCACGTAGTTAATTTCTATGTTAGTTTCATGCTTATTCTCATGGTGGTAGAGTGAGAGATTTTTCCCAACACCATACTCATATTGACGAGATTTATATTTGTTGACATCAATATGTTTCAATAGGTTATTAAGGTTTCTATCAACAAGCATATCCAATCCTTTTTGTTGCGTTATCTGCAAATGTTAGACGTTTTTGTTTTTCTTCCAGGGAGGAGAACAAAGTTTCACATTCTATTGCAACTTTGGTATCACCCCTTGGAGACTCTTTCGTGTGGAAGGAAACTTTTTTTTTTTTTTTTTTTTTTTGATTGCATCATCTTCATCCTTAATGGAGAGTTGGTGTAATAGTTTGGTAGATGTTCGGTTAGTCTTGGAAAAAAAAAAAAAAGGTTATTAAGGTTTAGGGTTTAGATTCACCATGTCTCGTTGAATTCAAGAAAGAAAGAGGACGACATAAGTATTTTTGTGTACCTCTTTATAGTTTAGGAAATTAATTTGCAACATTTTTCATCAAGTGGAGAGAGAGTGATTAAATTAGTTGGGCTTTTGTGGGGCTTAGTTTAATTGGGCTTTTCACGGACCGTGATTACCCAAAGTTGACTCATGTTAGGCCCATAACCGTAATACCCACTCTTTTATGCGGCCCAATAACGGTATTTTGTACCAATCCCACTACCTATGCCAAAGGAAATTTAGGCGCGTTTGGGAAAACTATTTTAAATGACAAAACTGTTGAAAATATTTACAATTAATAGCAAAATACAGAGTCCATCGTGGTCTATAAACAGTGAAATTTTGTTATATTTGTAAATATTTTAGTTCCTTTTGCTATATTTGAAAAACGCCTTTTATATAATGAAAATATGTTTGGTACACTTATTTTCAAGGCCAAATATCAATCTATATCCTTGAACTTTGGGAATTGAATCAATTTAAACCCTAAACTAATAATTGTAAGAATTTAAACCCTAAAACTTTGAAAATTGTATCAATTTAAACTCTAAACTAATAATTGTAAGAATTGAAACCCTAAAACTTTGAAAATTATATCAATTTAAACTCTAAACTAATAATTGTATCAATGTAAACTCTCAATTATATTTTATTTGGATAAACACCATGTGAGACTTGTAATTTTATCAATTAAGCTTCTATATTTACCTAAGAGAATTAATGTAGACACTCAATTGAGATTAATTTGAAAATTGTCTATTCAAATTATAACCGTTAGTTTTGTTAAGTTGATATTTGTAGAAATCTACACACGTATAAGAATCTATGCATCGACGAGTTTCAAATATAATTCTAATTAATAAAGATTTTAATTCAATTCACTTACAACAATTTATAAGTTTAATTGAAAAAAATTAAATATTTTGCATGATATTTTTCAAACTAAATTTGAAGGAAAATACAAATTGATACAGTTATGAAAATTCAAAGTTTAAATTGATATACTTACAAAAATTCAAGACTCAATGTTTAAATTGATACAGACCCCAAAAGTTTAGAGTATAAATTGATACAATTATTAGTTTAGAATTTGAATTGATACAACCCCTAAAGTCCATGAATATAAATGACATATTTTCCCTATTTCCAAAACTATTTGTATAAACAATAAAAATGGCATATTTTAAAAACAAATACAATTTTGTTTTCACGGTTATTAAGGGTATGTTTGGATTGATTTAAGAAAAAAATGAATTTAAAAAAATTCATTTTTGTTTAAACATTTTTTTTATAAAATTTGATTAAAATACACTCGAAAATCTATTTTGAGTGATTGTCAAACACATAAATTTCTTCCAAAATAACTTATCTTTTAAATTAAATTCCAAACACACGCTAAATTTTATATTTGAATCTAGAAAACACGGAATACAAACATTTAAAAAAAAAAAGTCAAATAAATTTTCGTGAAATAAATCACCTCTCATTATTTAATATTTATATTATATTAGTCTTAGAAAATAAATTAACAAATACATTCATCTTTTACTGCATTTTCAACCTCACAACCAAATACCATTTTCAAATTAAAAATTTTTAAATTGAAATCAAACTTATTTTCAAATATAATGAAATTAGAGAATTTGTTTTTGTTTTCTACCAAATTCTATATTTTCAAAATAAAACTTTCAAACAAAGAACAAACGAGGTCTTATTTTTTCTTATTTATTCTTTTCTAACGAAAATTTAATGCATTACAAAGGGTATCCATAAAAAAAAAAAAAATTATAAATTTAGTTTCTAAAATTTTGAAGATTTAAAATTTATTTGTGTTTATGGAGTCTTGAATTTTTTTTTTTTTTTTTTTAAGAAGTTAAAACAAAAAAGGCATTTGGAAATCCAATTTACCATAAGCTAAATTCATAGCTTTCAGATTTAGAAGCCAATCACTAATAAAATGAACCAATAAAATTCATAGCTTTCAAATTTATTTTATATTTATAAATTTTTCAGCATCACTAATAAAATTATGCATTGCTTTCAAAGATAGAAAATGAACCAAAATATTTACAAATATAGTAAAATGTTAGTAATAGAAAGTGATATTTTGTCATATTTAAAAATATTTTTAGCAGTTTTTTCATTTAAAAAAATAACCTCTTACCAAATTACTTATAAAAAAAATTAAGAAAAAAATAATTCATTAGATAAATTGTTAAAACTTTGTTTGGTAACTCTTTTGTCTTTTTATTTTTTATTTGTTAAAATTGTGCTTATTTTTCCACAGTTTCGTACTCATGGTTTTGATATTTTCTAGGTAAACATTTGAATCTTAGCCAGTTTCCAAAAACAAAAATAAGTTTTCGAAAACTATTCTTTTTACGCTCTGTTTGGTAATTATTAGATTTTTTGTTTTTTGTTTTTGAAAATTAAGTCTCTAAACAATTATTCCACCTCTAAATTTATTGTTTCGGTATCTACTTTTTACCAATTTAAAAAATCAAGCCAAATTTTTAAAACTAAAAAAATAATTTTTAAAATTTTATTTTTATTTTTTAAATTTAGCTAAAAATTCAACTCGTATACTTAAGAAAAATGAAAACTATTCTAAAAGATGGAGAGAAAATAGACTTAATTTAAAAAAAAAAAATTCAAAATAAAAAAACAAAATAATTACTAAACAACACTATAAGTTTCAAATTTTAACTTTAATTTAGAAAACTCTTAAAACATAAACAACAAACTATTAAAAAAAAAAAACTAATGGATATAAGTGAGGTTTTTAAAAAAAATAGAAATCAAAACTAAAATACGAGTCTTAATCATGTCTCAAATATGAAGGTGGAGGGTTGATCTCAAACTTTCCGCCATTGTAATTAAGTAACGTTAAATTAGAATGAGTTTGTTATGTATTGGCATGTGGGATGGGTTAGGGGTATCCCATTATTTCCACGTAGGATTGGAGAAATAGAAGTGATATTTTTTTTTGTACGATATTATTAAAATTGTAANTTTTTTTTTTTTTTTTTTTTTTTTTTTTTGTTAAAATTAACAAAAAAAAACCATTTTGCTTCTTGCAAAGTTTAAGACTGAGAGAGAGGAAAAGATACTCTGTGACGATGCTACAGTCAGCTCGTGAACTTTCATCTTCCATTTACTTCCCTCACTGCCATGCAAATTCCAAAGCCATTCCCATGTTTAAATTTTTAAGTGTAGCTTTTCAAAACACACGTTCTAAAAATATAGTTCTACATAGCGAATCTACATCTCAAGTTGTTTGTTGAACTAAATAATAATAATAATAATAATAATAATGTATATATGAAGATTGTTTATGCCAAAAAAAAAAAAATGAAAAGATAAATTTGTATTTTTCTGGAAGGAAAGAACCGAAATATATATAATAGTAGTGTAAAGTAAGCAAGAATATTTTTTCATGAGCTATATTCCCCTTAAGAATATGACTAAGATGTATTTCATTACGGTGACATAACTCATTAAATTATGGATTTTTTTGACAACTTTAACTGTTATTCATCATGCCATACTTAAAACTTTAGGAAAATTATCAATTTATACCCCCAAACTTTAGGAGTAATAACAATTTAAACTCTAAACTTTTGTGAATGTATCAATTTACACGTTTTATTAAATTTTATTTAGTAAACATCTTATGTCATTTATAATTATATCAATATTAAATCCCTAAAACTATCAAAAGTGAATCAATTTAGCCAAAGAAAGTTTTAGCCCAACAGTGATTGACACAACCTCTTTCTTTAAAGGTTGGAGGTCCGATCCCTCATCTCCTTAAGTTGTTATACTAAAAAAAAAAAAAAAAAAAAAGAATCAATGTAGACTCTCCACTAGAATTTGCTTCGATAGTTGTTCATAAATCAACTATAATTGTCCATTTTGTAAAATCGACATTTGAAGAAATTTATAATTGCGTGACAATTGATGCATGGATGGTTTCCAAATGTAATTGTAAAAAATTATATAAATTGATTTACTTATGAAAATTTAGAAATTTAATCGATATAAATTAGAAGTTTCACATGAAATTTGTCGAACGAAATATTGGAGGAGTGTAAATTAATATGCTTATGAAAGTTAAGGATTCAAATCGGTACAATTAATAGTTCATAGTATTAATTATACGTACGTAGGACCTCAAAGTTTTACGAGAGTATAAATTGATATTTATCTTAATTTTTTTTTTTTTAAAAGACGACTTGAATTTTTAAAAGCTAGGCAATAAAGTTTTGAATTATATATAGAGGACCGTAGTAATATAAATGATAGGGAAATAAATCTAAATTTAAAATTTTGACCTTTTTCTTCCTTTTATGTTTTGGAAGAAGAGGTTGACTCCATTATTACACAATCCACAGAATGTAAAATTCAAGAGAAAATGGACTGTCCACTTGGAAATCCTATTCTAACTTCATCTGCATGCTTCTATGTCTGACAACTGTTATATGAGCCCAGAAAAATATGCTACTCCCCAATTATATTACCAATATCGTATGTTTCTTAAATATGTATTATATTATCACTAAATTTTCAGATCAGTCTTTTTAACCCGTATAAATCATATTATTTTAATTTGTAAATCAAATATATGATTTCAACATTTTTCAATCAGTTACCATCACCACGACTCCCTCCCTAAAAAGAAAACCACGCAGATAAGGAAAAAGAGGCATTACTTTCATAAAAAGAACTAATTTATATTCAAATGATGTAGTTCTTTTCGAATACCTTCAATTTAGCTGTTTTTTTTTTTTTTTTTTTTTTTTTTCTTT
>QLSR01000065.1:382553-490399 GCA_031780015.1 Citrullus colocynthis | reverse complement strand
TTTTTTTTTTTTTTTTTTTTTTTTTTTTCCTTTGGTGTGTATGATCCAAATTTTGAAAAAGTTGTATAACATTTTGTCTGGTTAATCTCTCCCTCCCTCTCTTTCTTTCTAATAGTGCTCCTATTCACATTCAACTAATTAATTCAATACAATACATTGTGTTAAGATTTTGATATTTGGCGATAAGCTTAAAATCTTTGTCCCCACTCCACTTCATGCCTTTCCCAAGTGCTGATTCTGACTTTTGACTTCGTTAAGATTATTAATAAAAGAAGAAGAAAAAAAAGACATGCAATATTTGAGAGCCACAAGTTTTCGTTCACTTTCTCAGGTACGGTATACGTAATGTCAATTCACTGTCAACAAGTTCGAAAATGAAATTTAGCCTCTAGACAAAATAAAATCCGTGGATAACTTTTATATATATATATATATATATACACACACAAAAATACCCTAATTCTTTTGGCAACTCTCAATACTCTCCAACTTTTTGAATTTCTTTTTTCAACAATTTTGAAATTTTAATATTCTCCGGCGCAATTCTTAATCTTCTTATATCATGTCAATTCACTTCGCTTCTCTCTCTCTCTCTCCGTCAGAAAGATCTCTCCCAATGGAAAAGGACCAACAACCGCCACAGCCGCCTCCGCCGCCGCCCAGAAGCTACACATTAACAGCATCATCAATCTTCTACGCCAAATCCACCGCCGCAGCCGCCTCCATCTGGCCGTACAACTGGTTCAAATCCTGCACCACCGCGGAACCCACCTACATTCTCCGAGACATTTCCTTCACAGCCCACCCTTCTCAAATCCTCGCCATCGTCGGCCCAAGCGGTGCCGGAAAATCAACTCTCCTCGACATTCTCGCCGCCCGAACCTCGCCGACGCACGGCGCTCTCCTCCTCAACTCCGCCCCTCTTAACCCTTCCACTTTTCGGAAACTCTCCGCCTACGTCCCTCAGCACGACGCCTCTCTCCCTCTCTTAACCGTCTCCGAAACCTTCGCCTTCGCCGCCCGTCTCCTCCTCCCAAAAGAATCCCAAATTCCGGCCACCGTCAACTCCCTCTTAGCCGACCTCCGCCTCACACACGTCGCCAACACTCGCCTCATCTCCGGCCTCTCCGGCGGCGAACGGCGGCGAGTGTCAATCGGCCTCAGCCTCCTCCACGACCCGGCCGTTCTACTACTTGACGAACCCACCTCCGGCCTCGACAGTGGATCGGCGTTTAACGTGATCTCGACCCTTAAATCCATCTGCGGGTCGCGCAACCGGACGGTGGTGGTTTCGATTCACCAGCCGAGTTATCGGATATTGTCAGCCATTGATGGGATTCTTTTGCTATGTAAAGGATGTGTGATTCATCATGGGACTGTTTCGAGCTTGGAGAGTTATTTAATTTCGAAGGAATTTTGTATTCCGCAGCAGCTTAATCCTCTGGAATTTGCCATGGAAATTCTCAATAACCTTACTCCTTCTTCTAATTCTAGTTCGGATTATTCTGATTCCTCGGGCGTAATTAATCCTAATCAAGCTGTTAATTATCCCAATTACGAAGATAATAATGAGATCAAATACAGAAGCTCCAGATTGCATGAAATCTTGACCCTTCATTGGCGATTTTGGATTATCATTTTTCGAACGAGGCAGCTGCTTTTGACTAATACTTTGGAAGCTCTCATTGTTGGAATTGTCCTAGGTCAGTAATCACTCTCTTATATCTCCCATTAATTACTTCATCCTTGAGTTACAATCTAAGATGCTTCATTATTTTTTATTTTTTCTTTCTTTTTCGTTTGGTTAGTAATTATTTTAAAGGACACCATCTTTAAGATATTTTTAAATAAAACCAAATGGCAATCACTAATGGACACTAACTATCACAAATAGATCGATTGATAGATGTTTGATAAATGATAGTAGTCTATTGATGTCTATCATTGTATTGAATATTTTACTATATTTATAAATCAATTCACTAATTTTGCCATATTTAAAAATAACATTTTTTTATGATATATATATCAAATTGCAAAACCATCCCTCCTAAAGTATAGACGTAGTTGCAATTACATTCTCTATGAACTTTTACAAGTGTTAAAATTGAACTTCCATGTTTACAAGAATTGTAGAAACTAGACCCACAAGTTGTCAAAATTAAACCCTCAAACTTATAAAAATGTTCCAATTTGTACACCTATTTAAGTTTGAAGATTAAATTTGACTTAATTTTAACACTCATTTAAGTTTGAGAGCTCAATTTTTAAAATTAAAAGTTTAAGGGAATAATTGCAACAACCATCAAACTTAAAGGTGATTTTTGCAAATTTTCTTTATTTTGTTATTTAATTTTAAATTAAAGAAATATATGAAAACAAATTACGAGCATTTGGGAGTAATTTTAAAATTCCAATGATGTAATTTAATCATTTAAAATTAATTTCATGTTTAAGTTTACATTTTTTAAATAAGATTTTCATCTGATCATTTTAAATTGGTTTCAAATATTAATGTTTGATAAATATTAAAAATTGATTTTTTAATGATTGGTTGAGAAGTGATTTTTGATGGCGGATTGTCCAATAATTATCTTTAAAAATTATCTTATCTTTTATTTATTGAAATATTGAATTTCCTCTTAAATCGGCTCTATATTTATTAAATATAGAAAAACAAACAAAAATAACAAAATTTCACTACCTAACTATGATAGACTAGACTGTGATACTTTAGTATTATTTGTAAATATTTTCAGCAGTTTTGCCATTTCTATGTACTTTTGTCCCAAGTGATCCCAAAAATGATAACTTTTGAATTTGAATTTAGTGAGAATGAATTGTATTTAAATTAGCCATAAATTTTATTTTTCTAAAAAATTATATTTATTTTATTACTAAAGATAAATTTTATAATTGGTTTCTTTTAGTACAAAGATAGGAAAATTAAAAATTCGAACTAAATATCTTTTGGACGCCGAATGACAAATTTATATTGGATTAGACGCCCATATTTCTTTTTTTAAAAAATAATTATCCAAACTAAAGGGTTCCGAAGGTAAAAATCACTAACACATGTATTTTTATTTACTATTATTATTATTATTATTATTATTTTTAAGAAACCAACACATGTGATAAAAAAGAAAAAAATTGAAATTTTAAGGTAAAACTTGGTACAAGAGTAATTAATATTTGAAAATAAATTGTTATAACTATAAAATATTCAGAATTTATTCGTTTCTATTTTATTTTGAGAAATTCATCTTAAATTTTACCGGTATTGACAAAAAGAAAACAATAATGCTTATTAAATTTATGTTCATGAAAAACAATTACTTTTAAAAGAAACAAAACTGTGAAATAATATTTTTTAACTTTGTGTAATGGACTCAAATCACACATAAAAAGAAATAAAAATGTAGGGGAAAAAAGATTAAAAAATATATATATATATATATATATATATATATATATATATAGTAGTTGGAGAATTAGATGAGTTGGGTTGATGATACAATAAAGTATTTTTTTCATAATTATTAGGAGATATGAAGTAGGAAGATAGATCAATAATTTTAATAACATACATTTGTTTGTAATTAATTGTAAACAGGAACAATTTACATAAACATCGGAACGGACAAAGCCGGCATAGAGAAAAGATTCGGTCTATTCGCCTTCACACTAACATTCCTCCTCTCTTCCACAACCGAAACTCTCCCCATTTTCCTCAATGAACGCCCCATTCTCCTCCGTGAAACCTCCGCCGGCGTCTACCGTCTTTCCTCTTACATAATCGCCAACACCCTGGTTTTCCTCCCTTACCTCCTCGCCGTCGCCGTCATCTACTCCGCCTCCGTCTACTTCCTCGTCGGCCTCTGCGCCACGTGGCAAGCTTTCGCCTACTTCGTCCTCGTCATTTGGGTCATCATTCTGATGGCCAATTCCTTCGTCCTTTTCTTAAGCTCTCTGGCCCCCAATTTCATCGCCGGCACCTCGCTGGTAACCGTTATCCTGGCCGCGTTTTTCCTTTTCTCCGGCTACTTCATCTCCCAAGAAAGCATGCCTAAGTTTTGGGTGTTTATGACCTTCATGTCAATGTACAAGTATGCCCTTGACGCATTGGTTATCAACGAATTTTCGTGTTTGGTTTCTAGATGCTTCATTTGGTTTGAGGAAAATGAAAGGCAGTGTTTGGTTACGGGTGGAGATGTGTTGGTTAAGAGAGGCCTTCATCAGAATCAACGGTGGAGAAACGTTTATGCTTTGGTCGCGTTTTTTGTGTTATATCGACTTCTTTGTTTGCTTGTTTTGATTAGAAGGGTTTCTACATCTAAGAAATAATAGTAATGCTCTCTTCAAACCCTATATTTGGAACGGGAAAAACACACTATTATTATTATTATTATTATTATTATTATTATTATTATTATTATTTGCATATCTCCAAATCTGTATTTTAAAAAATAAAATTATACACGATACCATTTTGCTTTATTTTAGTCTTTATATTTTCTATTGTTTTATTTTCGTTCTTGGATTTTTAATAAATCTTCAATTTAATCGTAAAGATAGTTTATGATTCATTTTTTTTTTTAAAACTTTTTTTTTTTTATGTATTGACATTTTTACTTAAGATTTTTGATAAAATATTTGCATATTGTATTTTCTTGCATGAAACTTATTGTTATTTATTTTGGTAAAAATATTGAATTTGATGGACCAAATATAAGATTTATTGAGAGTACAAAGACTAAAATCGAACAATTGAAAATATAAAAACTAAAATTAGAAAAAGAAAAAAAACACTTCAAAGTATGGGGATCGAAAAATATTTTAAGCCAACTTTTTCTCTTTGCGCATTTTTTTTTCTTAAATTTCATAAATCACCTGTAAACTACAAGTACACTTCCGAACTTTTAGTTTGACCTATCACTCTTCAACCTAACATGTCATTAAGCATTAGTAAGGGGTGAATCATTATTTTCATTATATATATATAAAAAAATCATAAAACATAAAGTAAAATAAGTAACAAAATGCCACTCATGCATATATAAGGCAAATAATAAACCTGTTATCTCCTTTTAAAAAAAACAATAAAACATATTAAAATTTTAAAAGGAGTTAGATATCTATTTATAAACTTTTTTTTTTAATTTTTTACTTTTCTAATTTTCAAAAATATTCCTGGAATATTTTATAGACATTTTAATCTTCCATTTCTATAAATATCAATAAAATATCAATAGAAATATCAAATAGATTATTAATTATTGAAGAATAAAATGAGTGAATGATAAGTCGAAAGCATATATTAATAAGCATCTTTCTTGTTTTCATTTTGTCAATTAGTTTATGATTCTTGTTTGGCCTTTACAAAGAATAAAACTATGATAATAGCATTGGAGAGAGATGTTAGGACTAGGGAGCCCTTTGATGTGAAGGTGAGACTTCAATCATTTGGGCAGATGGGCCAAAATGTCCAAAAGACCCCACATGCAAACTTTCTATAATACTTTCTTATTATGGGATTTAAATTTTTCTTTAAGCTACAATTTTTTTTTCATTTTTTTTAAATCTTATATTTTTATGGAAACGTCAAATTCGTCAAAGATGAAAAGGATATGGGTCAATATTGTCTTCGATGATATCTTCAATAAAATAATATTATGTGATTTGGCCAAAATTTTGTAGTGGATATGGGCATGTTCGTTTGTATTTTTCTCAAGAAAAAAGTTAATTTTGTTTTTCTAATTTTAACATTAGTAATTTATATAAAAAAATTAATAAATTATTAATAGATAGTAGTGAAGCTTGAAATATTTGACATAATCCAAATATAGTTTAGTGGATAATTTCATTCATTATCATCCTAAAGATACCCTTCACCCTGGTAGTAGTTGAACTATTAAAAAAAAAAAAATTGAATGGTTAATTCAAATATATTGTCGATGGTTGCTCCAAGCAATATTCAAAGACTACGAGCATGCCTAAGCCTAAGAGAAATTGGAAGGCAGCATGAGAAACCGCACATCCAAAAAGGAAAAAGTCAGACTTTCGAATTTTGAATCAAACAATCGAGCCGATGGAATTATACCAATCATAAAATAGTCGAGCTGAGCTCATTACTTGCACTCTCCAACCTCAAGGGCTGCAATCATTCTGACACCACAACATTACACGTAACACCAGGTTAGTGTCAGAGGAGCGCCTTCTAAATAGCCTCATTCAACAGCTTTAAAAAAGAGAAAAAAATAAAAGAACTCTAAATACTCGTTCAGAGTTTGTTCTGCTCGACACCACACCAATACAAATATTCTAGCTAAAAAACTCCGACCAAAAGAGCTGGCGGACAGACCATCCAAGACATGGACTCAGAGTTTTTCATGCCAACACATGTAACTAATAACATTTTGCATAAGTTAAAATTTAAAAGTTCAAAATTCTACCTCCACCCTTTGTAAAAATAATATAAAATAAGTGACATTTTTAAATACTTCAAATAATAACATGTCACGGGTGCTTTAGCAATTTTGATTTGCACATATAAAAATAAGAGAAAAATTGTATATAGTTTTGTTTTGTTTGATGGTGAACCCCTCTGATTGAATCAGTGCCAAAATATTCACTCACGGGTTACTCTTCTGTTGCTATGGCACGTGAACCTTTTTTCTTCCTCTTTTTGGTCTTTTGTCTTCTTTTATAACTGTATTTCACTCTACACAAAATTCTCCTATAATAACTATGACCAATTGACAACCAAGTCTATCCACATGTACTATATATAAAAGTTAAAAAGGGGATTTTTTTTTTTTCATAACTTTCCTTTTTCTAAAAAAAAATGTTGGATTTTTCTAATATAATTAGTTTTAATAATACACTCAGTTAAATTACAAATTTAATCGCTTAATCTTTTAGATTTATGTTTATTTAATCTTTCAACTTTAAAAATATGTTTAATCGGTCTTTTGAAATGTTTAAAAATTATTTAATTGACTAAATATAAACTTAAATTTTATTTATAATGAAATTTTGATTTTCAATTTTGTATCTAATCGATCATGAATTTTTTTTTTAAAAAAAAAAAATCAAAATTTAGGGATGTCTCTATGATTTTTTTTATTTTTATTTTTTGAATATATAACAAACATAACATTGTGGATTTAATACACAAATTCATTATGTGGCCTTGGATAAGATGGAATTGATGAAATTTTGTCGATATTACCACAAGAATTAATGGGTCTAGAAAAGCAACATGCTTATCTAAGGTACGAGAATGTGAAAGGAAAAGAGTAGAGAAAAAGATTGCAAAATCGACACATGTGGTTGATTTTCAACCATATTGTTATGTTCGGCTTAACATTTTGTCCATTTATTTATGTACTTCAAGGAAACTTATACTATGTTAAGGGAAACTTTAGATATTTCGTTCACATGTCAATGTCAAGTTTGTGTAACCTAAAATTGGAATGTTAGATATTAGATATTTATAGGCTTAATTTTCAAAATAAAAAAAATCAAAAACCAAAATGTTATTAAAGAGAACCTTAGTTAATTTAAGGTTGAAATTTATGAATTATAAAAGTATAAATGCATATTTTTCCTAAATTCTAAAGTGATTTCATTTCAACACCAATTTAAGGCTTAGCTTAGAATTGTTGCAACTTTTAAAATAATTGATGACTATGAAGTAAATTAGCATTTGGTAAATTTCAACTTGAAACCTAAAAATACAGTTTATGATGTTTAGTAAATAAGTACTAAATTATCTTGCTTTTGATATAATAATCAAAATAGACCTATTGTTAATTATTATTATTATTATTTTATAATTTATAATTTTAAATAATGGTTTAGAGTTTGCTCTAGATTATTTTTTAAATATTAAAAGAAATAGATTTATCATTTCTTAAGAAAATCAATTTGGTACAATTTTTACAAAATGAATGCATTCAACTTATGAGACTTAAAAGGACAGACTTGCCTAGAAGAGAAAGAGATAGATATATAAAATAAGAGACAAAATTGAAAATTAAAAATTAATAAAAAAAATGTAATTGAAAAATTATTTTAAATGACAAAACTGCTGAAAATATTTACAATAATAGTAAAATTTCTCAGTCTATCTACAACAGACTATGATAGACTACTATTTGTGTCATGGAGAGAAATAGTAGTCTATCGCGGTTTATCACAAATAGACAGTAAAACTTTGCTATATTTGTAAATATTTTTTGTTCATTTTCATATATTTGAAAACAATCCATTTTATGAGAATCTAAAAGCAGACAGAAAACTTATTTTAAAATAGGTGTAAAACGAATGTACTTTTGAAAGTGCTTTTAGGAGTCCACTCTACTTTACCGAACACAAAAACAATTAAGATTTTTTTATAGGGCTAACCATATAAATGACAAAAATTAAGGTTTAGTTTGTAAAAATAACAAAAATATTTCTAAATTGTTAAAACAACAAATATAATTAAATATTAAATATAATAAGTAGAAATTGTCAAAATTACCACAATAAACCGACATTGGTCATGTTAAAAAATACGGAAGTAGAGGGTTTCAAAACCATTTCAAAAAACCACAAATACAATCTCTCACATAATTATCACGCTTCACAATGCATTATAACAAATGTCTTATCCCAGTTACAAGTAATTATCATCGGGCTAAACAAGGTTTCAATTAAACAAAAATAATTCAAATATGAAACAAATATTTCAAATCAAAATAAATTAGAGTTTTTACAAGCCATCTTTGTGTAGAAAAAGGCAAAAGTAAATCATCCTAACCGTTCAAAAATACATATTTTCTTCAATATAGACTTACTCTTAACAAATGAATATTATTTAATAGAAATACCAAATTGACATGATTTAAAATCTTGGAAATCAATAATTTCATAAATATGCTCAAAAGGTTGGGGAGAAGGATTTGTTCCTACTAACTCATTATTGAAATACATTGTATTTACAGAAATCGATTTACTAAAAGAGGCTTGGATAACTACTACACATAAATCATTATGAGGGGAGCAGTTAAAATTGTCATCAATCACAAAATATCATTTTCTTCAACAATCCTAATAAGATTCAAACTATCCCTGTACATTGTCAACCAAGATATATATAGATTGCTAGAGGGAAAAGACTTCCCTTGGATATATTCAACAAATTGTTGAAATGATGAATTTATTGAATATATGTCTCAACAACTCAAAAGTCATGATATTGTGACTTTTCATCTCATATACCATCAAACAAGAGTTTAATTCGTTGCAAAATAAAAACAATACGTTAACAAAAAAACCAAAAGAAAATACTATAAGCTAAAAGAGAATACTTGTTTACTCTAGATAACAACCACTTTTGTTGAGATCATGAATATATCTCAAAAACTCTAAAAAAGTATATAATAATATAATAATATAATTTGAATTCAAGAAGAGGACGAAATTCACAGGATGGCTATAATTTCCAATTTTTTGAAATCAAATCTATTAGGTACAATCTGACTAATACGGTCATCCAACAATTTCTTCAATTACGCTTGATTTATCTTGATTATTATACAAACTAAATGTAATTAATATTTCAATCATTTCGGACAATTGAACCTTCTCAAACTATTTCTTTTTAAGAACTAAAAAGATTTGTGCCAAAAAAACATATGCAAAAAAGAACAAAAGACCTTGGACACGTAATGGATCTTGAAGGACTATTTCGCATCTCCCTGACCAAATCCTCCCACATTAGGATTACTCGTTAATGGTTGATCAAGTTTGATAGATTCGCCACAAACCAACCAAAGGCAAAATAGATATTACAAAAAGATCATACACGTATTTTGCCATTAATCCAAATAAAGACTCATAATTTGCCATCCTATCCCATTTCCCATTTTATAATCACCTCATAGTGCACATTAAAGCCCTGATCGAAGCCGCCTTTATCCAAAAGATTTTGGCCTTCCGTTACTCTCAATGGACCAGCCCAATTTGATTTGAACGCTCACCGAAGTTGAACCGATAATCGATAACGATTCATTAAAGTTGCAGCACGGCCCATTATGAAGCCAATCAGTCTACTTATCCAATTATTTATTTATATTTATTATAGTTAAAAAGAACCCTATTCAAAGAAAAAAAAAAAAAAAAACCAATTTTGCCTTGTTGGGAGTAGAGAGTTAGTGATGATAATTATTTTTCTTTTTCTTTTTTTCCTTTTCATATATACAAAAGTAATGTTGATTTGTTGTCCTTTAGAAATTATGATTTTCACTGAACACAGGACAAGAAAAGGATACGCTCCTAATTTAGTATGTCAAAATCATAATTTTTCTTAATAGGGAAGAGGATAGGGATCAACTTCCAACCTCCGGGGAAAAAAGCCATGTTACAATCGCAATTTACAACCTGAGAATAGGCCGTGAAATTATAATATTATCCTTAATCTAAGAAAATAACTAATTTGAACAAATCTAAAACATGCAGAAGCTTCTAATAAATAAGAAAATATTAAAAACTACAATAACACGATAACTATTTCAAACTACATTTGATTGCTACAAATGCTTGGACAATCCACAACATTAAAAATTCTCTAACGATAGCCAAGGACTCAGTTAAGGAAGAGGACAAAACAAAAAAACAAAAAGAAAAACAAACAAACAAACAAAAAGGAGATGAAAATATCAGTGTGGCCAAAGAAAAGAAATCTACATTTGATTACATGGAAGACATTTTTGAAACCCCATTTCTGGATATAATAATCACGGAGTTCAGAACAGAATAATAAGCAAAGCAGTGGGTTTACAGAAATCGTAGAAAAATCAAACAGAAACAAAAGGAGACTGTTGACTCGGCTGCCTACAAACTGACGCCAAAATAGAAATATATCCATCAAAACTTTCAATTCTTCCACAAACTTACCAAATCCAACTACAGGGAAAAGCAAGTTCAGATCAGATCTCCCATTTCTTCAACTCCATACCATCTGGAGGGCTACCTTCAACCTTCTTTGATCCCACCTCCTTCCAGTTCGTCGACAGGACTGTGCCATTTGATTCCACCTAAACAAACCAATCAAACAAATAGTTTTAAAAAATTACAATACCTAGAAGGATGACTAAACATCTAAAAGTACTTCAGGAAGCATTACGAATGATTTTTGCATGGCCCTTCTTGTATCCTCATCAGCATCCTTGTATATGTCTCGGAAAAACTTGTTCAACGCTGCATCCCCATCTAGTTTTTCGTCTTTCTCCTAAAATACAAGAAATACTGGTAAACTCGCTCCCTCAGAAGGAATAGGAAGGAAAGAAAATACCAGAGAATAATCAGACCTCTTTTTTCACTTGAGCTTCAATCTTATCCCAATCTCTTCTTGGCTTAGAGGAGGGGTAAGAGGGCCTCTGAGATCCACTGGCTGCCAAAAATCACTAGTTTTGATCAACCTCAGCAAACATAAAACATGGGACACCAGACGAGCTCAATTATGTTACTAATATGTAAAAAACCGTCATCAGCATTGGATATACCTATCTCCTAACACAATTACCACATGTCAATAGTTCTACCATTGCATAAGAATGAAACCAAAAGCAAAGTGAAATAAAGCAACCAAGACTGCACATTTTAAAGCATAAATGGAAGCTACACCCTGGAAACCCATTCAACAATCCGCATGTTCAGGATTGATCTCCGATAATGAGTTAGATCACCTTACCCATGATATAAACCAGAATTTTGGTTACTTTCATTTTGATATAGTCAATATGCAGCAGCAAATTGAACAGATCAGAGGTTTTTGTTCACAATTTTTAGATGTTAAATTCGAACATCTTAAGCATTGAACGAAGAGGACAGATCAGCACATGCTACAGTGTGAAGCCTAGAAGCAGTTAGATGACAAGTGTACAGGGAATGGATTCACCTACCAGAGACAATGCTCTGGGTAATACTATTCTCCTTGCAGAATTCAAGAGACGTCCAGAGTATTTGCTCAGCCTTTGCAAGACGAATTTCAATTTTTGTTGATAAAACAAAAAATTTGCACTTCTCGCGTATTATCTGTTTGGGACAGCCAAACACCAAACATAAAATTTCTAATCAAAGTTAAAAGCATAACTACGTGTAATATCCATGTTGCTGGACAAAACAATGCTCAAATAAGAAGAAAATAAATTTAAGGAAACCAATCCATTGCAACAGAAAGAAGAAAAATACGAGTGAAGAATACTACATTAATCAACGATGCTGCTTCTCAACATTTACAACATTCCATCTTGTTTTGGATATCGTTTTTGGATAATAAATAGAACCCCTTGTTTGTCTCTTAAAAATTCAATTCTAAAAATCTGGAATACCTTCCCAAATAAACGAGTCTGGAAACGATATGCATCTTTGTCAGGAAGATCAATAGTCACACTTAGCTGCAAACAAGCCATTAAATTTTCAGTAAATCTTTCCAAATATACGTGATTTTGATAGATAATTGAAATATGAAAATTCAATTGTAGACATACAATTTGTTCGCCAAATTCAACAGCAACATTTTCAGCTGGTATTCCCTTAGCAAATATGGTCACAACTACTTCGTCCGGTTTCTGATAAAATTCGTGCCTGTATGAGTTTTTGGCAGAACTATGGTTAGGTGTCCATCTACCTTGTGATGTATCCTTATAATTGAATACCTTATAAGTTATAATCAAAGTACCAAAAGAATTTATCCAATTCAAGCTGCGGGGGAAGATCAGAAAAGAAGTGCAAAAGATAAAGAGACAAAATAAAAGAAGTGCAAAAGATAAAGAGAGAAAATATTTACTCCTACAAGAACCGACAAAGAGCAGCAACCTGAATTTTGGTTTGACTTCTCTTGTCGCTTGATGCGGTTGATCACTCACGGGTACAATGTCATTAATTGGTAAAACAGTCTCCTGAACAGTATTTTCCACAGATTCCTGTGTAAGATTGCCCATTTCCTCTGTTATGAAAATGGGGGCATCCATGAATTGGAAAAAATGTAAATGCTTTTTCCAAATAGACATTGATGTCAACTATCAGAAAGAGAACCGTGTTTAGACATAAAAAAATTTTTGTAAAGAAGATCTATCATCCTAATCCACAAATTTAAACTGGTATATTATCAAGCAGCCAATACCAGCAATGAGTTTTTCACATTCTTTTATTAAATTCGTGAATCTTGAATCTCCTGGGGCCAAAGCAGAGCCTGTCTCCAAAGCAACCTTTGCCGTTTGATACTCCTCAAGTTTCAGACATGCAGTGCTGAAACAAAGATTAGACACAATAAGAATAATAACTATATAGATGAGCATATTTCAAAACTTAGAACGTGATTCAAGAAAGAAAAAAAGAATCCACCACGCTTAAAATATCCATATGAATTTCACACAAAGTTGCACCATCTCTTGAAAACATTATACTCTTGACTCCTGAGAATTAAATAGAACATCAGAAGCTACACAAGTAAGAAAAAGGCTTACCCTTTACGCAAATATGCTTTTGAATTTGAAGGGTCAAGTTCAATTGCTTTGCTAGCATCAGCAACAGCCTCTGCAAACATAAGCACGAATCATTAAGAAAAAGAACTCTAATTGATTGTCCACTGCACTCAGCTTCTTTGAGTTCCGTTTGAAATGACTTGCTAATTGCTCAGATCGTAGTTTTGCACTTAAAAATACTTTTTTAAACACTTGAGAAGTCATTTAGTCCTAAATTAATCCCAGAACCAATACTCAAGAGAGGCGTGAAAAACTTCATATTGAAACCATAAACCAATCGACTCATCCAAAAAAATCTCGAATCTACTTAGCTCTTAAAAAATTCTTGAAAAAAACAGAAAATTTGCAATCAAGTAAAATTTTTAGTACAAATCATAACAAAAAGAAGTAGAAATCCGATCACAGACTCTCATTCGCGCAATCCTATTCTTTACAGAATCAATTGAAGGGAGAATTTCAAAGTAAGAAACATGAAATTAGATGGAGAGAGAGCAGTACCAGTGTAATGACCCAGTTTGATGTTGGCCTGAGCGCGGTCAACATAAAGCTCGGATTTCTTCGGACTAAGAGCGATGGCCTGAGTGTAGAGGTCGACGGAAAGTTCGAAGTGGTCGTCGATAAACGCTTCCTTAGCCTTGGCTTCGAGATCGGACGCCATGAAAGAGGAACTTGGAGCGTCGGAAGAACGTAGAGGGTTCTGGAGGGGAGGGAGAAAGATCGGGCCTTCTGAAAGAATTTGATTGACTTGAAGTCGTGATAAATGATAAAAGAGCTCTAATAGCAATGGCGATCGGCAGAATAAAGTAAGGTATTTATTATTTAATTAGACGACGTTAAATTAAACGAGAAGTCAAGAACCTTGAACTTGAGGATAAATAATGCTTTTTTTTTTTTTCTTTTTTTTTTCACTAAAAAATGTGGATGCAAAGATTTGAACCTTAATCTCAAGAAAAGTAATATTCCAATTTTAATAGTAAGCAAGGAAAACTGAAAAACAGAGCAAGCCTTCCAAATTCGATTGAATCGACTTACATCGATGAACATTGACAATCGGTCGATCAACATTACCAAATTTTGTCAAAATCGTCAAACATTGAAATATCGGTGGTCAGCGTCGACTGTCCGATGATCACTATTAACCAGAAATTGATGTCAACTGTCCGATAATCGCCCCTTACCCAATCCCATAACACTTGGAAGCTGAACACTCACGCTATTTGGAGTAATGCTCATCAGATTAGTGGTTTGGACTCGATCACCTTAGTCATGTCCATCTTGTTGGTTTCAAGTTCATTCCCAGGTGTTGTGAGATTAAGTTTCTCAAAGTAATTACTATTTATGAAGGGTTGTTTACTATTCCAACGTTTAACTCTTGAAATGTCATTACAGAATCTAACTGTCTGGAAGTTGTTAATCTTTTGAATAATATGGTTACCAACATTCTAAAATGTCTTTTATGGTTTTTAGGACTAAATTACAAGTTCAAGATCTTGGAGACATACCTTTCACTCATGCTTTTGCTATCACAACTTCTGATACGCTATATCGCATGAAATGTTTTGGAAAACTGTCCTCTCTTCTTTAAATCTCTCATCTTGAGTAATTTTTTTCTTTTAAGAAAAAGATAAATTTTCTATATCAGTGTCTTTTTGATATAATTCTCTAGTTGGTTGTTGGTTTGGATTTTATTTTTTTTTTTAAAAAAAAAAAAGAGGAAAAAACCTTCAAGAGTAGGCGTATATAACATTACCGCAAAGTTATGGTCATGTTGGCAAATACAATTTAGTTTCAATTACACCTCTTCAACTTTTAAAAGAAAATCATTTTTACTCCTAAACTTTAAATTTTATTGAAGATCAACTTTTCTGTCAAAATGAAAACGAAAAACCAATGCGAGAATTACTTGTAAAATATTAGTACAAAAAGCATAAATATAGATTTCAATTCTGCACTTAAACTTTAGGGCATATTTCAACCATACTCCTAAAATTTAGGTTAAATTTTAATTATGCCATTTATCATTTCAAAATTTTAAGAGCAAATTGCAAAAACCTCATGAGATAGTTGCAATTATACCTTTCAAACTATTAATGGTAAAAATTAGGCCTCTAAACTACTACAGTGTTTAAATTAGACACTAAATCTTACAATAATTATAGAAATTGGACCTTCAAATGATAAAAATTGAATCCAAAACTTATATAAATGTTACAACTTATGCAATTATGCAAGTTTGAATGTCCAATTTGACCCAATTTTAACATTTATATAAGTTTGAGGGTTCAATTTTTAAAATTGAAAATTTAAAAGTAAATTACAACAATACCATACCTTGATGATTTTTGCAATTGGTCCAAATTTTAATATAACTCTTAAAAACCGAATCAAAACAATCATCCCTCTAACTAATTACATGCTTAAAATGGAGATAGAAATATGATGAGGTGGTGAATTTTAAAAAGATCAACAAGAAACCTTTGAAATGGTGTCAAAAGTGACTAATTGAAAGGTGTCTACCAAATTCTAGATCCCTAACATATTTCAATAGAGCGTCAAACTTTCAACCGTTTTTATGTTATTTATGTGAAGTAAAAAATATGGAATAGGACAAGGACCTATTAAATTCAAAAACAAAATTCATGAAATAGCTTGGACAGAAAATTAAAATTTGAATATGCCTAATAAACAATTTTTAAAATTCTAAGTACTTTTTAAGGAAACTATTTTAAATAACAAGACTGTTGAAAATATTTATAAACAATAGCAAAATATCATAGTCTTTTGCGATAGATCGCGATCGACTACTATTTGTGTCTATCATGACACATGTAGACACAGATGAATATTTACAAATATAGCAAAATTTTACTGTCAATTTGTCATAAATTACAATAAACTACTATCTGTGTCTACATGTGTCATGATAGACACAGATAGTAGTAGTTTATTGTAATCTATGACAGATTGACAGTAAAATTTTGCTATATTTGTAAATATTTTGGTTCATTTTACTACATTGGAAAACAACCATACTTTTTAAATTCAAAATTATAAGTTCAATACATGAACTAAATTAGTAAGAAATTGAGAAGAAATATACTTAATTTTCAAAATCTAAAAATCAAATGGTTACAAATGTAGCCTAAAGTTACCCTAAAGTATTTAGGGTCTATTTGGTAGGCAATTTAGGATTTACTGAGTTCATTGAATATGTGTTTGGTAGACAATCATGATTTATCTTTGAAATTTGTTTTTGGATGTTGTGATTCAAATTCCAAACCGAGCAAAATTCTAAAAACAATATTTTTATGTTTGTAGTGTATCCAGATTTTGAATTCGAAATTTTAACATGCATAATTATATTAGAAAATTTTTTTAAAAATAATAATACTAACAAAGCATTCCATTACCACGGAGAGAAGCTCATTTTGCCTAACAAATATACTATTTCATGTTATAAACTTAACTATTTTTGTTAAATTAAAATATAAGAAATTATCATAAATAACCCTCAAATGTTTCTCACTTTCATAGCTAGTACACTTTTTTGAAACTTGTTGAGATGATTTATCATCTTATATCCAAATTACCAATTTTTTTAGGCTTTTCCAGTGAAATTTTACCCAAGATGACACCCACATCTACATAATTTTTCCAAATATTTTGTAATCTTTCCTAATGTTTTACCAAATCTTAATCTTTTCAAATTTTCTCCCGCAATCTTTCACAAATCTTATACCAAATATTACATAAATGTCTAAACCATTTAAATTTTGGAAAGATCAGGAAGATTATGTAAGATTTGGGAAACATGTTAGGACTATTCCTAACGATTACTTTTAAAATATGTATTATATATTATATTATATGATATTACAAAATAATAATTATACAAAATTTTTAAAAATAAACAAGTTCAAAAATCAATTACTGATTAGTTCAAATTCAATCTAATATTTGCGGGGAATTATAATTAGTTTCATAATTTATACATATTTTCAAACAAATTTTGAAAAATGGTTTAAATTTAAATATAATTTCTAAAGCTCTACCAAACATACATATGAAAACATGTTTGAAACTCTTGTTTTGATTTTGTATTGCTTACCGAATAGGCCCTCACATTTATTTAAACCTCCAACTGCCATGTTGAGAACGTTTTGTCGTCACTGATCCTATTTATCTATAGCTTTAAAGTATTTGCAGGTCATTTCGCAACTCAGCCTCTCAGCCTCTTTCTTTTAAACCCCCCAACTGCTAAGTTCGATCAAAGCCTTGCAAGGGAAAACATGCTATGTAGAACATTCCCCAAATCTCTCAACAGAAATGAACTCTATCGTCTGGAAGAAAGCTGCTCTCAGCTTATTTCAATCTGCAATTCCAAATCCTTAAAAGAGGGCGTTTGTGTTCATAGCCCGATTATCAAGCTCGGTCTTCATTGTAATTTGTATCTGAGCAATAATTTGCTAACTCTTTATGCTAAACGATTTGGACTTAAACAAGCACGTAACCTGTTCGATGAAATGCCTGACAGAGATGTGGTGTCCTGGACCACAATGCAGGCTGCTTATGTCAGGAACAGAAGCTACAATGAAGCTTTTGAATTGTTTAATTTGATGCTAACATTGGGTCATTGTCCAAATGAATTCACGCTTTCGAATTTGATCCGATCCTGCTCCGAAACTGGAGAACTGGAGCTTGGAAGTTGTGTCCATGGCTATGTCATAAAGGGTGGCTTTGAGTCGAAGCCAGTTCTGGGATGCACCTTGATTGATTTGTATGCAAAGTGTGATTGCTCTGAGGAAGCTTATGATGTTTTCAAAAATATCGATGATGTTGATACCGTTACTTGGACCGTGATGATTTCTTCATTAGTGCAAGCACAGAAATGGGACGAGGCTCTTCAGTTATATATTGCTATGATGGATTCTGGAGTGACTCCTAATGAGTTCACTTTTACAAAACTTTTAGCCACAACCAATTTTCTGGGTTTGAAATATGGGAAGTTACTCCATAGTCACATGATAACTTTGGGAGTCAATTTGAACGTAGTTCTAAAGACGGCGCTCGTCGATATGTATTCAAGATACCAAGAGTTAGAAGATGCAATGAAGGTGGCAAATCAAACACCTGAGAAAGACGTGTTTTTGTGGACCTGTATTATCTCCTGCTTCAATCAAAATTTGAAGGTCAAGGAGGCTATTGCTGCATTTCAAGAGATGAGAATTTCTGGAATTTTACCAAACAGTTTCACATATTCCAGTGTGATAAGTGCCTGCACATCGATCCCATCACTTAAATTAGGTAAGCAAATTCACTTGCAAGTAATATTGGCTGGGTTGGAGGCTGATGTTTGTGCTGGGAGTGCACTAATTAATATGTACATGAAATGTTCTAACTTCATGGATGATGCCTTGAAAGTGTTTAGGACAATAACTTCCCCAAGTGTTATTTGTTGGACTTCTTTAATATCTGGTCTTGCCGAGCATGGTTGTGAACAAGATTGTTATAGATATTTTTTGGATATGCAAGCAGCAGGAGTGCAGCCAAATTCCTTCACTCTTTCAAGCATCCTTGGGGCCAGCAGTTTAGCAAAATCACACAATCAAACATCGATGTTCCATGGATATATACTAAAAATGAGGGCTCACCATGATATTGTTGTTGGAAATGCTCTTGTGGATGCTTATGCTCGATCTGGAAATGTGGATGATGCTTGCCGAGTGATTAGAACGATGAACCATCGGGATGCCATCACTTATACTAGCTTGGCCACGAGACTGAATCAGTTGGGTGATCATGAACTGGCACTAAAAACCATTGATTGCATGCGTGCCGACAATATTGAGATGGATGAAATTAGCTTGACAAGCTTGGTATCTGCGTTAACAGGCCTAGGCATAGTTGAAACTGGGAAACAACTTCATTGCCATGCTTTGAAGTATGGCTTAGACAATACCCGCTCAGTAAAAAATAGTCTGATGGACTTGTATGGCAAAGTTGGATGCTTGAAGGATGCAAGTAAAGCTTTTGAAGAAATAATCGAACCAGACATTGTTTCTTGGAACGGTATGATATCTATATTAGCACTCAACGGGCGTATCTCCGCTGCTCTCTCTACCTTCGATAATATGAGATTAGCTGGCCTAGAGCCTGATTCCATCACATTCTTGTCAATACTTTCAGCTTGCAGTCAAGGTAGTTTGGTTGATTTTGGAATGAACTACTTTCATTCTATGAAAGCAGCACATGATATAGAGCCAGAATTGGATCATTATGTTTGTATAGTTGATCTCCTAGGTCGTGTTGGACAACTAGAGAAGGCAATGGAAATCGTTGAATCCATGCCATATGAGGCAGATGGCAAAATCTACAAGACATTGTTGAAAGCCTGCAAATTCAATGGGAACATGCAGCTTGGAGAAGATGTTGCAAGAAGAGGACTTCAACTTAACCCATACGATTCATCTTTCTATTTGCTGCTGGCCAACTTGTACGATGGATACAACCGACATGATTTAAGTGCAAAAACTCGTAAGCTGATGCAAGATCGTGGATTGAGGAAGAGTCCTAGCCAGAGTTGGTTAGAATTACGTAGTAAGATTCATCTCTTCGTCACAGGAGATAGATCACACCATCAGATCAATGACATCCAAGAAAAGTTAGAATTCCTCAGAGCTGAGTTCAAGAGTAGGGGGTTTTTGTATCATGAAGATGAAAAATCATCTCATCATAGTGAAAAATTGGCTCTTGCATTTGGCCTTGTTAATATGCCACCCACAGCTGTTGTACGAATAATGAAGAACATAAGCATTTGCAGAGAATGTCATGACTTCATATTGCTAGTAACAAAGGTGGTCGAGATGGAAATAATTGTAAGAGATGGAAACAGGCTCCATGTGTTCAAAAATGGAAGCTGCTCTTGCAGCCATTTCTCATGATCATGAACCATCTTAATTTATTATGATCCTCCAAATCTTCTTCTGTTATTGATTTGATTATCATTTATCCCCCCGTTTCAGGACAAAATTAAAGCGTTCATATTCAGATGGTAAGAAAATTAAAATCAAAATTGCTCATTCTCAAAACCCAACCATGACTGGGTTTGATGATGCCAAAGTAAAAAATTAAACAAGGCAATGAAAAAGTTATTTTATGTAATTCCAGAATTGGGTAAAGATTATTGAAGTACACGAATTTGTGAACAATCATTCCTGCATACAGGCACTCTATTGAAGAACAAACATAACTAGATAACATCAAGGCCAAAAACAAAGAACTGCTTTCGATTCTGAAACTCGAATCCTCCAAATGATAAAAAAGAGGTCACTCTGTCACCTGAGATGCTTTTTCAGCTGTCTCTACTTTTTTTGCATTATCACCACTGATGGCCTCAAGCGTTTTGTAAAACTCTTCAGGGAGAGGGCCTGGTCGGTGCACAGGAACATGCTTCGGCACGGGAGCATCATTCTCAATCACTTCACATTCGTAGTCATCAGGAATACCCCAGGGATCCCATTCTGCATGTTTGAAGTAAACTAATCACTAAGACAACACCAACATATTGTGATGACACACAGAATTCTATAAAGGTCCATATCTGAAATGATTCGAGTATTCTCCAAATGCAGCAAGACCAGAGAAGTTAGGCAAACTAGTAATTACTCTCCATCAAACTGAAAAAACTGGGGCGAGAGAGATTAACAAACAAACCTCCTTAAGATTGGGATAGAAATAAACTGTAATCTCTACTAATACAATTTCTGTCATCAGTGAAGAACTTCAAACTTCTTGGCTAGATAATAACTCCAGTTTGACTACGTTTTAATGTTTGCAATATGGCACCTTCATCCACCTTAGTGAGAACAAAATATGAATTTCAAAAGTTCAGTGATATTAATGGGTCAAGTAGTGATCCAATTGCTTAAATGGTAGCTAAGGACCAGCGAAGGATCTGAGATTCATAAATTGAAGAAATTTTTATACCACTTCTACGGTAAAATGAGTGATAGCTAATACTCAGGTTATGACGAAAGGAAAATCAAAGATTGCTACTATGCCATAAGCCCCATCGTTCAACCAGCTAAGAAAAGGGTAGAATGGAAGAAGGATAAATAAAGTCTAATCTATGGGCATTGCCCAAGTTTTTCAGTGCAACAAGATGCAAATGCCATTCCTTGACTCTCAATACTTGAAAGTCCCCACTCTTTATCCTCAACGCAATGCAAAAATATAAATATGACATACAAATCCTGATACCCTCCTTTTCCAATTCTTATATTCCCTCCCAACCAAACACAGACAGGAAGAGAAAATGTAACGAAAATCTACTGTACATCAAAACTTCACAAATTCATAAACATAGAATTTTGGTGGCAGTAAATTGTACATACCGATCATTTTAGCAATGAGTTTGAGCTCGTCCTGAGCCTCCTCGATTAGCTCCTCGACCTGACCACAGCCAAGCCGCTGTTCGATTTTCTCCCAGTCCTCTTCCTCCTGGCAGACCTTCAAGCGGTGGCGCGTGAAGGTCTCGACTGCCTTACGGTATCCTTCATCCTCGGGAACGGCCTGGATCTCCTTTAGGGTTTTACTGTAAAGGCCGATCAAGACCTCTCGGGCGTTGGGGACAACATCCAGACCAACGATCCCCGTCGTCTGCTTAACTTTGGCCAATAATGGCCGTCCGATCGCTCGCAGAAACATCGTCGGAAGACTCTTGCGCGCTCTCTCGTGATCACACTTCTCAGTCGTGACGAGCCAGTCGCTTCGGGCGAGTGAAGGGGGCTTTCTCTCGCTGTTGAGATTGATTGGAATGGGATTGCTCTTATTGGGCCTCCAAGCCCAGTTTCAAAACAATGACTTTTAACAGGCCTAAAGCCCATCTCCAAAATGACGACTATTGGCGAGCCTTGAAGTTCTTGGATCCCAAACCAAGGAAGAAAACGTGCGACAGAATTTTCATAAAAGTTTTTTTTAAAAAATAATAAAAAAACGTGCGACTAAGAACTTTGTAGCATAGGAATCAATAATCGTATCAAAAGTATCAGAACTTCCTATTAAGATTAATCTTCCCTAGAAGGGAGTCCAATCTGATAGGGGTGCATGTTTTGCTGTGAGCATGTGAAAACAGCAACGCATCTTATGTAGAAATGTACGGTAATTAGGGAGATTTGGCCCAATTTTGGTAAGGTTGCTCCAAAGAATCTTATAAGATCGTGATCATTGCTTGGCAAATTTGAGAGATAAGAAACAAATCGGTGTTTCAGATGTTGCTAATGCATAGTCTGTTAGCAATTCGATTGACAAACATATCATTGGCATTTGTCAAGGTGGCACAGGGTCAAATGGTAAAGACAAGGAGTCGACCCTGCTTGACATTATCCATTTGCCAACTAACTGGCAACTTCTTTGAAGCTTTGTTTTGGAAGCTAAACATTGATGTGATATGGAGCTCTATATTCAACTCAGACTATTTGGGTTTGATGCTTTGAGATCACTACAAGGAGGTGAATCTTCTTGAAGCGATGACAATATGTTCTAGGTTTGAGAGTATTTCTTCTCTCAATATTTTTAAATATTTTGGTCGATTATGATTATTTAGAGGTCGTCAATTTGCTAAATGATGATGTTGTTGATATTTTCGACTTTATTACAAAGGCTAAGGCAGAGAAGATGGCATTGAGTTGTTTTCTCCCATGTTCATCGTGGTCAAAATACCCCAGCTCATTTTGTGGCACGTAAAACTTCAGAGGATCGACTGTCTACCATTCTAGAAACTCCTTATCTTGAGTGGTTTACATTGCTTATGTCTCAAGATTTGATCATGTAGTTTGTATGTGCTTTTGCCTTTTAGGGTGTTTATCCTATTTATTTTAAAAAATCTAAATGCATTCGTTCCTATTTCAAACGTGAAAACTAGATTTTTTTCAAATCTCTAATTTCACATATATGTTGAATAAAAAAATTAAAAAAATATCAATAAACCCTAAACCAGTAATTTTATCACTTTAAACCTCGAAATTTTGTAAATGTCTCGATTTATAACCTCCATTACGCTCCATTATAATTGTATTGAATTAAACTTTTAGTGAGAATTTCCTTTGAGTATCATTCCATGCATTTACTTTAATCATTCATTTTGTAAAATTGACATTTAAATAAGGCTATATGTGTTTGAGAAATAATGCATTTATGATTTTCAAAGGTAATCATAATGAAGGGTCTAGATTGATTAGCTTATGAAAATTTAGGAGTTTAATTGACTTAAATTATAAGTCATGATATTGGTCGAATGAAATCTGAAGGACGGTGTAAATTGATGCACTTACTAAAGCTAAGGCTTTAAATTGATACAAACTCCAAAATTTAAGGATATAAATTATATTTGCAAAAAAAAAATCATAGTTATAATTTTTTATACTACTAAATTATATTATGGAATTAGCGTAAGATAAATAATCAAGTTAATTTTAATTTTCGAGTTTTAATTTTAGGTGTTGGCACAAAAAATTTGAACGTGTTCATCGCCCGCTTTTGCGGTCTAGCCCCGCACTCTAAGTCGATCTATGTGATAGTTATTTACCCTAGTGTGGTGTTGAGTCGATCACACTCTAATGTCAAAGTTAGGTAAACACATAGAGTAAGATCAAAGTTATCCTTGGGAGGTTTCTTGCTTCTTCCCCTTGGAGGGTATTGAATGTTGGTGATGCCGAGGGTATTGAATGTTGGTGATGTCAGGGCAGTTGCACCCCTCGAGGTTGCAAAGTGCTAGGGTCGAGCTCAACTCAATTATTTTTTTATTTGTATAATTGTTCCAATTTGGCTGGTCAATTCGAAACTTGGGGTTCCGACTTTTCCTTTTCGAAATATGCATTTCCTTAGGTTGCCTCCCAATTTTCCTTGACCTCAGGCCCACCCATGAGCTTTCTGTCTTGCATGAGGCAAACCCCCCAACACGCTAGATTAAATTTTATATTCCAAATTAGTTAGGAATTTGTCAATTTTTTTAACATATGAGATTGTCGATTTTGACATAGTTTAAGTGATTAGTATTTTTATCAATACACATCATGGTTGTGCCTAGTGAGTCTTTAAACATTGTATCACATATGATAAATCACCAAATTTTGTTGTTGTAATCAATATTTAAACTTTAAAGCATGTAATAGATCATGTGTTTATAAGGAAGGACAACTATCTCTAATGGTACAAGGCCTTTTGGATGAAATAAAAAACAAAGTCATGAAAGTATACGTTCAAAATAGACAATATCATAATCATATTATTGTAGAGATATCTAGAGATTGGTTGTTAACAAATTTGTATAATAATCATGTGGTGGAATTCTAAAGTGCTAAACAAAGAAGTGGGATTCGGAGATCATAGGTTTAAATTCATTAACCAATTAGACAAAATAATAATTATAATAATAAATAAATAAATAAAATAAAATGGTTTGATTTTTATTAAACACCGTATTTATATTTAAAGTTTAGCATTCATTATACGCTTTTAAAGTTTAGATATCCATCTTTAGTAATAATAATTAAAAAAAAAACGGTATAGATATCATTAAACACAATATCACAATTTTAGCATAATGTTAAAATGTACATGAAGTTTACAAACTTATTAGATTCAATTA
This sequence comes from Citrullus colocynthis, assembly GCA_031780015.1. Taxonomy (NCBI): domain Eukaryota; kingdom Viridiplantae; phylum Streptophyta; class Magnoliopsida; order Cucurbitales; family Cucurbitaceae; genus Citrullus; species Citrullus colocynthis. The sequence continues at coordinate 465,214 of QLSR01000065.1, read as the reverse complement.
TTAAATTTTATGTCTCACTTAGTTGTTATTTCGTTTTTTTTTTTTTTAAATTAAAAAAATTTTCTTCTCAATTTTTTATAATGATTTGTGCATCTTTCTTAAATACAAGAGTTGTCAAATTCCTAAAACAAAAACAAGTTTTTATTTTTAATTTCTTTTTGTTTCAAATTTGACTTGATTTTTTAAAACATTGATGAAAAAAAAATAGACAACAAATCAATAAATTTAAAAGTGGATAACAAATCAATAAATTTAAAAATAAAAGGAATATTTTTAGACTTAATTTAAAATCAAAATAATAATAAAAAAAACAAATAACTAAATAATTACCCCAAACTTAAATATTGAACTTATAATACATAAATTATTAAATATATTCATTATCACGTGCTCACCAAAAATAATTTTTGATAAAAAATCAATACATAAATTATTAAATATATTCATTATCACGTGCTCACCAAAAATAATTTTTGATAAAAAATCAATAATAATAACAATAATAAAATCAATCATCGCACATATATGCTAATAGGAGCATAACTTAAGTTATATTATATATGATCTTTGGACAAATGTTCAAATCTATCACACGTTTTTGTAAAATTAAAAAAAAATGCACAAATCATCTATGAACTATGAAGTTTGTTTCAATTACCCCTAAAACTTTGAATTTGATCGACTAACTCATATAGTTTATTAAGTGTTCGTCTAATCCCTCAGGAAAGTTGACCGACGAAGGCCTCTTCAAAGCCGGACGGAGGATCACTTTTTCTTTGAACGAATCTTGCTCTCTTATCTGCTTCTTCTTTTGTTGACAATTCTTCTGTTGTCGTAGAGGGAAGAACTGGTCTTTCAGGGCCCCGACGGGTCAATGCTTTGAATTCAGCCCTTCTTATAGACTTCCCCTGTCTCAGTTCATGTTGTATTAGTTGATGTTCAATTAAATATAGGCAAATTTGTCAATTCGCACATCTATATAAAAAAAGAAGGAAAAAAGTTTATTGCGAAGGGGAGATCTCATCCGTCATTGACAACAATATTGTATTGTTGTTGCACTTGCAATAGCATCAGCATAAAATGTCTGATCGAATTAGCCAAAATTAAAAATGCAACTAAGTCTTGTAATTTGAAACTAATTAACATAAATTGGAAAGGAAAAAACAAAAGAAAACAACAAAAATCACAAAAAAATTACTTCAGAAATCATTCTAGTAAAGCACAGAAAACCAATTTTCCATTACTTCCCTCTTCCTTTGGCCACCAATCGTGCAATGAAATTCTCATACCAAATTTTTCCAAATCCACTCATCGAACTTCCATGGTTCAAGAAATGATATGGATATTAAAAAAAGAAAACAAGAAATGATAATAATTGACAAACACAAGTTTTTAGTTCTTAAAAAACATTGAAAACAAGAAACAAAAAATAGAAGCATTATTAAACTGGTCTATATATTAAATTTTACACGTGTTTTTCCTATTATAGTTAGTTATTGTGTTAAAAATATTAGATTTTATATGTGGGATGCCGATCATCAATTATAAAAAGCTAGTAAGTCAATCGTATAAAAATCTCTCTTCATATTTATTTGTTTGTTTTGAAATATAGATTCACGTAAGTTTGCCATATGTAATGAAACGCTGTTTTCATTGGTCGATAATTAACAAATTTATGCCATTTTTTTCCTTCTCCATTGTTTTCTTCTTTGCTCTGCCGTTATTTTGAGATAATTATCCGTTTTCCATTTATATAATAAACAACCATAGTATTAAGATATGAATGTCAATTGTGATCATTGATATCAATTCTCCAACCAAACACCGGCCGTCGATCTTTCAAGTCTATAGTTGGAAAAAGGAAAACCAGATTCTATTCTATTTTATTTTTTTCGTTTCGGATCTCAGACTCGAAATAAATAAATATTAAAATTTAGTTTTCCTTTTAATTCATTCAATCTCTCCTCCCAATAAGCACGCTCTTTGTAGTGGAGCCACCAGCGGAACTAGCACTTGCTTAGCAGATCGCCGACTCGATTTCCCCTTGTTCAGGTCGCTCTCTCTTTTTTACGTTACAATTTTCTTCCTCGTCTCAGACATTTTATGTATTTGGCGTCGAGCTATTCTCAAATTTCTCCCCTTCCCCCCTTTTTGTTTACTTTCATGCGTGTGATTGAATTAATTTGATTAATTATTCATTTTGACGCCGCTGTTTCTGTACTGATTTTTATGAAATTGATGTAGATTCATATGGATCGAAATTATGTTTGTCTTTGAGGATTGATTGGTGTAAGCTTAAATCGTTTATACTTCAAATTCAATGGATTCCGTGCCCTATTTCTCCCTCGCTGTCAATTATTGGGGTTAAAGGATGTTGGGTTTATAGGCGCAATTGAACAGTCTGGGTAGTAGTTAGTTGTTTTGTTAATGGCTTGCTGCTTGACCTTCGGAGTTCTGCTTTCAGCTTTTCCTACAATTATGAAGATATTATTGATCTATGTTTCTTATTCAACGCTGTAGTTTCCCAAAGTCGCATGCAATAATCAAACAATTCATGATGTGGTCAACCGCGTTACTCTAATTTGTAACCTGAAGATTCCTTCTTTTCTCTGTTCTGAAATTTATTTAGGTCCCAAAGGGAATGTAGAAACTCTTTTATGATATCCTATATTCTTCTCATTATCACTTTGTTATAGCAAAGCTAGTTTTGCAGACAGTACAAAATTGACGGAAGGCGCTGCTGAAAAAAGGTTTCCATGGCAACTTCGGAAGAGAATAGTGCATTATTCCCAATTTTTATTTTGACAATAATGGCACTGCCTTTAGTGCCTTATACAATTCTTAAGCTTTGTCATGCTGCTTCGAAGAAGGCAAAGATTATACATTGCCAATGTTCCGAATGCTCCCGTTCAGGGAAGTACCGTAAGTCAATATTTAAGCGAGTAAGTTTTTTTTATTGACACTGAATCTTCTATCTGTTCAAATGGTAAGTTTCAAATCTGTTTCAAATGTTTGTTGCATTATTTTTTGCAGATAGCAAATTTCTCGACGTATAGCAACTTGACACTAGTACTTCTTTGGATCTTCATGTTTGCGTTGGTCTATTACATTAAAAATATTAGCCGGGAGGTAAATTATGTTCGATGATTAATGAGAAAAAAAATTTATATTCCTCCAGAATGTTATTTTGTTTTGGTTTTATCTATTGATACTCTTAAGACTAGTTATTTTCTGTGTGCATAAAAATATCAAATATATAGTGTAATGTTGGAGTGTAAGATAATTTTATGGTAACTGCACAGATCCAAGTCTTCGAGCCATTTAGTATTCTGGGATTGGAAAATGGGGCTTCAGAGGCAGACATAAAGAAGGCATACAGGAGACTTTCTATCCTATACCATCCCGATAAAAATCCAGATCCAGGTTAGGTATTTTAATTGTTTAGTGCTCCATTTATTTTCTAACCTTTGCAGACCTAAGCTAATGTTTTCGTTCGCCCCTTTTTCTCAGAGGCCCACAAATATTTCGTGGAGTTCATATCTAAGGCTTATCAAGCTTTGACAGATCCAATATCCCGTGAAAATTATGAAAAATATGGCCATCCAGATGGCAAGCAGGTTATTTGACTTTTTCTTACACAGGAAACGAGAATAACTGTCTTGTATGGTTTTCAGATTTCGATAAATGACCCTTGTAATTTCAACTTGCTAGTATTTTGATGCAGGGGTTTCAAATGGGAATTGCACTCCCTCAATTCTTACTAAATATTGATGGGGCATCTGGTGGGATACTTTTACTGTGGATTGTTGGAGTTTGTATTATCTTGCCCTTGGTAATAGCCGTTATATATCTTTCAAGGTCGTCAAAATACACTGGAAACTATGTCATGCGTCAGACACTTTCCACATATTATTACTTCATGAAGCCTTCTTTGGCACCAAGGTATCTTTAGTCAAGGGTTTTGGCTATCTTCAGTTTTTAGGTTAACAAAGACTAGACAATTCAATTTAAATCAATTTTAGAGATAGCCTAATTTCCCGGTAATTGGTAGAGGATGTCTATGACCATTCTTCTTATTTGCTTTCAAATTTGTTTAGTTGCACATCCTTGCACTCTAGAATAAAATAAGACTGTATTTTTCTACTACCATATGAAAAAAGTAAAGAAAATTCTTCAGCTCTTCTTCTCAAAGTAAGTCCTATACTTTTCTTTTTTATTCTTTTTTTCTTACCATTATCAATGAATTTGGCTATACACAGCAAAGTAATGGATGTCTTCATAAAGGCAGCTGAGTATGTGGAAATGCCAGTTCGTAGAACTGATAATGACCCTCTTCAAAAGATATTTGGACTAGTTAGGAGTGAGTTGAATCTTGACCTCAAGAACATTAAACAAGAGCAAGCGAAGTTTTGGAAGCAACATCCAGCCCTTGTTAAAGTAATTTCTGCTCAGTGCCACTTTGTTCAGTGACTTAAATTTGTTCTTACCTTTGGCATTTTGGACGTGCATGCACTTACAATTTAAATCTTTGCCTTTTTACATTCAGACACAATTGCTGATCCAAGCTCAATTAACACGTGAGTTTGCCAACTTGCCTCCACCTTTGAATGCTGACTTTAAACACGTGCTGGAACTTGCTCCTCGCCTTCTTGAAGAATTAATGAAGGTGAGATGAAGAATTCTAGTCCAAAGTTCTTAACATCTTTGAACCTTCCCAGCTGCATTAAGAGTTGAGTATTGCATTGTATCATGATATCATGTATGTTGACCATTCAAAAGTACTCTCAGCTTCTGATGAAAAATTGTGAAAGGCTTTGTGATTGATAAGGGAATGATCCGTTCAAGGAAGAATGTGCTCAGTCTCATTCGTAATGGTTTTAGATATTGTTAGAAGACCGTTCGCAACCTAGTGGTAACAATGTGCCTTAGATATGAATTATTTCTGTAGCTTTTGGTTAGGACATGTTTTAGAGTTAGATGGTAGTTTTTTGTTTCAAACAGCGATCAAGGCAAAGAGAGCCCCCTCCCTCTAGCTCTCTCTAAAATAACAACTGTTGATAATATGTTTGCTCAATTAACTTTTTGGAAACAATTATAGAAGATTAAGTGTGTGGCTCCTTTTACTTTGATGGTTCTCATCTTCTCCGTGTTTTTGCTGCATGTTCTCATCTCTGACATGGTTTTGTTCCAGTCCTACGAATCTGTCATGTCATATGCCATTTTTGTTCTTAGATAGATTTGTTCTTCTTAATTTTCTAGTTACTTAAGGATGTGCGCTGGTCTAATATGCTTAGTTATCTTCTTGTGTTTTAGATGGCACTGATCCCACGTAATGTCCAAGGACAAGGATGGCTACGTCCTGCAACCGGGGTCATTGAGCTCACACAATGTGTCATTCAGGTAATGTAATTTGAATGGTATTGTCATTGTAAATTTCTCACAAATGCTTTGGAAGTCACATGGATATTATCTTTTCAAGGCATATCTGGATCCTTCTATTTTTGAGAAGTACTGCAGTAGTAGTGTAGAACTCATGTATCTTGTCTGTCAAATTTATCACACAAGCTTTGGCCACCATTAATTTATCTTGATCCGTATCACATGTTAAATGTAGGCTGTTCCTCTCAGTACAAGAAAGGCCACTGGAGGATCCTCTGAAGGTATTGCACCATTTCTACAGTTGCCGCATTTTAGCGAGGCTGTCGTCAAGAAGATAGCCCGCAAGGTAGGTTGGACAATATAATTATGAAGTACGCCACTCATTTAATCAAGTAGTTCAATGAACTATTGCCTATTCTTAAATGCCATGTTCACTTTTCATTCCTTCTTTAGCTTTCTGCTATTGTAATGCGCTTTTTTGGGTACTTTGATGCAGAAAGTGAGAGCGTTTGAGGATCTTCAAAAACTGGCTCAAGAAGAGCGTGCTGAGCTGCTTGCTCAGGTTGGTGGGTTCTCGCCTGCTGAAGTACAAGATGTTGAAACTGTGCTGGAAATGATGCCGTCTGTTACAGTTACTATCTCATGTGAAACAGAAGGTGAAGAAGGTATCCAAGAGGGTGATACTGTCACCATTCAGGCTTGGGTGACACTCGAACGCCGAAATGGGCTCGTGGGTGCTCTCCCGCATGCCCCCTACTACCCATTTCACAAAGAAGAGAACTTCTGGTTCTTGCTTGCAGATCCGAATTCAAACAATGTGTGGTTTTACCAGAAGGTCAGTTTCATGGATGAGGCTACGGCCATAACCGCTGCCTCCAAGGCGATCGAGGAACAAATGGAGGGATCTGGAGCAAGTGTGAAGGAAACCAGTGCTGCAGTTAGGCAAGCGGTAGAGAAGGTAAAAGCAGGATCTAGACTGGTTCTAGGCAAGTTCCACGCTCCAGCTGAGGGGAACTACAATTTAACTTGTTACTGCCTGTGTGATTCTTGGATTGGTTGCGATAACAAAACAAACCTGAAATTGAAAATCTTGAAACGAACCCGTGCGGGTACCCGTGGTGGCCTTATGGCAGAAGAAGGGCCAACCATGGAAGATGGAATTGAAGAGGAAGAGGAAAATGATGAAGAAGAATATGATGATTACGAGAGTGAATACAGTGAAGACGAAGCTGATGAGCAAGATGTGAAAAAGAAGGGCCCTGTTGCCAATGGAAAAGCTCATAAGCAGAGTTCAAGTTCAGAAGGCTCTGGCTCTGATGATGAATGAAAAACCATTCTGTTATTTAGTGAGACAACCAACCCCTCCCGCGGGTAAATGTCCCCTTCCACACAGTGATAGTTCATTAGAACCCTTTTTTTCCCATCTTTTTTTTGTCTCTATATACCAATTTAGAAGTTTTACGGCAACGAGATTGACTTTTAAACAAATTATGCTAGAGTATCAGACCAATATTTCTTGCCCCTTTTTCCAAGCAATTAGCTCACAACGTTTGTGCATTCTACTCACCTCACATAAAAGATGAACTAAATATTTCAATAAAAAGAAAGAAGAATTTAAGGTGTTGTAAATTATGATTGAATAATCTAGTGGGATGCATAAAAATAGATCTAATTTAGAATGCAATTAAGTATTTTTGCCATTGACTTCAATAAATATAGTTTAGGATACGATTGATTACTACTCCATGTTTATTTTCCGCCATTGATTAATAAATATAGTTTAAGATTGATTACTACTCCATGTTTATTTTCCGCCATTGATTAATAAATATAGTTTAAGATACGATTGACTATTACTCCATGTTTATTTCCCATCTTTTTTACGATTTGTTAAGAATTAATTTCCAAGGGTATTTCTTAGGATGATGTATGTATCACAAATTGTGGTTTGTTTTTAATCTTGTAATTTGCCAATTTCACAAATTTTTATGTATCACTTTACCAGTAACTTCTTTTTCATCCTGAGTTATGGGACAAAGTTTGCATATTTCTAATGGAATGTATCTGTTTATCATGTGAATGAAAATTTAAAGAGCAGTTACAAATATTAGCAAATATATATATCAACAAAAATTTATTATTTAGATCAAATTAGTAGTCTATCAAAAACAATGGGAAAAATCTGAATCACCTTTTATTGTTTGGTAAATAAAATTGTCAATCTATAAGAATCACATTTTAAATTTTCACTAAAGTCTAAAAGCTTATAGCTTTTAGATTCAGTTTTAAAAAATTTTGCTACTTTCTTAAACTATCAAGTATATTATAAAAATATTTTTCCATATTAATATACTTATTGATAAATATTTTCAAATTTTGGTTGATTCAATTTCTTTTACAAACCGTTATTTCTCTTGAATTTTTATCAAATAATTTAAATTATACATTTAGTATTAATTTATCTAACACTAATTAGTTTATTAAAATTTATCAAACGCAGGCAACAACAACAACAATTTTAAAAGCTACAACAATTTAAAAATATGCAGTCTATCAATAATGATGTCATATTTGTTAAATGTGACTATATACTTAATTATTAAAAGTGTTACCCACCATAATTCGTCGATAAAAGGAGAAGTGATCCCCACCGTTTACACAAACTTGGGCCATATGTTAAATCAGGGATTATAATACTGAAGGCTGAAATAAAGAGAATTGGCTCTATGATCACAATGCGTCATCCTGTCTGTTCAAATTACAAACTAATAATAATAAAAATAAGGGTCTACACTATGACGAACTTCAACTGCGAACTACAATACGTATATATATTTACAATTGACCGAAACCCATGAAATCATGCTCAAAATTGGATTCCTTCGACATACATTCATCATCCAAAATTTCATCTGGATCTTCGCTCATTTCCTCATCATCTTCAAGCCTGGAATCCTCGGAGGTTATTTCAGCTTCCTCCAACGGCTTTGTTGAACTATGCTCCATTTTGTCAAGCTCACTTGAACCATTGTTGGAATTACCATTTTCATACAAATACTTTGATCGTATTCTTACACGCTTTCCTTTGATGTAACGATATTCCCATTTTGGTGGGGGATATTTCTTCATCAGTTTTTCGTATTTATCGAGCATACCCAATTCGTGGAAGACATTTCCAACCATAGTGACAATTGCCGTATTTGGTTGAACTCTAAGCTCCTCCATATCAGCAAATACCTAAGGACAATCATAGTTAAATTTCAGTATCCATGAAATCAATATGATTGAACTAACAATTATATAATAGCTCATCGTAACAAGTAAGTTGTAAGCTCTATATATATACCAAGCAACATGCAATATAGCCTTTAATCTCTTCTTTTTCCTTTTGCATTGTGAGCGTGAAGCATAACTTGGAGCTTTGGTGTTAAGAATATACTCCCTTTTTTCAATGGGAAGTGGTAAGCAATACTTAGAGATTTATTGCCTAAAATATATCTGCATCATGTATCATAGCCTTCATAAATTTTTAAATTTTAACACTTTCTTTAATCAATTTGGAGTGGAAGGAATGGTCAGAGTTTTGTGACTGATGCAGTTGAAACTACTTCTTTAGCAATAAAACTGAATACCTCAAATAACTTGTTGTGCATAGCCCGATCGTAGTAGAGGGATATCATTTTATGAAAGAATACACGAGGCATGCTCTCCAGATGCTGAGAAAACAATTTGTTCCAAAGCTCTTCAGCTTCATCAAGTCTTCCATCTTCAGCTAAGGCATTTAATAACGTGAAATAGCTTCCCATTGTTCTTCCTTGGCCTTTACTTAACATCCATTTCGTCAACTACAGTAGTACATTCAATTTGCTTAACTCATTTGGTCGGAAACATTCTCCGAACAAAAGGGCAGAGCAAGAAAGGACAGGAAAGAAGCATGTAAGAAAGTCGTACATAGGAAATGTACCTGAATTATCCTCTTCCATTCTCTTTGGTTCTCTAAGGTCTTCAGGGCTTTCTTTACAGTAATAAGAGGAAACTCAAGTTCCCAGGCAATGAAGGAATCAAGAGCCCCATAGACTTCCTCTTTGACGTTAGACAGTCCCTTGACCTAAAATAAGAAGTCAATTCTTAAAAAAGTCAATCCGGAAAATGACAAGTTCAAAAGTAGCACCATCCCAAGTGTATTCTCTTGCATTGGGTGATTTTGGTATTGAGTACGTGCTTGGGAGTGATTTTAAACTTGTTAAAATCACTTTTGTCACGCTCAAAATCACTCAAAACCACACCTTTAATCACATACTTAATTTTACACTTTTAAATGCAATTTTCATACTATTAAAATTTAGTTTGAATGATTGAGAGAACTTTCAGAGTGATTTTAAAAATTTTAGAATTACTCCCAAACATGGGATGAATTTTAAAATGGTGAAAGTTGCTTTTGGAAAATTAAAAGCACTATTTAAAAATTGCTTGATGTTTGGTTGTGCTGTCAAAAGTAATTAAAATCCTGAATCCTGAAAGCACTTAAAATGCTTCTTCCAAAAGTCTCAAAATGCATCCCACATATACCCTGAATCAAAATGGAAAAACAGATTTTCTGCTATGAAAATCCAATTTGAATGGGCATAATGGCACCCTTCTTTTTGTGGATGGAGGCTCTAGGATTGGTGAGCCAATAACAAGAGAGCTTACACAATCAACAAGCTTTGCTGCCTTGGATATGGTCCCAATTCTCTTTTTGGTTTTCCAGACCCGAGGATATCTCGGCCGTGGACCCTTTGCAGCGCATTCCTACAAATAAGTCGAAATTTTTGGGTAAGAAGGGAAAGAAAAAGGTCGGAATCTGTCTAACAATTACGATACAGAAATCCAATTTCCATTTATCACATTGCTTCTTCACAATCGAAAGTAACGGGCAACTGTAAAATAAACGACCTAGAAAGTATAAAGCATTTGACGAGAAGGCTTACAACTGAACTGCTTGCACACCAGGAAAATTTGACAGATTCTATCCGTTTGGATATGACTGGAAAAGAGTAAATCAAAGTAAGCATCCTGAGCCAGCAAATGAAAACAAATATCAATAGATTTCGATAAATTGAAATCCAGATTTCCAACTCTAAGAGCTTAGGAGGAAGAACCCAGCAGAAGCACGAAATCGCTATTCAAGGAAAGAAGAGTCAATTTCATCATCTAACACAAAACATACTTCGTATCTAAGAACAAATTTCTCGTTTTCTTTCTGAAATTTTCTCAGTAACCAAACACAAGCGTTGAGAAAGATAGATAGAACGAGAAAAAGGGACAGCCTTACCGGCAGGAAGCCGAGGAGGACGAGAGCGATGCTTGGGCTATAAAGTGAGTCATTGAAGGAAGAAGTGAAAATAATTTGCATTTCCAATGTTTCTATCCTTTTATTTTATTTTATTTTTTCCGACATCTTTTGTGAAGGTTTAAAATGTTTGAAATGGGGCTTTCTATTATCAATTTCAAGGAGTTAAAAAAAAAAAAAAAAAAAAAGGTGAAATGTGTGAGTTTCAATTTTATGAACATTTTAAAAATAATTAAATATATTTAATGCAATAAATAAATATTTTGAATTTTGTAGGGCTGTAATGTTTGTTATTACAATTGGTTGATTTTTTAGTCAAATGTGGTTCGATAAAAGTCCCATAAATAGTATCAACTATTTATATAATATCATTTCTCCTCGGTATGACCTGGTTCAGTGGGTTGTTTATTTGGTTGAAGATTTTAACCGGCGTCATGGTCTGGGTACCACACAGATGACTCAGGTTCTTTTGGTTAATGTGGCGGACTCTCGTTGGCTAGCCCATTCATCCGATTCTTTCAAGTTGAATTTCGACGTTGTCTGGCTTGATAGGGATGTGGATATTGGTGTCATTCTTCCTGAGTATTGAAGTCATGACTCCTGGTGGGGAATGATAGACCCACAAATGAGATTTAGACTTTCGTTGATGCTATTTGAGATATTCGTTTAAGTGGGTTTCTCCGTGATTTTTTATGGGCAAATTGTCAATGTAACTCTACTGCTCGTGTTTTAGCTTCCTATGCCCTATAGATTTAGACATTATGTTGTGTGGCTTGAAGAACACCTTTTGTGGATGATTTTTCGTGTTTTGTCTGCTGTATTAAAAAATTGTATATATATATATATATATTTTTTTTTTTTTATTTTGATGTCCAAGGTTTGCAAGTCTAAAAAAAAAGATTTGATTGATGAATGATTTATGAGACACATAACTAAATTTAATTGCTTAACTAACAATTTCAAATTTAAAGCACCAAATAGACACAAATTTAAAACTCGTGTCTTGTAATTTAGCTTTTTATCCTATCTTTTGGTATTAAAAAGTAGTTATTTATTCTGCACTACAATTTTAAACTAGACTTGTTTACTTGAATAAAAAAAAAAAGGTTCATTATTTAAGTTTGAAAAGAGGGAAAAAAAAGCAAAATATCCAAGCCTATAGATTTTAGTTTCCATGACATGTTTGTACTTGGGCATTTTTTTCTTCGTGGTTAGATGTGTATATTTGGCGAGTTATTCATTAATCTGGGGATTTTGATTATGATCATTAAAAAAAAGTCAATTAGGGATTTGAGTTCAATAAATATAAAATAAAGGATCAAATATGTTAGGAAGTCACTTAATAAGTAATATATTGGTGCACCGGGTACATTCATCATTTGTGCAACTCACTCCAATCATAAAAAAAAAAATTCAAAAATATTTTTTAATAAAAAAATAATATTTATTACGTGACACATTAGAGTTAAAGAATTGAGCGAGGGTTGTCCAAGATCTGCTCAATTTATTTTAAAGGCCATTTTTCAAAATAGCCCTGTTTTGTTCGGCCATCACGTATAACTTCTCAAACAAAAAGTAAAAGAAAATCAAAGGTAATGGGCTGCATAGAATGTGAGAGCCCAATATATTGCTGCGCACTGGGCTTTACAGGAATGCCGTAGACGATTTGTTCGCTCGTACGGCAATGGCATATTCATTGCCGCATAGGATATTTTCCACGTGAAGCCAAGAAGAAGAGAGGTACCTCATCCTAATACACAATTTCTCTTCGAAAAATGCCTGTGGATCTCCTACTTCAATAGCTCATTACCAAGAAAAAAGGTGAAAGAATGATCGAAACTGCTCTGGCCGTTCGATTTCCCGCCGGCGCAAACTTCTGCTACTCCTCCGCCTTGTCCTGTAATTCTCTCTCTTTCTGTTTCTCCGCCGCCATTACTTACTTCAGAAGATGAGCTATAATCTCCGTTCTCCATGCTTTTGGTCGAAGTATACGAAAGAGAGAGAGGAAACGATTGTTTTTATTGCTTAACTTGATTTATGTCGAAAGCAATGGAGCTTAAGATTCCACAGATTTTCTTTTTGGCGTTCTGTTTCCCACATTTGTAATGGATGCCATGCTGACTGGCTGACTATTTTCTTCAATGTTTTTTCGAATTAAACGAAGGAGGAAGAGGAAACAATTTTTTATTATTGCTTAACTTGAATTCTATTGAAAGCTTTGGAGCTTAAGATTACACAGTTTTTCTTTTTGGCGTTTTCTCCAGCATTTTTCTTTGCTGCCGAGGTGAGACTATTTTTCTTCTATGTTTTTGGAATTAAGCGAAAGAGGAAGAGGAGACAGTTGTTTTGATTGCTCAATGTGATTTCTGTTTGAAACAATGGAGCTCGAGATTCCACTGCCTTTCTTTTTGGTGTTTTCCTCCGCATTTTCTTGGCTGCCAAGCTGAGACTAGTGTTCTTTAATCTTTTTTGAATTAAGGTTAAATGGAAGTGGAAACAATTTTTTTGGTTGCCTAAATTGATTTCTGATAAAAGCAATGAAGCATACGATTCCGCAACGTTTCTTTTTGGAGCTTTTCCGGTCTTTTCTTGGCTGCGTAGCTGAGACTAATTTTCTTCCTTGTTTTTGGTTGTGTGCATGTACAGATCACCGTCCAGCTTGGACTTCGGAGGATGTAACTAGTGTAGGCCATGCTAGCAGCTTTTGCCGGCTTTTGCATTCTTTCACTTCCGACGTGCATTGGTACTTAGCTTGAGCTTGCTCCCCTTTCATTTCCTCTTTTTATTTTTATTAAATAATTTTGTCGATGAGTTTCTTGGTAACATACGCGTGCGGGGTTTTTAGTCCTTATCCTGCTTCCGCTGACCGGAAATTGTAATAAATTGAATAAAAGTCGGAGTTGAATACAAATTTATGATTAGAAAATACTTGAAGTATCATATACGGTCCAAGCCTAATGCAATGAGAAAGAACTCATAATTCAGACAACATTTTTTAAAATTCTTAGAAGCCACCATGAGATGTAGGGTGTGTTTAGAATGCATGTTCAAGTGTTTAATTTGAAAAATAAATCATTTTGAAAAAAATTAGAGTGTTTGACAACCACTCAAAATAGATTTTGAAGTGTATTTTCAACCGTTTTTATCAACAAAGTTTAAATAAAAATGAGTTTTTTTGAAAAACACCTTTTTCTCAAGTCAATCCAAACAGGCGGTCTTCTCATTATGGAATCGCGACTGGCAAGCTTGAAGAGGATTAATGTCACTGGCAACTGTGTTGTTTGAGATCTTTCTGAAAAGATTGTGTATCTGATGGTTACTTGATCGCAGTGGTGCTTTTATATGTTATTTATGTATATATATTATAATTTATTGTGTGCGGAGAACCTTGACCGAATGGTAACTTCTCCTTTTATGAACATCAAATTTGATCAGGTCTATGTATGTAGAAGGCAATAGGAGAACTGCACGAACATCACAATTCCAGATGCTAGGAAAGAACGATTAGAATACTAAAACCTGATAACTAAATTGCAGGAAAAGATGCCAGAGACTTAATAGTAGGTCTCTCTTGGGAAGGAATAATCTCAGAAAGAATGGAATCCAAGCATCAGCAGAGCCTTTGGGCTCTGCATCAGATCCAATTAAACAAAATAGGGGATTGCAGTATCATCCATCTGAGGAGCTTGTGAAATCAATAACAGAGATTGCTGAGGATGTTAGACCCACCTCTGCAGAAACTACGAGAACAATCATTGAGGTATCAATTTAGACTAATGCTGTTTTTAATTTCATACTTAATCATGATGTTTAATATGTGTGATGCACCACTAGCAGGAAGGTTGTTTGCATTACTGCTTTATGCACCAACAAATGTTACCACTGGAAGGCACTCATTTATTTGAATCATATATTCTTTTTCCATCATGTTCTCGAGGACTGAAATGGAGGTCAAAGACTGAAAATCGACCCAGCTCCACTAATCTACATCGTGCATATAAAAATTTTATGAACTGATGTAAGATGGCTAATCTTCTTTGGAAGATTATCTTAGAAACAAAAACAATGGACCCGACTTTTTCACTACCTTTTTACTTTTTATAGTAATGATAAACTTTCGTTTTCCCTTTTTTGTTTTCTTTAGTCAAACAATGGGATTCATTCATGTAAGCTCCGTGGATGCCATGTCTCCAAGTTCTTGGAACATGTTACAATCTCGCTCCCAGCTCAATGCCTAATGACTTGGAAAATGTTGAATTACTACTCATCCTGGGAAGTCTAAAAATAAACTCCTCGCACTAGGTGTTATTATTATAAATAAAATAATAAAAACATAAATACCTTACTTTTGGATCTGAAGATAGAAATATATGAACTTGGATTAAATGATAATTTCAGTGACTGTCTTAAAACAACATTCACTTTGATTTCATAACTGAGCAATAAGTTCATGAAAGATGAGAACACCGAAGGTCCAAACCTATCCACCTCAACCACAAAGACACTACTGCATAGTTTTTATAGATGTAATGTTTCTATGAACATGTTCTTTCCTGTATGTAGCTATTTTATCGGACCTGGTTGTGAAATGTGGGAGAACGTACAGCTACTGCAGCATATTGCTTCCTTTTGGTCCAAGTCTTACAAATGTTGGACGATTCTCTTTTTCTGTTATCAACTATGTTTTGATGGGTAGGATATTAAAACTTTATTTTTTCCCTTATTATAACAAAGATAGGAATGAAGATTGGAACCTCCTACTTCAAAGGGGAAGTAGGTGGGAGCTATATTAAAAGGAGCTGCTTTTGTAATTTTGTATTATATAGAGGGTGATATTTCTTGCAAGATTTTGATAATTAATATTTTCAATAGCATTCTATGTTCAGGTAAATAGCAAAGCAACATTAATGTTTGCGGGTTTGATTGACGATGAAGTTCAGGAAAATATTATCTGGCCAGAACTACCTTATGTTACTGACGAACATGGAAGTATGTCCAACATTTTAGAGTACAACGTTCCCATACTCAAGGCCAGCCTCGACTGCTTTCCCTATTATTTTATTGATTATGTTATTTTACTCTGTTGCAGATATCTATTTTCAAATGAAGAATACTGAAGAGGCCATGCAAAACCTAACTTCAGAAAATAACTTTGTGGTACGAATTTTGACTTACACATTAAATATAATGTCTTCACACCTCTCACATCTTGTCTCAAACCAATAGATGTTTTCAGTTGTTTATTTTTTCATTATTCCAAACTTTTACTTGGCATGTGAAGGTTCCCTCGTGATGTTAGGTAATTCAAATTTGGCCCTCATCCCTTTAGTTAATTTCCGAGTGGAGTTAAAAGCACTTTTTGGAACCTCTTGACGGGCATTTCTTTAGAGCTCCCCTCTTTCGCCCATCTTGTTTGTTATGTAGTGGGGGGTGGTAAGGAGACATGATTTTGGGAGGATTGTTGGGTGGGAGATAGACCCCTCTGCTCTGCGTTTCCTCGTATTTATCATCTATCTTCCCTTAAGTATCAATATACTTTCTAGTTTGGTCAGGGAGCTCTATTCCTTTCTTGTTTGACTTTTGTCGATTGTTGATGAATGGCTGTTAAGGAAATGATGGAGGTTGTCACTCTTTTGTCTTTTATTGGAGAGTTTGGTTTTAGGCTTGGGGGAGAGGACGTTTGTGTTTGGAGTGTGACATAGAGGGTTTCTCTTGTAAGTCTCTCTTGCAGTATTTGCTAGATCCCTCTTCTATTAGTAAGTCTACCTTTGATGCCTTGTGGAGGATTAAAATTCCAAGGAGAGTTAAGTTCTTTTCTTGGAAAGTTTTACTTGGTTGAGTGAACTCGATGGACCAATTTTTGAGGAATTACTTCTGTTATATACTTTGTTGGAAGGTAGAGGAAGACTTGAATCATCTTCTCTGAGCATGTGAGTTTGTGAGGTTGATGTGCAATTGCTTTTTTGAGGAGTTTGGTTTTATGTTGGCTCCTTAGAGGAGTGGTCAGTGGTTTGATTAGGGAGTTCCTCCTCCATCCACCTTTTAGAGAGAATGACTACTTTGTTTGGGATGCTGGGGTGTGCACTTTGTTATGAGAGTTATGGGGAGAGAAATAACGGAGTGTTTAGAGGGATGGAGATGAACTCTAGTGCTGTTTGGTCTTTGGTTAAGTTTCATGTCTCTCTTTGGGTTTCGATTTCGAAGACTTTTAGATTGTAGCTACTCGTTAGGCAACATTTTACTTAGTTGGGTCCCTTTTCTTTAATGGAAATGTTGTGGGCTTGGTTTTTAGTATGCCATCGTATTCTTTCATTTTTTTCTCAATGATAGTAGTTATTTCTATAAGAAAAAATAAACCTAGATATATTTAGGATATTTTAATGCATTTCTTTTCACTATAATTTTGGGAATAAATATTGTTTTCAAGGACTGACATGCTTTTGAAGCAAACAATTGTTCTGTTACACCTTTGTAATTCACAAGAAGCAAAAGTTATAATTGTTTTTCATTAGGTATCAAAACCTTCAGATTAAACTCAAAGACTTTTTTATTTCATTCCTATTGGAAAGTAAAGAGAGAATAGAAATAATTTGTTGGCAGCTACTGTGGATTGTGAGGTGAGTGTGTTGCCTTCTTTCTGTTTGGGGCTCCCTCGTGGTCACAATTTGAGGGGCATCTCTTTTTGGTTTACAGTTATTGCAAAGGTCCAAAAGCACCTTGCTTCTTGATATATATAAATATAAACTATCGATAGAAAAGAAAAAGGGAGGTTCATGATGTTTTGAAATGTCCACAAGCACCTTGCTTCTTGAAAAAAAAAAAAAAAAGCTTTCTTCTCCAAGTGAGGAACATTTACTCACAAGTCTCATTCAAGCAGTCTTATCTAGGATCTTAGTATACTTTCTCCTTTTTAGAATGCCTGCTTCAATCAATAAGAGCCTAGAGAAGTTTATGAGGAATTTCTTGTGAGATGGGGTTGATGAAGGGAGAATTAGTTGGGAGATACTTTCAAGGTTGTTGGAGTTATCCCGCATCCCTTTGATTGGGTCTCCGAGAAGTAAGTTTGTGTTCCTCTAAACCTCCTGGCTCCTGTTCAATTTTCCTTATTCTCCAAGTTCTTTAAATGCTCAATTGAGGATGGCTCAAATACCTATTTTTGGGAGGATTATTGGGTGGGAAGAAATCCTTGGCTCAATGCTCACCTTTACCCCATTTGTGCCACCTATTAGATATGAAAGTACAGTCTAGGACCCTTGCTTTTCCTTCTTCTTCTTCTGTTCTTTTGGGGTTTCATCGCCCTCTCACATATAGGGAATTGTCAAAGGTTTCTTCCTGACTTTTGTTTGGCCTAAATTTTTGACAGATGATGCAATTAATTCAGTATTTTTCCTTCGAAAGAGTGATCTAATAGTTCTTTAAATTTATTTTGGTGTCTCTATTTCTTTTGTATGAATTCATTTATGAGATTTCTCAACTTTTAATTCTCCGAGTGTAGTTTGTTAAAATTAAATGTGGGAGTCATATAATTGGTTTTTATTTGTATAACCACAGATTTTTTATTTTATTTTATTTTTATTTTTTAAGAATGTATAACTGAAGATTTATTCTAAATGAATTCAGTGTTTTAATAATATATCATAGTTCAAGATTTGATTGAAACTAGTAAAGATTTTGCGGGAGTTAAATTTGACATTCATGATTAATTTCATACTCTTTGAACTTGTCATTGCTATCACAACATATACAGAGTAGTGCTTAGGTTAGGAATGTTCATTATGGTTAAACCGTTGGTGAAATTCTATACACCTTTCTCTACACCAGGCGTTTACTTCACGTCCTTCCCATCTAGCATCTTATGAGTTATGAGCTTTAAGCAGACATACTTTCATTCTGTAATATCAGTTGTGTACATTTAATTTTGGTGGACGAAAAATTGATCTCCATTTGAACAACTACCTCCCTCTCTTCTTTCCTTAATATGATTTGCATTGATGGCTTTAATGATGCAGCAAGTTCTTATTGGCCTTGATACCATGGAAATGATCAACGAGATGGAGTTGTTTGGTCCATCAGAAGTTGATTTTGGATTTGAAGAGCTTGATGATGAGGCCACAAATGATGGAGATGATGATGATGGCGATGATGAAGATGAAGATGAAGATGAAGATGGGGATGAGGATGATGATGATGCAGATGATGAATACAATAGGGTCTCTCTATATGAAAGAAAAAGTATTACTGTTGGATTCCACAGTTTTAGTTTGATCTTAAAGGTTTCTCCATTGTGCAGGACTGGGTTTCTGTCATAGACGATGAAGATGATCAAAATCACTCTGATGAGACCTTAGGAGATTGGGCAAAACTGGAGACAATGCGTTCTTCACATCCAGTGCATTTTGCCAGCAAGCTTTCGGAGGTAATGATTTATGATGGATTAAAAGTTCCTTTTTCTTTTTTTTTCCAAGACAGCCACTAACGAGTCTTGTTCCTATATGTTAAATGAAGCAACTGATTTCTAATTATATTGATATCCATATGCTTGATGCCTTTTAGGTTGCATCGGATGATCCTATTGATTGGATGGAACAGCCCCCAGCAACTTTAGTGATTCAAGGTGTTCTAAGACCTGCATTCAGCGAAGAGCATACTGTTATCCAGAAGCACTTATCCAGCCGCCATTCGAGTAATGATGACATAAACAAGGCTCGGAAACTTGAAGATAACCTTGAAAATCATGGTAGGATCAATCATCATGGTCATGAATCGAGCTCATCCAAAGATGGTTTAAACGTGACGGATGCATTGGATGAAAATATTCCAGCGAACGAGGCTTCATTTTACCGGCTGGAGATGATAAAAGTTCAGCTATTTACAGGACATGCACATCCAGTATGTTTAATCTCTGTTTCATTTTGCAGTTTGTCATTGGTTTCTTTTTCACATTGAAGTATGTTTTCTTGAAACAGCATCATACACCACACACCTCTGAAACCTTGCGCCTTCTGCGCTTCTTTAATACGTATTTTGGACTTTATATTCGCCTGCGATGCATAATTTTTTTTTAAAAAAAATTATTAATGTTATAAATTACTGATTATAAAAAAACGTATCTCATCTTTCTCTGGCGGTGATTAATGTTATAAATTACTGATTATAAAAAAACGTATCTCAATCTTTCTCTGGCGGTGGGTGAAAAAGTTGCAGCCAACTAGAGTGTAGGATATATTGCTCGTGACTGCTCCTTTAACAGCTTCAGTCAATGGAGCTATAAACATGCAACCAAGATTTAAATGATACGAACCACTTTGCTTTTATGTCGTACATTCTTTATTTTCATTTTTATTTGAGCATGATATATTCAGGCTATCTACCAAAGAAAACCAGCACTTCCTGGAACTTGGGCGACTTCACTGGACAGATTGTAGATAGTTTATGGATTATAAATGTTTAATGCCTATTGCCTACAATATGCAGTCCCCACATTTGTGGACAGGCTGTGCTGTTCTAGCCTAAAGATGTCTTGTTGATTTCTAAAAGTTGTTTTTCTTGCACCTGCTTCTGGTTGCTGCTGACAAAAATTCGTTGATCTTTCCTAGAGTAACGTTGAAATAGAAGATCTCATGAAAGCTCAACCTGATGCAATTGCGCACTCAGCCGAAAAAATTATTTCTCGTTTAAGAGCAGGTGGAGAAAAGACGGCACAAGCGCTCAAGTCTCTCTGTTGGAGATGCAAGGGCATTCAGGTCGAGGTAATATATAAACCTACATAAAATCAGAAATTATTTCAAATTTTTTGTTAAAATATTTGTTTTAATCGCTGTATTGTTAATTTTTCATTTTCCCAAATGATGTCTCCAAAAGCTGGTCAGTTTGTTATTTTTATTTAAATCTAATTAGCCATTTTGAATGTTAATTAGTCATATTATAGTATAACAAGTTGGGGATATGAGAATTTAAATCTCCAAGGTAGTATATGCCAATTACCGTTGAGTTATACTCAGTTTGACAATTTTTAATTAGTCATTACTGACTTCATAGTGGACTTCTTAATCTTATGGTTGTTTCTGAAAACAGTCAGCATCTAAACAGTTACCAAGTTGGTAGAGGCATATAAAGGGAAAGTAACCTACGTTTTTGCAAGAGGATTCCTTGTTTCATTGGCTGTAACAAAGAGATAAATCTACTAGGTGATGTACTTTTTTAGTTGTGTTCCTTGATTTGTGGTGTCATGAACCGAAGTATTTTCTAAAAATTAGTTCACTGTTAAATAGTTCAACATGGGTTTGAAATTTTGAACATTGGTTATAATATAACTTCACAGGAGTGTTCAGAATATTGAGGTTTCATAGGTGTTTATTTAGAAAGAAACAGAAAATTGATTGAATGAGTTATCACCAATGGTGGATTACAAAGATATTGAGTTGTTTTACGACAGGAGATATCTTCAACTTCAAAATTCCTAGCTGTACATTTTCTCCAAAGACCTATCGTTTCTAGTTTTAGTTTCTTCATTTTTCATTTCTAGTTCAATTATAGGTACGCAGATTATAATGATGGTCACATGATGTTTTGGATCATTGATCTTCATTGGATAATTGCAGGAGGCAGTAATCAATGGTATCGATTCACTTGGATTTGATGTGAGAGTTTGCTCTGGAACTCAGGTCCAAACATTGCGGTTTGCGTTTGATACACGAGTAAGTCAACTATCACGTTAGTCTCAAATTACTGTTTTCTCCTCTTGATTGATAACTAGATATGATTACTAAAGAATTAAATGCATATTGATACTTAATTTGTGACATAATTGGCAGCTGCAATTTTTTTAACGTAAGCAAATATAATGTGATTCGATGAACTTCCATTTCATGGTGCTTTTCTCTATTTGTTAAGTTGTGAAAAATAGTTTGTTGCAATTGTCATGTTCACAACAATGTAGAAATTTTTTAGAATGACGTTTCAAGTGCTTTAAAAATATTTTTCATTACTTAAAATATTTTTTTAAGCACTTCAGAAGTGAAAGAGACTTCAAATATGCTCTTAGGTAGCTTTGATTAAACCGAATTTTACACAAGTACGATTTTGTCATTCGGCATACAACCTACATTTGCATGTTTCTGAAGCGCCGCAGTCTACCGGATTTGGTTGTCATTATACCTTATTTCTTGAACATAAAGTATGTTTCAAGTTCCATCATGGATTGGATCCATTTAGTTTTTTGGTTCAGCTCCTTTCATCTTAGTTGGTGCTGCCATGCAGAGTAGAGCCGTAAATTTTTACCTTTCAACTTTTCTTTAATTTTTTTTTAAAAATTTGTTGCATAAATTAGACCCCATTTAGTAATGGGTTTCTTGAGAACTGTTATTGTTTTTTCACATTTCCCAAGTAAGCATTTGAATTCTTAACTAATTTCCAAAAATAAGTTTTCGAAATACCTTTTTTTAATATTTTTTGGGCATATTGCAAAAACCACTCATAAAGTATAGTGGTAGTTTGCAATTATACCCTTAATTTTCAATTTTAAAATACCCCAAAATTATATAAATGTTAAAATTGGGTCAAATTGAACCTTCAAATTTACATAATTGTATAAATTGTAACGTTTGTATAAGTTTAAAAGTTGAATTTTGATCATTTGTAGGTTAAATTTCTACAATTACAATTTTAACACTTTTAGAAGTTTAGGGGTAGTTTTTGCAATTATATAAAGTTTGAGAGTCTAATTGTAACTACCATCATACTGTAGGGGTGGTTTTTCCAATTTAACTTTTTTTTTTTTTCTTTTTTCAAGTTTTGGCTTCAATCTTTTTAAGAAAGGCAACAAAACATAAAAACCAAAATGTTGGAAGTAGTGTTTTTATACCTAATTTTAAACAAGGTTAACAAAAAGGACCTTAAATCTTTCATTTTAAGAAAATTTTAGAATCTCAAATTTTTAAACCTTTCGTGTTTAATGTTTTAGACAAACTTTCCCTCCTTGGTGCTGTCCTACGTAGATGTTCAGTTTATATTTCTAATGGCAGTGAGTTCTCTTTCCAGGAAAATGCTTATTAGCGAGTTTAACCCAATTAGTTTGTCTGTGCAGGCAACCTCAGAATTCAGTGCGGAAAAACATCTGAACGACTTGCTTTTCCCGAGAATTCATTCCAAACCTCAAAAAACGAAACAAACACATCAAAATGAGTGTTAAACATTGTAAGCCTTCTCACTACATTACAATCTAATGATGGGTGTGTTTCCCTTTCTCAGGTTCCAATCTTTAATGTTTCAAAGCAGAAGGGAAATAGGTAAATTTATTTTAAATTGTTGATTCATTAAATTATGGATCCGGTGGTTGCAAATGCGCAGTCATTCATTAATTGTTATCAATTGGCCTCCACTAACAGCTCTCTCTTGCTGTTTTACGCCGCCATTAATCTGATTTCAAGCATTTGCTTGGTTCAAGTGATTTTTTTATTGAACAAAGTGGTGGTGGGGAAAGATTTTACTCTTTAACCAAAGTCAATAATATATTTTATCTAGTTAAGCTAGCTAGTAGACACAAGTTGACACTTGTTTAAGTGATTAAGCATAAAGGATATTAATAACTGCTATGAAATGAAGAAACTTTCTCATAGATTAAATTACAAGTTTAAACTTTCAAGATCTTGTCAATTTGATCCCAATAGAACTCAACTTTTAATTTTTGTGTCTGATATGCTCTCTTGTCTGACAAATCTCTGACACTTATGAATCTTAAAAAAATTAATTGTGCTTTAGTCTTTAGATGTGGATTTCAATTTTTGTTTAATAGAACTTTTAAGTTTAAACTTCCAATTTTCTGTCCATTTTTTTGTCTAGCACATTTGTAAATTTTAGTAGAATAGGAATATAATTTCAACTTTACAGAGCTGATGAACTAAATTTACAGGGTTACGTTTACAAATTCAATTTGCTGTTTATTATTAAATTATTTTATACCGGTTGAAAATTATATTTTTCAGACTTACATAATTATAGGCAGGGTGAGGATTAGAGATTGAAAAATCAAACCGAGCAAACTTTGATCAATTAGTTTAAGGATATTTTCGGCCAGAGTCAGCTACGAGACTTCTGTCAGTTGGCATGTCCAAGAACGGTTTAAAAACAGGAGTTTTGTACTAATGATCCAAATTGGAGGAAAATAACATTTAGCTTGCTGCTAATGTCAAGTTCAGGTGAAAACGAAATTCTCACATACAAAATGGGCTCACTCCTCACTCTTCACAGATTGCTCTCACTATTTGACAAGTGATCTGATTCGAAAGTTGGAAGACTCAAGAGCCAGTAATAGCATGCACACACTGAATTGACCTAATCGCTCGTTCGATCTGGTTTGGTCACTCAATGAAGAAGAAAGAGAAGGATAAAAAACACTCAAAAGAGGAAGAAAGAAGCAAAATCCATAACTTCACACGAACGTCTATGACCTTTTGGGTCTCCAAAATGGGTCTATGCGATTTTTCTGTTCAAATCGACCAATGTTACCCACTTGTTTATTTAAGTTTTAATAAGAGCATTACCAATATTACGTGCCTACAAAACTATTACACCAAAGTAGTTCAACTGATTTGCATCAAAATATCAAAATCCTAATTTTATGAAAACATCAATGCATGTTTCTAAGTGAATTATTAAAAAAATTCAAAAAACAGATTTACATTTGTGATATTTTATTGCTTATTTTTTATCGTTCTATAAAATTTTTTACAATATAATTGAAATATCAATTCACCTCTATATGTGTGAACCCATGAAAACGTGTTGGTAAAATTAAATACTATGGTTTTCAAACCCTAGCCCTTCAAAATGGACAAAAACCGTTGGTCAAAAATTCCTCTCAAAAGTTCAATTATATTCTAGTTTATCTCCCTAAAATTAGTCTCTTTTTAAGTTCTCATGTACTTCCCTGTGGTTATCGTTAACATCTCTCTCTAAATTTTCTCACACCAAATTCCCTTTCCCCTCTATTATATGTCTCTCAGTCTAGTATTTCGCCCTTGTAACTCTTCTATCTCGTTGACTTCCCTTTATTTCTCTAACCTATCATTTCAACTCTAAAATTTTTCTTTCTGGAACAAACACATAAAATTTTTCTATTTAAGAAGGAACTGAAAGAAAAGAAAGGATTGGATTTTAACCAATGATCAAATAAAACAGAAGAATCCCGATGGAGAAAACAAGATTAAAGAGGAAGCACCTGTTGCTGTTATGGGAAAAACTCAGACGGTTGTCTCGTACGCGAACTGGGCTGCAACAAGGTCGAACACTGCAGATCCAACAGATTTGAACACAGTTATTTCATCCCCATCCCCATTTCTCCTTCCCACAATCTCCCCTTTGATCAAATCCACCAAATTCCCCAAAATATCCCTCTTCTCAATAACCCCTCTCTCCAAAGCTCCCACCAACTCCCCTGCCTCCTCCACAGCTTCCTCACTGTCCACAAAAACCCTCCCTCTCTTCATCGCCATATCGTCACACTCCCTCATCGAATGCTTGAACGACCCCACCAAATTTAAGTAAGCCCCACTCTTCAACTTTTCACCTGATATATATATATATATATATATGTTCTAGCCATCAGTATCACTTCAAATTTCATAATTTAATGGTGATATGCATGATAGCAAACATCAAACAAGGGCCTAAACTCATGCAGTATTAATGATGATGCCAGCTTTTATGATGTTAAGTCCACTGGTAAGGAAGGTGTTAATGGATGCATGTACTAAACAAAATCTAACTAATCACCAGTAAAATAGCCACGCTCCCACCACATATCGAACCCAAAGATATATATATCATTGAAATTACCTTTGACCAGAGGAACCTCCGAGTTTGTTGCACAGCTCACAATATCCGCGACCGAGATCGCATCATCCAGATTTGTACTACTCTCGAAGCAGACACCATCCAACCCTGCATTTTTCCGCAGCTCATCAGCTAGTTTTTTTGCCCTTTCCTCTGTTCTGTTCCAGATAATCACTTTCTTAACGCTAGGTCTTGCTGCCAAATGAGCTTTGATCAAATGGGGTCCCAGAGCACCCGCACCCACCATAACCATGACCCTACTATCAGGTCTGGCTAAATATTTCGCAGCTAAACCAGAGATACAAGAGGTTCTGTAAAGAGTCAAGGCAGTGCCGTCCATGGAGGCCAGAGTTTGGCCAGTGGTGGAGCTAAAGAGCGAGTAACTTGCATGAATTGCAGGTAAGCTTATGGTGGAATTTTGGGGGAAATGGGTTACAAGTTTGACGCCTATGTAGGGAAGAGATGAAGAAGAAGACCAAGAGGGCATGAGGAGGAGAGAGGAATGGGGTTGAACGGCATGGCTTTGACGCATTGGGCTGGAAATTGTGGGGAAGACGATCGGGAGAGATGATTGGAAGTGTTCGATTAGATTTTGGTGTGAAAGAATGGAGTCCAAAGCTTCTTTGGTGATAAACATGGGAGATCTGGCTGTAATCTTCTTTGTGAGATTCGTTTCCGGAACGTCTTGTGGGTTGTTGGATGTGGAAGCCATGGATTTGAAGATCTCTTCTGGCTTTTTAATGAATTGGAGAAGACGAGAATCAGCCGTAGGTGGAAAATGGGAAATGGGGAGGAAAATTAAAGGAGTCTTCAGTCTAGACCAAGACTAGGAGTAGGAGGTGGAGAAATTGAACTTTCGTTTCTGTTTCTTTTCCTAGGAAAAAAAAAAAAGGAAAATTGCATGAGCTCAATTTTATTGATTTATCTTATTTAATAATGGTTGCATTAGAAGTTCAATATACATCTCATTTCCAATAGGTGGGGAGAACTAATTTGCTAACACGACAACCTTTCAAAAAGTAACATAATTTGTGTCAAGCTTCTCTATTAATCACTATTCAATTTCATATTTATAACCGATTCCCTAATGGTGTGGAGCCTTGTGTGGGGAACATAACAAGTTTACTCTAAAATTCTACTAGATATCAAAGAGATTAGAAAACATTTAAGTCTATTTGATAACCGTTTTTAAAATTAAGCTGATAAATGGTACTTCTATGACTAAATTTCTAAGTTTCTGTATTTTGTTATTCATGTTTTAGAAAATTAAGTTTAAAAAAGAAGTAGGTTTAGAATTTGATTAGAAATTGAAATGTTTCTCTTAAAATAGCATAAATTTCAATTAAAAACGATATAAAAACGTTACCAAACAAGGGGGGTAAGGAACTTTTGTTTACCTTGCATCCGAAACCTTGCTGCTCACGAGTTGGAAACCCATGCACAAAGATGGTGGGGAACTCAAACAGGAACACTGGCCTTCGGTGGACTCTGATAAGAAAAGATGCACTGCAAGAAGTCAATCACTGCTTACTAGTGTTTTTGTGCATTTGTTTCTTTTTTATGTATTCTCAAAAATAAAATTGAGTGCTACATAAATAAAGCCTAGATCTTTTACTACTTAAGAAGCGCAAAACGGCTCAAAAGGTTAATTTTATACATGAAAGGAAAGAAAAAAACACATTCTGGAGAACTATTGCAATCCTGATTTATTCTTTGCTCCTATTCAAGAAAATCTTCGACACTACATTTAACTCTTATCATACCATACGTTTCATGCATGACTGTAAGTAAACCCACACCCTAAACTCCACAGTTAGTTATGTTTGGGCCTGCCATTCATCTGACAGAACAGATTGCAATTTTCCTCGTAGAATCTGCCAGAGCTAACAATCTAAGGAACCACGCCTGAATTGTAGCCAAATATCCGACGAGGTTCGTTATTGGATGAACAATTGGTTGCCTTCTTAATGGCCGAGCATGATCTACCTCATATGTCCGGGAAAGTTCAATACCGGTGCTTTAAATGCATAATAATTTCTTCATGTTGCCAAGAGAATGCATTTGGCATCCAGTCCTGACTTTTCAAGTAGACAAATCTTGTACTGAGTTTTCCACAGCCATCCACCAGTCATCGTCTTCGAAGTCTAGTTTTCCAAGGACCTGGCAAAAAAATGGTCATCGAGTCAATAAAATGAATGATACATTCCAGTCAATGTTATAAGCTTTTTGATCCTTAGAGACCTAAGTTATTTGAGATTTTGTGAAGCAAATGAAATGGCAAATAACAATTTAGATTCCTTCTGGTTTATCAAAGAATAGGACCTTTAAACTGTAAAATCAAGTAATTAATTATGATCTACCATCATAAAAGGCAGCTAATATTCGATTTAGATCCAGATGAGCAATAAGAAAGAGAAATTATCTCTTGAGTACATACATTTGATGCATTACTCATAATGAACTCAAGAATCCTGAGAGGGTCACTCTTTCATTTGTTAAAGCTCTTATTTGTAACTAATCTTTCACATGGAAAAGAGATAGATCATGCAGGATCAATGTAGAAAAAAGTGCACAAGTAGGTATATTAAATAGTGTCTTTCGGGATCAACCATGTTCCGTTTGTTTTCAACATCGTCTGCCACCCTCATCACTTCAAGCCACCAGGAATCCTTGACACTGCTGTCTGTAATGTTCTTATCACTGAAAAGCAAAAGACAATTTTCATCGTTGGTTAGAGATTGATACTTGATGCAATCATCGGTTGACACAATGTCATTTGATATCTGTTCTGAATCCGTGGAAACCCAGGGACTAGGAGTGACATCAATTGGGATTGGACGCAGAGGAGATCGATAACCTGTAGGATGGTAAGTTCAATTAAACAATGACTGCAAATCAATATTTTTCAAAAGAAAAAAAAAAAAGGGATAATAGGCTTTATTCAAGCACCTCTACAATCTGGATCGTGACACTTCTGATAATAGGCAGCCCTCCTAAGGTCGACAACATATATCACTGAACGTTCAAAACATGGATAATCAATGCTTTGCATGAAAGACGAAATGAGAAAATTCTCGGTTGATTTAAAGAAGAAGAAAATCTAGAGAAGGTAGATCACATTATGGTTTGAAGAATTAGATGATAACTGAGAAAAGTAGGGAAGCTGCACATGCTCAAATATGAAGTAGACGAGTACTTCAGTCTATTTTTAAAAACACAAATTTAGGAGAAAAAGCATTTCTCGATTCCAGGTACCATGGTTGCTTTTGTGTTCTCGACCAATTCGTTCACAGTATCTATTACGGGACATGCTGTAGACTATTAGTCCATATTCCGAGAACCAGTACCAGCAGCGTATTTTTCCTGCGAAGGCAGCAGCTATGTTAATGACTTGCAATTAAACTATAGAAGAGAAGGCGATAGATATCAACAGACGTGAAATCTAGAATTGACCAGAGCAAATAACGCTAAATGCAAGAAGAAAAAGAACCATCATCTCCCTTAAAATAAAAGTGGAGAAACTCTAGTACAAAGAATTACAATTTCTCTAACACATTCGATTTTCTAAACACGAAATACAAAACTTGCCTATCTCATGGGAAATACAGGAAAATTACCTGCCACACTTCCAGTGGAGGCAACTGATTCAACAAAGTTATCCACAGCTGGGAATGGAGATCTTCCCACGCAAGAAGTTGCTGGAATATCTCTCATGCCACCAGTCAACGGTGCTTCTTTGGCGAAACTGAAATGCCGTCCAAAATTACATTTCTCCTGCAGCAAGAGAACCCCAAAGGTAAACAGATGATGAATTATTAAAATCAAACATAGAGGTAAGAAACATTTGGATTTATGGGATAATTCAATTTGAAAGGTATAATACACATGTCATGAACTGTTCAGAGCAGCTTTACAGTTAAACTGAAAATCAGCTTGAGCTTACCTCCATCTCAAATTGCAATGTCTTTACGCAGTCTAAATCCATTTTGCAAACCAGAAACTTCTCGCAGTCAGCATCAACGTTGCAGATCAAGGATGCCATGAACATGTCTTCCTCACACTATGGTTAAATATGTACAAGGTAAATGATAGGATCCTTCTCAGAATAATGTATCTTCTGCAAATACTTCCTTAAAAAGTCGAGTAACAAAACAATTTCTTCAATATTGGAAATTTTTGGGCAAAATTTTATAAATAAAAATGACTATGAGGAGCCTTGAGCTTCCTCTTTGCCGTAAGAAACCAGAATCATTTTTCTTTTTTATCTGAATTTGTCTCGCAAAAGTAATTTCCAAATATAAGTAAAATTATCTAGCAACCCATGCATGACCGTCGAACAACTGAAAATGGCAATCGGAGCCAAACGCAACGAATCAGAACTACCAAGAGGCTGTCTCTCTTACAAGACAGTTTGTTACTAAGTTATTTGGTTTGTCAGTTATCTTGTTTCAACATCGTGCTTGAAACCTTCTAATGAAATGTTCAACCTTGAGTAGAAAACCAATTCTTTTTATCTCATGGTTTTTTATCATCAAGGTACCACCCTCTAATGCTTTCCTTGGAATTGATTTGGGAGTTTTAGGGATTCTCCTAACTCCTTAGATGAGAATCCTTATTTGCAATTCCTTAAGGTTTCATATCAAATTGGTACGCCAAAAACTTCAAAATATCTTTCTTTTTCCTGAATTCCATGTCCACCAAAAGTTGATAACAAGGAGATCGTGGAAATTCCAGAAGGAAAAGGATGGGTATCTGAAAAGAACTTCTTCCTGTTAAAAGTAACATTTGAGATTGACTGGCTATGCATTCGCTTTATGATTTAATATCGCCCAGAAAATAATATAAATTTGAGGAACTTAAATTACCATACCATTTTTGTACGAGCATGTCTCCCCGTAGGTAGAAGCACGGAAGTCTTTCCTGCCTTTGATGACAAAGCTAAACGAAAGCAACGATTTCTAGAATAAACTGCATTGTCCACAAACAGATGGCTAGGAGATTCAGTGGAGCTTGAATCCTTTTTGATAAACAGTTCTTCGTATCTCCCTTCCACTTTTGCACTACAAATCCGTGAACATATCTGATAACATACCGTCACCAATTAAAACTTACAGTCTTGTATAAATAGATAGAAGAACTGTAGCTATTCAATTAAAATTTTGTTAAATAATGAAGACTCAGAACGAAAATATATTGGACATGCACTCAAATGAATGACCTACTAAGCTGATAGCCTAATATCTAAGAAGTAAGAAGCAATTAGAAATCGTGATGTAAACATATGAGCATTGCATTCTCAGAAGTTTGTTTAACAGACGCATCTTTAAAATAACCACTGGGTACCATCCATGCGTGAGTTTAGGGGGTGGGAAACTGATGACAATAGTAGTGAACAAGTACGATCTTCATTCGGTAGAACAAAGTCAGAGTTCAAGTGTTAATCTCTGTAGGTAGAAATCTTTCTTTAGTCCTATGTTTCTTCAATGGAGTACCTCACCAACAAATGCTCCTGCATGCGAGTTATCCTTAAAGGCGACTTTTGGTATGCGGATTATCAGGTGGCGAGAGAACTTCTCTAGACATAAAAATAAAATAGGAAGAATTATCAACAAAATCACAAACATCGCTAATGAAATCATTTGCAACGTACACATCTAGCCATCTACAAAAGGAATAAAATAAAATAAAATGCTAGATGCTAGAGCTAGACTATAGGTGAAAGCCCTTATCATTATCAATCTCCGAAAGAAAGCTGCATTGCATGGAAATAAATTAAAATAATAAAAATAATAAAATATAAATAAATAAATAAATCTATGGCCAGCTTCCCAAAAGGAAATCTCCAAAATGTACAGCCGTATGCCTTATTAGGCAAAAACAGCGAGTAGCCATTCCTCGTTATTTTTAATTGAAAAAACAATTAATGGTTAAATTTTAATTGACGCATCACGCATGAACTTACTTAGGGTAATATAAAGCTTAACTACGAAGTCGACCATGTCATCCAGTTTCGAATTGAACAAATAGCTCCCGGAAATTAAACTCAAAATAACTTTCCAAGCATAAAATGTTGCAAGCAGTATTAGATCATCCAATAATAAAACCCTCGGCTCTTCTTTTTCATTTTTTATGGTTTTAAAAAATTTTGTAGTCATATTCCCGTAGAGTTACCAAAAATAATCGTGTTGACTATTGCGAACTTGCAATTAATAAAAAGGATAAAGAATACTTGTACCAGGAAAATTTCAGTTATCGTGTCAAACATAAACACAAATGAAAAGAACCTCAGTTTAGCTATGTAAGATACATTAAGACATAACAGACAAATTAACGCAGGAGATGAAGCCTAGATCAAACTGATGCTAAATATACCTTCGTTCGAGGAATCAAGCTCTAGTATCCAGTCAAAGCTACCTTGAATTGAATACTTTTCATTTAAGGCTTCCAGAACAACTGATATCAAGGAATCAACCATTACGTCTCCATTTTTTCCCGTGTTGATTCTTTTACTGTATTCCAAATCGAAGTAAAGGTGACACGGAGCACCCTGAACATAGGAAATAGAACAGTGAGAAGTGCAGCAGAAGAAAACTAGCACATGATTCTCTTAAATCGAACCACATGATCAGCACGTTGACTCAAACTTGTTCAGCTCACCTCTTGAATCACTTCATAATGGTGGCGACATTTTGAATCCATGCTTTTATACCTGGAATTAATGAAGAAAACGTAGTTAAAACAGGATCATAACCGTTTGCTAAGTTGACGATTCTGTTTGTGAAGTAATTTTTCTCCTCGAAGTATGATTAGAATTTGATGCTACCTATGCCAGAACTCACTGTAAGATGAAACTAGAAATCTCCTTTGTCCATTAAAGTGATCTTGATAACTAAAAATATGAACATCAGTGTGCTCTCTCGCAAACTTAATTGCTTCTTCTTGTCTGGGAAATGTGGCCCACACTTGCTTGCTATTCAGAAAAGATACCAGAAATTTCAAATAGAGAAGTGGAATAATGGCGTAACAGACAGGAAAAATGGGAGAGGTTGGAAGAATCCTAAATATACCTTAACTTGAATTTGCTTTGCTCAGAAAGATCAACACGGATTTCCCGCAATAATCTCCACAAACTAGACGGCCTCTTTGGAGGGACGCCTCTAGGCGAACCATAAAATACGATTGGAGAGAATTTCTTGGAACTAGAACCTGTTTCTTTACTTGTCAAACCAATCTGAATAGGTTAAACAAAGTTTAGTTAAGCAACTCCAAACAAATACATATGTACGTAACCAACTGTTTCAGCCTCACCATTTGCCCAATGAATACTGAACTTCATTAGATAGTTGAAATACTTGGATAAGCATATAAAGAATAACAATCAGACAAAATTGGCCCTCGGAAAACAACGACTTACTTTCTCCACGGTATCTCGGACGCTCGATGCACTTTCCTGCCTTTCCTTAACCGATCCAGAAGCTGAAGTCTCAAAGTCTGCTGAACACTCGGGCTTCAATTTACTTTTTCTTTTCTTTATACCTCTCACAGCAGATTCTGAATAGAAAGAATAATGGATAACAGCATATAATCAGAAGCATAACATACAGAAACGAAGAACATTCATGCTGATCACTGTACCACTACAGAAATTTGACCTACAACATACACTGCTCCTCTATCGTAATTCCAGTTTACGAAATCTAGTAATGCAATAATTATCATTGCTTCGCCGTTGGAATTCGATCGTGTCTGAAAATAAAATTCGCAGTACATTGCTTCACGGAATACGCTAGGCGCCAGGATTGAAGAGAATCGAATTAAAACAAGAGAAATAGTACTTACGAGGAGGAGAAACGCCGCACTTGAAGCATTCAAACAATCGATCGACGTCGTCCTTCACAGTCGATGCCATTTTCTCTTCTTACTGGGGCCGTCGGAACTCGGAAGTGACTGTGGATCGCTTTCGTCTTTTCCTCCTCTCTTATTTTGAAAAATAACTGTGATTTATTTTCAGAGTCAGAGGCGGTACTAATGAAATTGGAATTTCCGTATTTCTTCCCGCCGAAACGATATTTCCCTCTACCTTCCGTAAACGGTTTTTAAATGTTTTTGAATAATTAGTGTCATAGGTTAAAATGATGGAAAATTATTATAAATGGAAAAAATATCAAATTCTAAAATTTTAATTTATATTTGTTATAGATTATAATAGATCTTAATAGACATCTAGTAAAGTATTAGATGTCTATCTACGTCTATCGTAATCTATCATAAATATAAATTAAAATTTTGTTATATTTATAATTATTTTTAATCGTTTTTTTATTTTTGAAAACATCCTAAATGAATATGTATAATTTATCAATTTTATATATAAAAACTTAAACTAGACAATTATTTAATTGAGTATAAGAGAACCATTAATGTAGTGATAATTAAATTTAATTATTTAATGTATTGTTGTGTTCATTAGTTGTTTAATTACTCAAAATATCAATAAATAAATATTTTTAAATTAAACCATTATTTAAATTATTTTATCTTATTAATAAAAATAATTAAATAAATATAAATTAATTATAATATTAATAAATAATAATATAATTTTATATTGAATAGTTAAGATAACATAAAATACCAATAGTAGATGTGGTATTGAAATTTATTAAATCTAAATAATATATTTATATTCAATGATTAGTTTAAATTAATAGTTATGATTAATTGATATAAAAATCTCACGAGCATAGAGAGTATTAAAAACCCCATAAGTAACATCCTAGGAGAATTGAACTTCTCATCTCGAGATTAATGGAATCTCCCACCTTTAGGATGGAAGGTCATGTCAATTATCACTAAGCTAAACTCGATTTTAGCATACTAGTAATATACTAAGTAAAACAAAGGATAACATAAAAATGTTTAAACAGTCGTAACAAAATTAAGAAACTATTATTGTCGAATGAGAATTTTCGACCAATTACAAGTTATATGTCGTCACATGAAAACTCTTGTTTATTAAATGTAGGAACAATTGAGATGAGCCCCAGTTGAATTAGTATGGATAGTATTTAACTCGACTAAGCTAAGAGTTTCTTAGTTGGAGTTATTGGCTTCTTTCTCCTTGAGGCAACTTATAAGGTTCCACATCTAACACCAGTTTCAGGTTGTGGCAACGTCGATTGTGTCAAGGTAGTTGTGACTCTTGGTTACAGAGTGCCAGTACACGAGCTTAACTTGGTTACTCCCCATTTGGTAAAATTTCATGAACTCGCTTAGTGGATGACTAATTTAAGGAGTCAACTTTCCCTTTCAAGACACACGACCCCTATACAACCTTCTTTTCCGTTCTAGCCTAGCCTGTCCCATTGACTTTAGGCCTTACTAAGGCAATCCAATGATGAAACAAATTGTAAGGACATTTATACATATGACCTATTTTGAGAGGCCCACCAAAAATTTGCCCTCAAATTAAAAGACACTCGAACTTTGGATGTCACCGCACGAAATTATTACTTTAACCTTTCTTCCTTCCTTTGCCATTTCGTTCCCGCAACATTTTTTCTTTGTTTGTTTTTCGTTTTTTCTGCTTTTCTTCTTATTCTTTTCCTTTTTTTTTTTCATTCCTAGCGAGACGTTAGTTTCTGGATGCAAAGCTCGCAAAAGAATTTCACGTTACAAAATATTAATGAGAAATATTACAGATGGTACTACCCATACAAACGTGTGGATACAAACTAAATTTCATTACAGATATAAAATTTTATTGATTGAAACCCACAAATTCAAGCACAATTATAATTACAAAATGTTTTTTGTGTGACACACTTACAAGTTAAATGGCTCAAGCATCCTTTTTAATCAAGTTTGTAACAAAACAAAATTAAGAAATTGAAAGGGCTGAATTACACAGGATCAGAGCTTCCATCTCATAGACTGAACCCGATTCCCATTACGTCAAGGGAAGTTGCTGCTTCACACTTGAGCGACAATCCACTCAATCCACAATATGGGAATCAGGAGGGATGGACAGTCACATTTCCTTCGAACAATTGGAATCAGAATCCTTTTCATTTTATAACATGGAAGAGGAAGCCATCAGCGTCACAACTTTGGAGGAACTGCTGCAGGTAACCAACGCAAGCTTAAATTGCCGTGTTTTATTATTTTCTTTCTTCTTTATCGTTCTTTTTGGTAACGTGTTTATCTAAAAGCGTAGATGTAAGAAATAGTCCAACCACTTCGACCAAAAAGTTACATCTTCGAATTTCATGCCGCGTTTGGATAAAATGATGTAAACAGCTATTGTCATGAGTGAAAATTAGCCATAGGGTCAAACAACATTGATGGTCAAGACAGAACCGAAGTGAGAAATAGCCCAAGAGAGAGAAACAAGCTGAAGAATAGCTGGGGTCGGCTTGACCGAGCAAGGGTTGACCCCCAACGGAGTCTGCTTGGCCACCCAAGTCCAACCCCCTTTGAGCTCGACTTGGGGCTCTATGAGTCCGTTACAACAACTATGAGTTGACCTGGGCCTATAAGTCCATTACAAATATCACTTGACAAAAAAAACTCAAGAACTACGCTATACTTATTTTTGCATGTTTCACTCATCTTCCAATCATAGTTTATCACGTGATAAATTTTGCTTACTTTTTTCTTTAAATATTTAATTATTATTTTTTTGGTTGTGATGCAAGTGCGATGGACAAAGATAGATGCACCCAAATATTGCTCCTAAAAATTAAGAAGAATGTTAGCAAGCTCGGTCTTCTGTTATCGTAGGGAACTTCCCTGATGAAGTAGGGAGAAGACATTCATAGATACGTCCAAACACAATATTAATTTCTACCTTTTACAATCTACACTATTTACAAACTCGATATCAACTTGAGTGTTGGAGTATGTGACTTGACATCACACACAAGCTAACCTCGGTTCTTAGTTCCACCAATTTGCCATTGATCACTTTTTTTTTGGCATCAACTATTGTGTTTATATAAATTTTTTACATTATTGAAGATCACTTGGTAGATTAGTATTATTTAGCAAACTTTTCCACGTAATATCCAAATTGGAAAGTTCAAGTTGAACTCTGTCAGTATATTTACCTTTTTGTAGCTAAATACAGTAATTAATGGATTTTGTTTCTGATATCCAGGAAATTATAGTTGATGAAACATATCACTATATTGATCTCCATTCCAAGCGAGTATTAGAGTATGTCTGATTTATTATTTTTTATGAACTGATTTTAATTCATATACTTCATTTTTTTATTTTCTTTACAGAATAAGGTTACTTTTTATGAAGGGATTGAAATAATTCACTTGGTTTTGAAGGAAAAGGATGGCAAATAATGTGTTGAGAAAACAAACTAATAAGAGAATGATCTGGTCCATCAATAGATTCTTTTTTTCCCTCCTAATAGAAATTTTATCTAATGTTCCTTAGACTTAACTTTTTGTTTATCAGTATACAATGCTGCATCACATGTAAAGATTTCATGTCATGTATATTTATCCATGCAATATTGTTCCATTTATACTGTGCCTTTGTGGAAACATCGGATATCGATTCCGAACCATCTCACAATTGTAATATTAGAGCCAAAAACCAGCCTGTTTTTGTTTGTCAAAAGTTCAAGTTCTAGAAGATTTCAGTTCCCTGTTTTTCAATGTGAAGCTTACTACGCATAAACTTGTCAGTATTCACCTTTTGCTTTTCCGTTCTAACATTATTTGTAGGATGTATAAATTTTATGTTTGACTTTGATGCATCCTTCATTCTCATTTCAATCAGTTGTTCATGGAACAAATGGAGGAAGAGATGAAGAATTCTTATTGGAACAAACCATCAAAATGGTAATGATCATATTTGTTAGTTATCATTTTTTTTTTCTTGTCTTCATTCTCACTTTTGTATGGATAAGAAAATTTTTGGTAAAATCTTTCAAATAAAAATGCTATCCTCACCTCAACCACCTGTTTATATTATTTTACAGGAAGGAACAGAAAATAACTAATACACTAACTATTAAGAAACATAAAGTACTAAATTATTGCATTTTCAATTAAATTATTGACAAGCACATCAGCAGCAGAGTGTAACCACATCAATTTTCCATAATCCAGCTTCCACTTTCGCCTTTTTTATTAGAAGGCCATTCGGTGGTATGGTATTGTCTCTATGCAGTTTGTTTATGCTCAAATCATCGATTTGGGCTTGAAATATACAATAGATCCAACAAGTAGAAATCAATATTAATTAGAGAGGAAATAACAATGTCGGAGTTTGAATATAAGGTCTCTTGGACCACCTGCTCTAATATCGTCTTAAATAACTGATTGACCAAAATTTTAAGTCGATAGGTAAAGGTAAATTTAATATTATATCATCTAACATTTATAATTTCAAAGGGCCAAATCTCTTTGGGGCAGTTTGTTTATACATGTCATAGATTCTCTTCTTTTGTCATTTTGGTGTTTGGACTTTTTTCTGCAGATATTAGAAGGTGTATCGGTCAGGTGGCCCTCTCAGTTTCTGTTCTATTTGATCACTTCATTGTGTTCTTAGCCAGTTCTATTAGTAGCTACAGTTCTCATGCCTGTTTACCTCAAATCTCTTTTGTTTCAGGCCATTTGAAGCAATAGTTTTCAACTCCCAAGAGCTTTGTATTAACAAATAAAGAGATGGCTGCAAATGATGTTCCATGCTGTGAGCCAAGGTTCTGGATGTATCTATTGATATGTGTAGGTTTGGTTGCTTTTGCTGGTCTTATGTCGGGCCTTACGCTAGGACTTATGTCCCTCAGCTTGGTTGATCTCGAGGTTCTTGCAAAATCTGGCAGGCCCGACGACCGCAAAAATGCCGGTAAGTTTGAGGCATTTGCTGCTCCCCTCTTGTTGAGCAATTAGTTCATGTGATATTTGCATTGATGACTTTGTATTTTGCTTGTATTTGTTGGAGAAACAAGCATATTGCAAAATTTAAAGTAGAAACTATGTTAAAATTGACGACTTTAACCTCGTTTGATAATCATTTGGTTTTTGGTTTTTTAAAATTAAGTTTATAGACAAACTACTTCCACCTATCAGTTTCTTTGTTCTTTGTTTTGTGATCTGTTTTTAAGGAGTGTTTTTAAAATTCAAGCCAAATTTTTAAAACTAAAGAAAGAGTAGCATTTAAAAACTTGTTTTTGTTTTTTGAATTTGGCTAAGAATTAAAATGTTTGCTTAGAAAAAATGAAAACCATGATAAAGAAAAAAAAATATATAGTGAGAAAACAAACACAATTTGAATAAACCAATTAAAAAAACAAAAAAACAAAAACAAAAACAAACAGTTATCACACAAGGCCTTAGTTTTTTATTTTTGGTTTTTGAAATATGTGCTTGTTTTTCACCATTTCTTTACAATGGTCTTCAGCTTTTTTAAGGTAACATTTGAATGCTAGCCAAATTCCAAAGGACAAAAAAGTTAGTTTTAAAAACTTGGTATGGATTTGAATATATTATTATAAAGTATTAACAAAACAATGGAATTCAATAGTGGAAGTTATGTCATTACTATAAGCTTAATTTTAGAAAAAAACTATATAGTTATCAAATAGGGTCTTCGCTTTAAGAATTTTGCACTTCTAACTTCATTCCTTGTTCTCGTTTCACATTATTTGTAGCTAAAATTCTGCCCATAGTAAAGAACCAGCATTTGCTTCTTTGCACACTCCTCATAAGCAATGCTATGGCAATGGAGGTAACTGCTTCATTCTATATTTATCAAACTATTTTTTTAAAGAAAAAAGAACTTCATAGACCTTCTTTTGAAAATATTTTAACTGTGTTTTTTCCTTTCTTTCCAATATAAGGCTCTGCCTATCTTCATTGATGCACTTCTCCCAGCTTGGGGTGCAATTGTGATATCAGTGACTCTCATACTAACTTTTGGAGAGGTAGATTTTCTGAAACAACTGAACTTTCTTCTTCATGTTATATGGTACTTGATGGAATGCTTCTTTTCTCCATAGATTATTCCTCAAGCTATATGTTCAAGGTATGGACTGAGTGTTGGCGCAAAGCTATCCGTCGTTGTTCGGGTGCTTCTCTTAGTCCTCTTTCCTTTGTCTTACCCCATCAGTAAGGTAATAATCATGTTATGCATTTGCTTAACAATCTTAAAACCTTGAAGCAATGGGAAAATATTTTGGAATATTAACTAGCTCATATGTCATAATATTCCAACATGATCCCATTTATGATTTCACATACTTCTCTTCACAGCGCTTGTGTTGATTTCATTTGGACAAAACTATGCATTTCAGAAGCATTAATTGATAATGTGGTTAAATCTGAGTAATTCTCTTTGTGCTTGACTGGAGTTCCTTCCTTTAGAGGGTTTTCCTGCTTTTTTGTTGTTTTTTTATGCCCTTGCATCATATTCTTTCATTCTTTTCTCAGTGAAAGTTTGGTTCTTAAAAAAAGAAAGAAAAAAAAAAACTACTAAGTTTTTCTTCAATGTACAGAATAATGATTGGGTTTTATGAATGAGGAAATAAAATAAAACAAATTGAAAGGAAAGAAGATATGAGGTTACAAAAATTTTGTTGCTAGTGTTTTGCCCAGAAAACAAACAATTGACATGAACTTCTAAATGTGAATGACAGTTATTAGATTTGCTTCTAGGCAAGGAGCATTCTGCACTCCTAAGAAGGGCAGAGCTCAAGACATTTGTGCATATGCATGGGAACAAGGTTGGTTCAAGATGCTTACATTCCAATGGTTTTCTTTTGTGAAAAAATAAAACAAAAAAAAAAAAAAGTTAAAATATTGTTTTGGTCCTTATAATTTGAAATTGTTCAATTTTAGTTCATGTATTTTCACTTGTCCAATTTTAGTTCATGTACTTTCTGTAAATCTTAAATTTAGTCCCCATCGCTTGTTTATTGTTTGTTTTATAAAAAACTTTTTCATATCTATTAACAATTTTACTATAATTTTTGAAAACATATTTTGAGGAACTAAATTTAAGATTTATTGAGAGTACAAGGACTAAAACTGGACGATTGCAAGTAGAAAGATTAAAATTGAATGAACTTCAAAGTATAGAGATTAAAATAGTATTTTGACTAAAAAAAGGTTAAAATACTAAAAGCTAACCATGTTTGAGAATACAAAACCATATGATAATTTCTCTCAGGCAGGCAAAGGTGGAGAATTGACTCAAGAAGAAACTACCATAATCACTGGAGCTTTGGACATGACACTCAAAACTGCCAAAGATGCTATGACTCCTTTATCCAAATTGTTTTCACTTGATATAAAT
Source organism: Citrullus colocynthis (assembly GCA_031780015.1). Taxonomy (NCBI): domain Eukaryota; kingdom Viridiplantae; phylum Streptophyta; class Magnoliopsida; order Cucurbitales; family Cucurbitaceae; genus Citrullus; species Citrullus colocynthis. The sequence continues at coordinate 424,353 of QLSR01000065.1, read as the reverse complement.
TCCAAACTTGATGAGTATGCCTCTAACCTTAATTTTGATTAGTTGAACTTAACGAGTCTAATTTTTAACTTGTTTATTTTAATTATTGGTTAATCTAAGGAAAACCATGGAGCTGATTTTAAGAAAAGGACATAGTCGAGTGCCGATATACTCGGGACATCCAACTAATATCATTGGTATTATTTTGGTATGTTTTAAGTGTTAAATTGCAAGCCTAATTAAAGAATCGTTACTCTGTGTTCGTTAAATTGAAAATTTAGTTCTTGAACTTTTGAAGTTTGTATCTATTTGGTTCTTGATATTACAAATTTAGTTCTTGAACTTTCATTTACAAAAAATTCTAGATCTTGTTAGAGATCTATTAGATACAGAATTGAAAAGTTCAGAAACCTATCTTTTAGAAATTTGAGAACTAAATAGACATAAACCTCAAAATTTAACAACTAAACATATAATTTAACTTCATGTAATCTATATATTTTAAGTGTCCTAAAAACTGCTTTTGATAGTTTGTAAAAACTACTACTACAAAGTGGATGCATCACCTCTTACTTTAAGGATAATGCCATATCTCTATGTATCATTGTTTATCTGTTATTTTAATATAATTTCTAGTACGGTCATATAGTAAGATATATTTATATCAGAAATGAATTTTAAATTGTTTTGAGTGGAGAATTCCCATAGTGAGTGAAATACCTGAGATGGCAATGCTGCCTCGGTTCGTCGGCCTTGCTCAATGATTAATAAAATCACCTCTTTCTTGATAAGGTCAAAACTTCTACTATTCCTACGATATGATATAGTTGACTTTAGTTATAAATTCTCGTGGCTTTGCTTTTAAAACTTTCTGGAGAGCCTCCCATCTTAGGAAATAATTGTCCATACTTATTTATTCATAGTATTCTTTTTGCTACAGGTTAAAAATCTTATCAAATTTCATCCACAGGATGAAACTCCCATTAGAAATCTCACCATCAGAAAAGTTCCAAGGTAAAATTGTTGGATTGTTAGCCTTTATAATAACGATCCGACTTTCTAGGACTTGAATTAGTTGTCACTATATGCATCGATATATCTAAAACGACTCCTTTTCATAATTTTACAAAAAAATCAAAATAACTTTTTGATTAAATTAAATATCTTTTGCAAAATTTAAATAACGGAAAATCTCAGGTACCCCTTGTACAATTTTAATAAAACAGGGAACTCACATAAAACATCACATAAAACATCTGACCGTGAGAATTTTAAATGAAAAAAAAATAAAATTCTGAATTCAAATGACATAACCAAAATTCTTAAAGATGAAAACATAAAAGAAACCTATTGTGCGGAAGCATATGACTAGTCTTAGTGGCACGACCAAAGTTTTCTTCCATCATTTGCATCCTTTGCCTGAAAAAGATAACATGAAAAGAAACATAATATGAAAAGAATGAGTACAAAATACTTAGTAATTGACTCACTATTGGGCCTACTAGGTGAGGTTGTTTTCCTTTCATCATGTGCACTCGTGTGCCCAACATAGGCATAAGTAGTGAACCCAAAGGTACAAAGTTATAAACATAAACATAGGGGGTGTCCCAAGGACACCCTGTCATAATCATAATCATAGTCAGTGTACCCAAAAGTTCACGTCAATAACGGTACAGGACATCATAAATAGGATAACAATCACCGTGACATAGTAGTCATCATGAACATAATCAACCATTACTATCGTAATCAACCAGAGTTAATCAACCATTACTATCGTAATCAACCAGAGTTAATCAGCCATTACTATCGTAATCAACCAGAGTTAATCAACCATTACTATCGTAATCAACCAGAGTTAATCAGCCATTACTATCGTAATCAACCAGAGTTAATCAACCATTACTATCGTAATCAACCAGAGTTTCTAGTCCATAGTAATAAGATAATTAATCATCATACTCGTAAACACAATAATCATAACCAGCCAATGCAATAATACAATAAGTAACCATGGGCAAGTAGTAAGTCCCTTACCTAAGGATACTCAGTAGTAAGATATCTAATAAGTCCCTTAGGATACTCCTAAAAGCAACTTAAGCCAACGCCAACCAAAACACCCAATTTCGGATTCCCAACCAGTAGCTCCTCCAATCTCGACCTTCTCCAAAGCCCATTCGAAAACAGATCTAAGAACCAATACAAGGGTATCATAGATTACAAGGAAAATCAATAAGTGGACCAAATCTCTTACCCAAGGTGCAATTGTAACTGTCATCTTCCATACTTCAAACAATTGGTCCAACTAAAATGGACCCTTTAACTCGCTTGGACAACTCGTTTCTAAATTCAAAGCTTGAATCTAAAATCCAAACCCAATGGATAACAACAGTTAAAACCAACACTAATGAGTATTCACGAAATTACAAGAAAACCAAGCCTTAACCAATCACAGCATAACCCACGAGATATGCTGGCGAAGCTGAAGGGGGGAGAGCAGATTAAAACCCACTAAAATCCAAGATTAGCTTAAATATATAAATATACTTCTTTAAATTCTATTTCCCTTTCATTTTCCAAAACCCTATATATATATATATAAATTTTCTTTTTCTTTTTCTCAAAACATACATAACTTATTTATATAATATTCCTCAACCCCTCAAATCAAATATTTTCCAATCGCCACTTAATAATTTATTTAATCAAAATATTTCATAACAAATCAATTCCCCAACTTAAATCCAAAGTATCTTCTAACAAATTAATTCCCCAACTTAAATCCAAAATGTCTCCTAACAAATCAATTCCCCAACTTAAATTCAATTCCAACTTATTCAATTCCAATTTATCCTTATTTTCTTAAATTAATCAAGTTCTTAAATCTCACACAAGTTAAATCCAACTTTTAAATCTCCCCAAATAAATTCAGTTTTTTACTAATTAAATTAAATCCAAATCTTTAATCACGATTACTTTAAATTGAATTATTTTCTCAATATAATTCAATTAAAGCTTTAAAATTCAAACAACTAACCAAATAATTCAAGATAATTAATTTTTTTTAAGAGAAAAATTACCCAAAAATTTGAGACGTCACATTTACACTCCTTTTAGACTCTTCGCTTGATATTTTTGAAGAATTTATGTTATAATTTAATAAGAGGAATACATAGATGCACTTTGGGTTGCATTCATCTTTTTGTTGTCTACTTTAATCACATATTAGAATAAATTCAAAGTAAAAGAAAAACGAGAACAAAGAAGAATTTGCCACACAGAAAACTTTAGTTAGACGACTAGGTGAGCTAGAAAGAAATGAGTGCAGTCCAAGATGCACTCAAGTATTTTCATTTGATAATGTCGGTTGTCTTTGCAATTCAACAAAAAAAATTTCAAATTTGATGCAGGGTACATGAGAACTTACCTTTGTATGACATTTTGAACCAGTTCCAGCAAGGACATAGTCATATGGCTGTTGTCATAAAGAATCATAAGGAAGCCAGAGAGCCTGCAGGTTTAATCTTTGTGCTTACATATTACTGTCTTCATTATTCGGTAACCAGGATCATCAAAAAGAGAAACTGATCTCCATCTTTGTAGATTCAACAACTGCAGATTCTAACAAATCAGAACTGGAAACCGCGACACCGGTAACTGAGACCGAGTTAGGACATATTAAGCTGCAGATAAGGAATATTTACTCCAATGGTAGTAGCGATACTGATGGAAAATCAATGCCAGATTTTGATGAAGATGTTATTGGTATCATAACACTAGAGGATGTCATGGAAGAGCTTTTACAGGTTCGTTTTACTTTGCTTCTCAGTACATTAACTAAATCATGCAATTTAGGTGTCGTTTGATAACCATTTGGTCTTCTTCTCAATGACACTTAAAATCTTTGCCTAAATGGAAATATTCCATTTTGAAAGATATAGAAACTATAAGATCTGTAGCACTTTAACGAAACCACTTAATTTAGACGTTGTTTGATAACCATTTGGTTTTTGGTTTTTAGTTTTTGAAAGTTAAGTTTCTAAACACTACTTTCATTTCCTCTTATGAGCTTCTTTGATTTGTTTTCAACTTTCTAACAACGTTTTCGAAATCCATGACAAATCTTGAAAACTAAAAAAGCAAGTTTTAAATATTACCTTGAGAAGAAAGATCACTATAAAAAATTGGTAAAAAAGAAAAGATAAGCACAATTTTCAAAAATCAAATGGTTTTCAAACGAGACCTAAGATTACAGAACTAGGATCCATACTTATTTTTCCTTGTTCTTGTTGTTCATATTTACGAAGGAAGAGATATTGGATGAGACTGATGAATATGTTGCTGTTCACCACAAGTAACTGCTGAATTCTTTCTTTTCTAGAGTATTTTTTAAGTATTTAAAAAGTCATTCTAAACCGATCTGTTATTCCACACATTTATGTGGGTAAAAATATAGGCTGAAAGTGAATATGAAAGTAAGGAGATCAACATCAGAATCACCAGGAGCAGCCCATCTACAGTGGATATCACCAGTGGCATCCCCACTATCTTCATACCATCATTCTCCACTTTCTTCTTCATACAATCACTCACCAATTCTTCATTCTCCAATTCCTCCAAATATTCACTGCCCATTTACACCACTACCTCTCTCTTCTTCGCCTGCAAATTACTTGCACTCTTCTCCAACTCCATGTTCTGTTCCTTCTCTTTGTGCTTCACCTTCTTCTCATAAGGTTATCTCTCTCTCTTCTCATACACATATATACACACATACATATACTATCTCTCCTATAAGTCATTTAGTACCATTCTAATGGCATGTTTTGGAGTGATTTTTAATTGGTTAAAATCATTTTTGTCGTGTTCGTACCATTAGCGTTGATTTTGAATGATTATAAACATTTTTTAAGTGATTTTGAAAATGACAAAAATGATTTTTTTTTAAATCTTTCATATTCTCTCTCAAATATGTTATAAGAGAGTTTGATATGGTATTAGAAAGAGGAAAAGTGGTCTTAACTAATTACATATGGGATAAAAAAGTACTTTTGGTCTCTCGACTTTTATGATAATAACTTTTTAGTCTACCAACTTCAATTTGTATAAATTTAGTCTTAATATTTTCAAATTTGTAATAATTTAGTTCCTATAGTTTTGAATTTGTAAAGGGTTGAATCCCTACCATGAAATATTTCATTCAAATTAAGTGTCATTTTTTTTTTCTTACGTAACTACTTCAGTTTTTGTTGTTTATACCCATATTTGGTACATAATTTGTTATCAATCAATATACCAAAGAAGCTTCATTAAGAACATGTTTGGGAGTAATTCTAAAATTGTTAAAATAATTTTTGTCATTTTCAAAAAATCACTCAAACTATTTTTAATAATTCAAATTCCATTTAATAGTATGAAAATTGTGTTTAAGATTGTAAGATTAAACATTGAATTGATTATAAATGATTAAAATGTGTGCTTTGGAGTGATTTTAAATATAACACAAGTAATTTTAATTGTTTCATTATCACTTCCAAAAATGCACTAAATCTTAGTAATTATTTATTCATGATGGAAGCTAAATTGTTAAAAAGTTTTAGGATTAATTTATTATATATTAAAGTTCATAAATGAAATTATTATATAATTTTATTATATAATTAATAGTACATAAACTAAACTTTAAGTTCAAGAAGTAAACTATTGCTTCAAAGAAGTTTGAAAAGTGTTCTTTTAACCCATATACAACTTTAATGGTATTTATTTATTTGATTCAGAATACTTGCTAAACTGGTTATCACATAAAATACTTGGTTGATGCTTTTCACCTAAAAATGCTCCCCTCAAAATTCATTCTAACAATACAAGTGGATTCTAATCTTGTACTTATATTTTATTTTTCTTTCTAGATTTCAAGGAAATCATATGAGAAGCTGAAGCAGCCAGATGGATCATAGATAACAGTTTTTCTTATTTGGTGTAGTGTGTATGATATGCAAAACGAAACAATCAATCATATATCCATATGCATATTTCTCATGATATCAAAGAGACTCATGTTTAGAGATGACCTTAAGAAGCATGTGGCCTTAGATTGAAATGAACTTCTATACAAAATAATAATAATATATTGTTTGTAATTGTAAAAGTTAATATCACTTGAATTCTAGTTTTTAAAATTAATAATTATGGATCATTGCTGTTCAAATAATAGAAATAAATATTATTTTTAAATATAATAAAATGAATTAAATTATTTACAAATGTAATTTTTATTTATCTATTAACAAAACATTGCGAGTTCATCTTTGTAAATAGTTTGATATTTTTTCTATTTATATAATTTTCTTATTTTCAAATTAATAGTGAAGTATATCTGTAAAAAATATCTATTCGTTGTTGAAATTGAAACACCACCGTCCACCTCATAAAGCTTTCGGATAAGATTCCCGGCGATTAAAACAACAGACGAAAATAAAAAACTGAATTGAAACCAAGTCGCCATGAAAGCCCTAGTGTGTTCCTTTCGCCAAGCTCTCCTCTTCTCGAAGCCTCAGCCATGGAATCAAAGAAACAAAATCAACGACTCAACAATCTCGAAGAATCTCAGCAATTTCACAACATCATGCAGAGGCCAAGTCCAAGTAAACGCCAAGGGCTTCACTGGTTCTCCGGCGACAGCAAAAGACAGAGAAACCACCGCGAAAAAGCTTTCCGGCCAAAATAACAACAACAACGACGACGAAGACGAGGACGATGAAATTCCAGAAGCCGTATACAGCAGGATTATAACGAGAATCTTGGCTTTCGTCGGAGTTCCGATGGCCTTCGGTGTGACATTGCTGAAGATTTTTCAGGCGATCAAGGAGCAAAACCTTTGGGATGTGCCGATTTGGCTGCCATTTTTTACTACTTTCTTGACATTCGGAGCTTCGACGATGGGAATTGCTTACGGGACGTTATCGACGAGTTTGGATCCGGAGAAGAAAGGATCTCTGTTCGGATGGGAAGATGCGCAGAAGAATTGGGTTGAAATGTGGAAGGAGGAAGATGAAGCCAGGCGCTGAGGCAATTAATCGGCTCTCTGTTCGGTTACGGAGATACCATTACCCGGATAAGTCTCTTCCGTTTATATTCCGTTTAATGTAGCCAAAAATGCATAAATTGCTAAATAATTTGTATGCATAAATTAATGACTATATAATTTGTGATTTTTGCTTTTCAAATATGATTTCTGTTTTCCCCTCAAATTATTCCAAATCTCAATTAAAACGAATTTTGATTAATTACAGTGGTGATTGAATCGAGGTTATGTTTATCAATCTGTAATGAAAATTGGTATAATCAGAATGAGATTCAATTGATGGATCAATTGTAATGGACCTCAATCGCAAACGTAATTGAAATTTTTATTTATTTAGAATTATGAATCTATCACATTTATTGTTGTTGTTACAGTTACTATTTAGGGTCAAACAGTAAGTGTGACAAATTTATAATTTTCGTATGGTAATAGTAACAATATCTATAACGATAATGGTATCGTCAAGTAATTTTCAAACGCAATTGGATTGATCACTCTCCGCTCATCAATTAGTTTTCGTATTTTTATTAACAATTTAGAAATTGGCCTTAGATGTAAGGATGGATACAAAACACAAGTAAACAACCAAACGTAATCAAATGTGGCCCATTTTTTAAGATTACCATTGATTTGTTACTTTGTCCCTAAAGTAAACATAAATGTGAATGACTATAAATCATTTAACAAATTGTCTAAAATATTTCACCAATGGAAGTTTAAGCTTTTGGTTAAGAGAATTAGTTGAAAAGAGGAAGTACAAGTCCATTACAAATATGTTAAGCTATATCCACTTTAACCACGGAACAAATTAATTTATATTTATTTGTTAAAATATCATTTCATTAGGCAAACCATCGTGTGTGTATATAAACTAGTCTTAGAAAAGTAAAATACAAACATAAATACTTTGTACGAACGAGTATTCTTTTAAAACTATCTTACATTCAAATTCCAAACTAATTATTATTTATGGACATATAATTTTAGTATCTTAATCAAATTCAAGTCAGCTTATATGTATATAATCATACACGTTAATACGTCTTTAAAGTAAATGGCTGAATTATATTTTATAGAGTTGGATATTCAAATTTTGCTATAAAATAACACAGGCAGGAGGATATTCATATGGCATTTCAACACAATGAAATGGAATATTATTATTTCTATAGTTCAAAATCTCAAGAGGTTTATCTTCCGGTGAAGGTTTCTCTTTCTCCTCTTCTTCTGGCGGTCCCACTGAGATTATTTCTGTTTGACGAAACTTTCTTAGTTTTCGCACCATGCATAATGGATCAACCTCCCCAATCACGGTCATTTTCTTCCCTTTCATGTCCATCGAAATTGATATCACCCCTCCGAACATAAATAAATAAATTAAGTTAAATACTATTTCGAAGGTTGTTCAAATTTAGTTAATGTATTTTTAAAGGTTCAATTCTAGTCAATATACTTTGAATAAATGTCCGTTTGGATTGGTTTGAGAAAAAAATGTTATTAAAAAAAACTCAATTTTATTTCATCTCTTTTAATAAAAACTGTTTAAAATACACTTCAAAATTTATTTTAAGTAATTGTCGAACACTCTATTTTTTCTCAAATTACTTTTTTTTTTTTAAATTAAACACTTTAATATATATTCTAAACACACCTTAAATCTGTTGGCTTTTTTAAGAACTTTTTATGATCCATAAAGATGTATTTGACCCAAATAGTTGTGAAGTAGGAGTTTGTGAATTCCACTTGGAACTATTTGCACATTTATCGAATAAATCAATCTTCTCATTTTTTTTTTCTACTTTTCATATTCATCAGTTAACTTTGCCTTCTTCTCTTTCTTTAACTTTTACATTTATTGAGAAATTTCATCTTACAACTTTACACCCAAACAAAACTTACTAACTCTAATATATTAGCTTTCGACTTATTAGCTCCACCTAGTGGGTCAAACAGCCTCTCTCAAAAACTCTTTCTATAATTTAGATTTTTTGGAATTTAGATTCAAGTGTTTGACTCAAAATAGTTTATTTCTCTTACTCTTTCTTAAAAAATTATTTTAAGTGGCTGATGAACACTACAAATATAATAAAAAATATTTTAATTAGGTGAAATGTTGGAACTTAAATCTCAACAAAATTTAAACCCTTTTAAGACATAAATTAAATGTATGTTTGGATCAACTTGAAAAATAAATGTTTTTCAAAAATTCATTCTCATTTAAAAACTTTTGATAAAGATCAATTGTTTAAGATAAGGACACTAATGACTTTTAAAATTCATTTTGAGTGGTTACCAAATATTTGTGTTTAATTCTTTCGAGATGACTTAGGTGTGTTTGGAAGATATTTCCAAGTGTTTAATTTAAAAAATAAATCATTTTGGAAAAAATTGGAGTGTTTGCCAACCACTAAAAATGGATTTTATAGTGTATTCTAAACCGTTTTTATCAAAAGAGTTTAAACAAAAATGAATTTTTTGATAAACATTTTTTTTAAGTCAATTCAAGCATACCTTAATTTTTAAATTAAACACTTGAAAAGATATTTGAAACGTACTCTAAATTAATAATTACCTGCTAGTTTAGAAACTATCATCATAGCTTTTCTCTTCTCTTTTTCATCATAGAGCAACATTTCCAGCACTATTTTCTGCCCACAAAAATGAACTTATACCGTTATATTTAGTAGGTTAATTATTTTCCTTATTTGTTGACACAAAATAAAAAAAGCCCATTAATGATGCTTAATAATTATTGGAAAATCTACAATTCTTCACTATTTGTTCATAATTATTTAATAGAATCCAATAATTAACCCTACATATCATGAAAACCACGTTAAACATAACATGTCAAATTATCAATAGAATCCAATTAGTTTTGTTATTTCTAAAATTTTTAGTTTACACAAAGTTGTTAATTTAATTTTAAAATAATCATAGTTTCGAAAAAAAATATGTTGGAGATTTAATCACCACACGACACAAAGACACTACATAAAAGTGAATAATTTTATATATTACTCCAAAATTGGAAATTCAAACAAATCATGCATCTTAACAAAAGTGAAAATTTCTAACCTTCACCTCCATAGAGAGGGGGACAGCAGGTTGAGGAAGATTTAGAAGCAAAGAGAATGGTTATACTATTATGATCACTAATAATAAAATGAGAAGATTTTATAGAAAATTTGGAAATGCATGTAAAGAGAAAAGTCAGTAGACTTTGATGGAAAGTCAATATTACTCGATCCTGACATGGAGAGATAGGGACAATAAATAATAATATTGAACTCTTTTATGTCTAAGTCAAGTAATTAAATTGAATTGAATATTGCAACTATGGTTAAGCTCGTAGTTGGATCTTGAGTTGTGTATATCATAATTCAAGTGCGAAAATTTAAAAAAATTTGAGTGTTCAAAACAAGTTTGAGCTTCAATATACCATATTGTATAAGGTTTCATCTTAGAACATTCATCTATTTTTTTTTCAACATTCATCTTCCAAATTTTCTAGTGTGAAACCCTTCACGATGAAGAAGACAAAAACAAGCCATTGGAATTTTGATGGACAATATTGCATTAAAATATCAATATAATGATGAACGTGTCGTTTGGTTTAAGTTTAACTTGCAGTGTCCTCAAGTTTAAACTTTCACACTAATTTCTTATATTTGACTATTATTCTCAAAAGGTTTCTACGTTTATATATATATATATATATTATATAAAGACATCCACGATTGCTCTTTTTATATCACACATGCACCTTTTTTTTAGTGCCACTTTTATATCGGGAGCAAGAAATTACAATTTGTCGTACATAACATATGAATTCTAATTTTAATTCGAACATATTATAAATTGGTCAAGAATATATGTTTTTATGGAGAGATCAGATATTTGAATCTTCACTCTTACATAATGATAAAGTATAATAAAGTATTTTTATTCTAATATATATTTAAAGAGTGAAATTGTGAAGTTCAAAAAGTAATGAAACCGTGGACTCGCTCGCAGTGTAAGAAGTTAATAAAGCATAACATTGATGTTTTTAATGGTGAGACCCATGAACTCCTTGGACCAAACAAGGAATGGAGTTCAACTCCAATTCTTTGAACCACGCATCCTCATCGAATCATAAAATGGATTTTTTTTTAATTTTATTTAATTATTTATATATGCTTAGTTTAGCTAAATACTCCATGTACTAACTTAGGCATCGAAGTGTACTTGGCTTAGCACCACACCAGTGCGAGCACTGTCACGAAGGTCAACTCTAGTGATGCGTCCGTACAAGAGGGGTGGGCCAGAGGAGCACCCAAGGCCTGTGTGCAAGTTTCCTGTGCGGACATTTGGTGTTGTTTGTGGGAGCAACAATACTTGATGACAATCAACCAAAACGACTGCAGTAGACGATAGTCGATTATAACGATGAAAGGTCGATAATAGCCGACTAGATTCAACGAAGGCCAGTAAAGTTATGCACGCGCTAGAGATGGCTTAGTGGCTATACCGATTGAGCGGAAAAACTATGACAAAGAGGATGAGACCACCCATCGCCCATAAACAAATTGTGGTGTGGAAGAGTCGAACCCCTCGAGGGAAAGCACGCCTGGAGGGAAGAACCTCCATGTGGTCTCAATGTTGTGAGAAGCCGGAAGGCCTCAGAAGACCCCTAAGATGGCTCGAAGGATGAACACCACTTCAAACATCTTCTTCAGCTTCCAGGCGACAATGGTTGAGTTCATATCTAGAATGGAGGCTACGGTGGTGATTAGTGTCGACCTGCCTAAGGGGGAGAAAAGTCATAGGGCAAACCGATTGCAGTTGGGCTCGTCCCCTACCAACACCAGTTGCTTGGGAGCGACCACCCTATGGAACTTCTTAAACGACAAAGTCGTGGGGCAGGATAATTGGCAGAAGACCTCACCACCATGATCATGTTGAGATTGGTGTGTCCTAAATCTCTTGGGGTTCATAGTTTTGTAAAGTTGTAAATACATTTTATTTGTTCAATAAAATAAAAAAGTTATTTTATTTATCTTTTGCATTAACTCAATCCAATAAACTAAGATCCATGGTTATTTTATGTAAACTTAAACATGTATGTGGATATACGAGGATGAATCATGTTTAAGTAATAACAAAAAAGTCTGTAGTATAGGGATAAAGTTGGGTGCCTTATTCTGGTAACGATACGGATTACGACCCACTTTGTAATTGTTACAAAAGTTGTAAAGTATTACAAATGATTTGATTCTAATCGTTCATGTGGAGACATGTGAGTGGGTGTATCCTATGCAAAGGGTTTGTATAAGACCAGACCACAAAATGTTTAATTTCTCTTTGTAACGCCGTTAATTGAAGAAGTTAACATTTCATGAGATAATTATAGGTGACTTGACCTTAATACTAAGTGAGTTATGAACTTCTGTCTATAAGGACAATCCTTTAATCTGTATGGGTTTGAACGGCCAAATTGTCGACTCAATATGTCTACCATTTTGGGGATTTATTTGAATAGGGAGCTGGGAACATATTTTCACAAGATGGAATTCACTCCTTCACATGTTTAGGGTAAGTAGATAAATTGCTCCTTGAAGGGTTGATTTCGAGTCTTGAATAATGAGGCCTCACCCTCTCACTGGCCTGAGAGTGGTTAGTTTATAGTTGGATTTAAACAATTTGTTCATTAATGGGATAAATGGTACTTAAGGCGTTAAAATGTAACTATAGAAGTAAAACGGTAATTTGACCAAGTTGTAGTTATGAGTAATTTGTGAATGGAGTTGTAGTTATGACTTCTTTGGATACATAAATATATCTATAGTGCGAAGAGTGCAACTGTAAGTATTTAATGGAGTGACCTACCGTTAAAGAATATTGATTAATCTAATTAAAGAGCTGATTAATCTCATATCATTGGAGCTTCTAATCTATAGGTCCATAGGATCCCCTTGCTACCGTATTAAGGTTTTGTATAAGAATCAAATATTTTGGTTTAATTTGAAATGTTTAAATTAATAAGGGAGTTAATTGTATATGATACAATTAGTATAATGTATATAGATACATTATAATATAAAGTTATTTTTGAACGAGATTCAAAATGTATACTTTATGTTACAAGAGTGTTATACATTTAAATAAGATTTAAATATTAATAATTTGAATGAGATTTATATAAAAACTATAAGTTAAAATTAATATGAATAGGACTCATATTAAAACTATAAGTTATGTGGAGAATGTTGTTTGAATATGATTCAAATTAAATTAAATATGTCATATTTAATTTATTAATTTATTAATGGTTAATTAGTTAAATTTGTTTAATTACATTTATTAAATATGATTTAATATATTATAATTAAATTAATATAAATATTAATTTAATATTAATATATTATTAATAACTCGAGTACACATAGTGGGGAGTTATTTCTTTCTTCATAACATACGAGAAAAGAGAGAACGTAGGCAGAGAAAAGAAAATGTGTGAAGTTACATAAGGAAGTTCTGTGAAAAATTTCTCCTCTCAAGTTCTCTTATTCTATCATCTTCCTCCTCCCTTGCCAAAACGAGAGCCCACCACTCCCCTTGGTTCTTCTTGAGAATAGCAAGGAAGATTTCTTGGTAGTGTCCCATAGTGGTCTCGTATTCCTTGTTGAGGAGTTTTCATACCGATTTGTGTGAGTTGATGAGAAGAAGACATCCTACTTTGAAGAAGGTCTTCAAAGGTAGAAATACTTCTAACTTTTAATTCTTCTCAATGGCATACTAAATTTTGTTGTTTATCCAAGTTTTATCGTCTCTGTAATTTATGTTTTTCAAAAGAAATTTATTGGCATAAGGCGATCACTTGCTCCTGCAGAGAAAATTCAATTCCTTTAGATCACTCGTTGCTTTTGTCAACAAGTCTACCAATAGGATGAAGAAGGGAGTCCCCAACTACGGGAGGTTGAAGTCAAAGGTCCTAAAAGAAGTCGAGGCCCGAATTTCCAAGGAAGGTGACACACCACTCGGATGCATGGATCTCACCAAAGAACTATTGAAAAAGGATAGTACCCTTTTCACAAGCGACATTGAGACGAAAAAACTTCTAGAGTGTTTCAAGGTCGAGCACATTGAAAGATACTAGTCAATCATGGATATGCATAGAGTGTCAAACACCATATGCTAACACACTTTCCATGTGTAACTTACAAGTCCAACCCGTACTTGGTATAAGAAAGTGCGTGTCAGAGCATTTGGCTCCTCCTAGAGCTCGCCCACACCTTTGTCAGGATAATTAATCACATCACAAACTATATTTCAAACATTAAGTAGACTGGAAAAGTTAAAATAAGGTTATAATTTGAAGTTTGTTCGATTATAGTACTTTCAATTATACAATTTTAGTCATTCTACTTTCAATAATTCTTAAATTTACTCCTTAAAGTTAATTTATGAGCAATTATTGGGTCCAACTAGGTTGCACCTAATCTCATGCTCTCCTTTTCTTTACCTACAAAAAATAAAAATAAATTAAAAAACATTAAAAAAAAGAATTTTCGCTTGACAAATTTTTATGGAACGATTGAGTGGGTTGCACAAAAATAAGCTAGACAACTTCTAAGTATTTCTCTTAATGTTTATCGAAATTGGTTCAATAATAACAATAATTTTCATGCAAATAAATATAATATGTAAATAGAGTTGTTTTCAAATATAGAAAAATAAACAAAATTTTTTACAAATATAGCAAAAATTTACTATTTATCTGCGATAGACCGCCATAGACTATTATTTATGTTATGATAGACATAGATAGTAGTCTATCGCGGATAGATTTTGATATTTTTGTAAATATTTTTAGCAATTTTGTCATTTAAAATAATTTTCCTATGTAAATATGTGTTCAAAATTTATAGTAAAAATACTAATAAAATGCATATAGATAAATTTGATATTTATTAAAAAAAAAAAAAAACCAACATCGCATTGGGGACTAAATTTGATATTTATTAAAAAAAATACAAAAGAGTAAAATTGGAGAATCAAACCTATAAGAATTAAAATAGAACAAAATAAAAGATTAAAAGGATATTTTAACCTTAAAATAACACTAAAGAAAAAGATCAATAATTTGTGACATGATAGTTTCACACTTCATTAGAATGCAAAAAGATAAATATAGCAAGTTGTGCTAAAAATTAGAAAAGTAATATTTGGGTGCATCCCTCTCTCATCACTCACACAAAAAAAGAATTGAAATATTTCAAAAAAAGAAATAAAAAGAATTAGCTACATGACAATTTTTTGACAATTTGGCGGGATGCATAAAGATAGATGCATTCATCTCCCATCACTTACACAAAATAATAATAATAATATTAATTTAAAAATGAAATAAAAGAAAACTAGCTTTAGCTGTATGGCAAATTTTGTACAATTTGTAGAATGCATAAAAATAGTTGTTGACTGGGATGCACGCAATAATTTTTTCTTGAATAAAATGTCTTTGAACTCTGTAATTTGTGTCAAACGTAGCTATGAACTTTTAAAAGTTTCAAAACAACTCTAGAACTTAAAAAAAAGGGAAGAAAAAGTTAAAAAGAACATCTTTACCATTAGTTTTAGATGGAAACCATTAGTGTTTTGTTTAAAAAATACTGTTAAACTTTCAAAAATTTTAAAAATACTCTTAAATTTAAAGAAATGTTAAAAAGTACATTTACTATTAATATATGAACTGAAGTCGCTAATATATCGTTATATAAATATAAACTTTCAAAAGTTGCATATTATTACATTAAAAAAAAGTTAAAAAGGTTTTTATCGTTAATCTACACCTCATCACCTTTTCTCTCTTTAACCTTTTGTTTATCTCATAAAAAAAAAAAAACAAATTGCCCCTTTCAGTTAATGTATTTAGATTTAAAAAAAAAAAAAAAAAAATTGCGCCCTTCAGCTAATGTATGTAGATTTTAAGAAAAAAAAAAAGAGATAATATAGAAGTACCAAGGAAACTTTAGTACTTGTATGCTTTGACGAGATTATACATTAGTAGTTGGGTGCGTTAATAGCCAAATATGTTCTTTGTGTACTTCATTGTTTATAAAGTTTTGGTAAGTTTGAGCGAATATTTTTATTTTTGAAGTTTTGTGAGATTTTATGCTTTGATTGAAGTTATGGTTTATATTTTGTTGTGACAAAATTGACCTAAGAATTAGATAATGAAAATATCTATATGAAAAAAAAGAATATCTATATAATTTATTTTAAACTTGATTCTTTTAGAATTCAAGAAAACTTCAAACAAATTGATTTATATACTAATAGAGGGAGCATTTTAAAATTTTTTTGTTTTTTTTAAACTATGAGTATTAATGCAACTTTTAGAAGTTTGAAGATATTTAAAATGAGTGTTGGCGATTTGTGTTCATATACTAGCAGCAAGGATATTTTAATTTTTTTTTTGAAAGTTTAATAGTATTTTTACATTTTTTTTGAATATTCAAGGATATTTTTGAAACAAAGCTCCAACGGGTTTCATCCAAAATTGATGACAAGAATATTTTTAAACTCTTTTTAAAAGTTTAGCAACATTTTTTAAAGAAAAATTATCTTAAATGACAAAACTATTTAAAATATTTACAACTAATAAGAAAATACACAATCAATCCACAATAGACTGTAATAGACAGTAAAATTCTTTTTATTATATTTATAAATAATATATATTTTTTCTATATTTAAAAATATTAATTTGTTAGGCTAATAAAATTCACACATGTTTTTGACACATAGTATTTTATATAATTAAAGTTATTTTTCTAAAAAAGAAATACATATAGCGAGAAATACTTTTTCATATAATATGATATAAAAAGAAACCGAAGAGCGTACACCCGGCAACTTCAAGAGACTTCCATAACACGTGTCCGCTTTACTCGCCACCACGTGTACCGTCTTCTTCATCTAGCAGCAGCTTCGCCATAGCTCCAGAACCGTCTCATAATTTATTCGCCCTATAAAATCCAGCAAAGGCCAGTTTCACCCTCGCAGCAATCATCGCAAGCAAAAATGGCGCTCAGATATTTGGTAACTCGAATGGTGGCGAATGGCTTCAGAACAGCAAACAAAAGCCCTAGAACCTACGCTACGGCGACTGCTCCGAGGATGAAATCTTACGCGCCGGCAGCCGATTTCTCGCAATTCGATCACCATCACCAGCAGCAACAGAGCAAGCCGAAGGCGTCAAGAGCAGGCGATTTTGTTCCGGTATATGTGGCGGTCGGAATGATTGCGCTCTCTGTAGGTCTCGGATTGCACACGGCGAAACAGCAATTGGCTCATTCGCCGTCCGTTTCCGTTAGGAAGAAACGGAGAGAGACGATCCCGGAGGTGGTGGAGCCGGAGCACGTGGCGGAGGAGACTGAGAAGTTCTTTGCAAAATCGTTCTTCAGAAAAGTGGCTCACGTTCAGGAAGTGGAGAAATTTGGTGATTACAAAGTTCCGTACGATCCTCTGCTCGGCGATGCTTATGCCCATCGCCACCGTACTGAGACGCTGAAGTCCGTCGGAATCAATCCCGCTTCGAACTGAATTTAGTTTCGGTAGTTGGGCGATTCTTGCGTGAGTATTGTGTAATTAAGAAATAATGAACTACCTGCTGTGAGAATGTGATCTCTGTAAATACTTTCCGTTATGTCATAATACGTTGATTGTTTAGGAATCAATCGGACATTTTTATAGACTTCTAGTAGATGCGATTTAATAGATGCATCTTAAGAGTTATGGACTCCTAAGACACAGGAAGACTTGTGAAAGTTTAACGGAACAATTAAAGGAAGAGTGGATTTTGGCTATGAAAATATGTTTGAGCTTCTTATCGATACAAATCTTTATTGAGTTGGTAATTTTGTCACTTTTATCCATATATCTTTATTGAGTTGGCAATTTTGTCACTTTTATCTATATAAATTAAATTTTAATAGATCAATTTATCTCTTTATACTAGAGGAAAGGGTGGATTTCAGCTATAAAAGAAAATATAGACATATTAAGTTGGCAATTTTGTCACTCTTATCCATACCAAAGAAATTTTAATAGAGCAATTTATCTCTTTTATCCATACCAAAGAAATTTTAATAGAGCAATTTATCTCTTTATCCTAAAGGAAGGAGTGGATTTCAGCTATGAAAGAAAATATAGATATATTAAGTTGGCAATTTTGTCACTCTTATCCATACAAATCAAATTTTAATAGAAAATATAGATATATTAAGTTGGCAATTTTGTCACTCTTATCCATACAAATCAAATTTTAATAGAGCAATTTATCTGAAGGAGTGAATTTCAGCTATGAAAATATGTTTGAGCTCCCTATTGAGACAAATCTTCAAAATATAGAACAATTTATTTGAAGGAGTGAATTTCAGCTATGAAAATATGTTGGAGCTCCTTATCGAGACAAATCTTCAAAATATAGACATCTTGAGTTAGCAATTTTGTCACTCTTATTCATACAAATCAAATGATTGTTCTAATAAATAAAATTCATAACTCACTTAGTATTAAAGGCGAGTCACTTATAGTTATTGCTAACTTTTTCAATACGATGTTATAAGAAGATTTTATACAAACTCTTTGCATAAAATACATTTACTTACATATCACCGCATGCCATAATATTTACAATTTTTGTAACACCAAGATAAAGATAAAGACACTTAACTTTATTTTTATATTACAAATTTTCTTTTTTAATAACTTAGTTGTTTTTTTTTCTTTTTGAAATTACTTTTCTCGTTTTAGATTAGTATTAAATATAAGCTACATTCAAGTTTGAAATTTATATGCCACCGAAATTAGAGAGAGAAGGAGGAGATTTGTTAGTTTGGTCGGTTGTTCTTGTTTAATCCGCTGCCTTGCGGTGGCAAACATGGTTTGCCTCGTAAAGTTGATGACGACCCTTATTTGTAAGGACGATTTATTTGACCATCCTTATTTGTGAGGGTGATTTTTCTTCCAATTGTTTTTATCTTCCAACTATATTATCGCTGCACACTTCTAAAACCACTTTTATTCTATAGCATAAAAGCTCTATATGTCATTTCTTTTGATAAAGCATCTTCTCTTTTCCTGTTTTTGCTAAATTGGTCATATTTCCCTCTTCCTCCATAATTTCTCTCTAATGCTCGTTTGGATGAGTGAATAATTTTGTTTCTTTGGTGAAAATTCTGTCTTTTTTTTTTTCCTATGTATGTATAAGTCACTCAAATTTAACCTAAGAAATCAAAGAAAGATGATGGCTGACACTTAATAAAATTTAAAGATAATTGATCAAATTAAAAATTTAGGAACATAATTATAACAAACTTCATATTATTGGAGCGGGTGATGCAATTCTTCCTTTAATTTAACATTAACAAATATCCTTAGCTGGATACCCCTAGCATTCACCAAAAATATCAACGAATTTTTGCACAAAAAATCAACGGATAAACTGTCCGAATGTCGGATCAGTGGCACAGATTCGAGTTCCGTTAGTGGGTCCCAATAAAAATATCTTCCACTGGGATGTGTTAAAAACCACTTTTTTAAGCCACCGAGGCATCGACTAACACGTGTCTACCTGTTCATAAGGGCACTATCTTTTATCCTTTTTCCACTTCCCATGCAACGGTTCCCTTCTTTCCCTCCATGCTCCCAGCCACAATCTTCTACCTGCCACCACACCGACTACCCACTCTGACTCAAAGCAAAATAAACCAAATAAGCAACGTGGCAGCTTCTAATAGCGTGGTTGCACCGTGCTAAATCTACACCTGAGGCATTTGATAATTTCTAAGTATCTGCACGGAAATATCAATGGCACTGGCAACTGCAAAGTGCCATTTCTCGAACCTCGCGTTCGGGCTGAGCCCGGCTGGTTTTCCAAATTGGATCCGTACAAATGGCGTTACCGTTCGACATTGCAACGACGTTGTTGAGAGATGATCTATCGAAGAGAGCTCGGAAGCCTTACACCATCACCAAGTGCAGAGAGAGCTGGACTGAGCCAGAGCACGATAAATTCCTGGAAGCTATTCAACTGTATAATCTCCGCTCTCTTTGTTGTTGTTGTTTTTCTTCGTCTTCATCATTTTCTCTGTTTTGTTCAATTTTTTTTTTTTCGTATAACATTTTGTGTATCTGTGCGGAATTGTGTGCTCGTATCCGGCGTCATCTTTGATTTGAGGTTTCCAAATTGAGGAATGGAGCCCGTGCGGTTTGTTTTCGAAGTGATGTTGGAGTATTTTGACTGATTGTTTGGTTTACTTTCATCGGGAGAGGAATTCTGGTCTGTTGTTTGATTATTTGGAGTGATATGCAGAAGAAATGTGCCAAAACATTTGAATTGTTGGTTTGTGTTTGTTTGGACACTGATTGTTCGTGCATTTTCTCTTTGATTCTATGCTTCAGCTTTGATCGTGACTGGAAGAAGATAAAGGCTTCTGTTGGATCAAAAACTGTCATTCAGGTAATGTAAGACACTCGTCTCACATCCCGTTCGTTATCTGTACAAATCTAATGAACAAATCTAGGGATGTTTTCATTCTTTTTGGAATTTTTGTCTTTCAATACTGCTTCTAAGATTATAGACAAGTTCTAAATCAATTCCAATGTTTATGTTATTCTCAAGTTCGTACAAACGGAATATTTACAAATATATATGTGTAATAAGGTTATATTTCCGGCTGACTTGAAGAAGTTGGAAGAAAAGGAGAAATAGAAGTATATGAAACTAAATTTGTCTTTAATTTACTCTTATTAATTTCTGTTTAAACTTTAGGATTTAAAGGCTATTTAACACACAGTCTTGTCCCTTGTACATGGTAACCACCATTTGTCACTTCTTTCTTTATTTGTCCAATGAATGAATTAGGGAGTGTATGGCCCCAATTGACCTTAGGTAGAGTGTGCTATGATTATCCCGTTGCAATAGTTGAAGTTTCTAATTATTATTACTCACACTTAACTACAGTAAAACTATTTGAAAACCCTTCATTGTCTACCATATTTACTATTTTGTAACTATCATCTCTCTTCATTTGCAGTTGACACTCTAAACAAAGACTTTTTAACTCATCAATTATAATAATTATGGAGTTTAATAACGAACCCAGTGCCACAAACAGTCCCTTAGTTGTTTCGTCGGCACAATCTTCATTCAAAATGTTCCGTTCTATCTAATTCTTCCCTTCAATTTCGTGCTCTATTCATTTCTATTGCTAAAAGGTGCTGTGTATCTTGAAGAATGCTCGAATGCTTCAAGTTTTGGCTCTTCTATAATAAGTTGTATGAAGATGATGCTTTTTGTTAGATACGTAGTCATGCTCAGAAGTACTTCCTGAAGGTTGAAAAGAGTGGGACGGGTGAACACTTGCCTCCTCCATTACCATAGAGGAAAGCTGCTCATCCATATCCTCAAAAAGCTTCAAAAAATGGTCAGTACAATCTCAACCTATACTTTTTCTTTTGATAATGTAATTTTGATAAACCTTTCTCGTAATGCCAACCCATTGTCGTCTCAGCTCTTGCACTAGTGCCAGGGCCATTTTAGCCTTCTTCTGTTGAACCGAAATATAATATAAAGCCAGATTCCTCTTTTCCTCCAGCGAGTTTCATTTCTGCTGCCGGGATGTCATCCAGGGCGGATAACTCTAACCAGGCAGTCAATTTCTCGCAAGGTGCAAGAGGTTAGGAGAGTTTGAATCTGAACAAGATCTTATTTTCTGTGGTTTTGTTTAGTTTTATTGGAACGGAGGAGGGTGGACATTTTATTACTTGATAACTCACAAACTTATTTTCATTTTGTTTTGGATGCTTTGATTGCATTCTCGTTTCGAAATATTTAGCTTTTGAAAACTAAACACTTCCACTTGTTTTTTTTCTATTACTTTGCAGGAGCATTTTAAAGAATGAAAATGATTTTTTTTTATTGTAACTTGTTTTTCGTTTTCAAGTTGGCTGAAAAGAAAATGAAAACCATGATATCAGGGTGGTAAGAAAACAACACAATCTTAAAAAATTAAAAACAAAAAGTCAAATAGTTATAGATTATGTTTCCTTCCCGTTTCATGTTTGCAGGGCAAGTTACAGAAAACAATTGTAGCAGTAGCACAGACTGCACAACGAGAACACGCTCCAACTAAATCAAGCATCGAGGAACACAACCACTTTCAGTTGAGAGGTCGGTCTTTTTTTGTTCCCTGACAATATGCGAGTTGGGAGATTGAACTTCGAACTTGATAGTTCAAGCGCACCCGTTATGGATGGTGACTACATTTTTTTTCCTGAATACTCGTTGGAGAAAATAATGGTATACCAAGTTTCCGAAAGAAAAACGTACTCCATTAAGGAGCAGCAATAGAGGAGGAATAATTACATGACTCTTACAGAACAAATGCACCAAACTAAAGCAGAAAATTGTAATATATACCAAGTCTCTAGGGGATCAATACAAAGAGTTTGGAGAATCATCCAATTTCTTTCTAACCACTGTTCCAAAAGGCAGCTTAAAATTGTATTTAACCAGATTCATTTCTCTGACTTATAGAGCCACATACAAGGATGGACATCAAGTCTATACCAAACGGTTCAGATTGAACTCTAATTACTTGAGTCAAGCTAGTACTTTCAGGTTATTATAGTCCATGGACATACTTCACAAACGGTAGCTTTAACTGTTGGAAAGAGAAACCGGCATGTACAAAATTCAGTTCTTTCACTTAATGCTGTAGATAATTGTCCCGAAGATGCTTCTTCGTTCTCCATTACATATTACTATTTCCCTTGTTGATGTTTTTTCTTTAATCTTCAATTCAATGCAGTACTGCCAGATTTTGGTCAAGTCTACAACTTCATTGGCAGCGTGTTCGACCCAAAAGCCTCAGGTCATTTGCAGAGGTTAGAACAGATGGACCAAATAGACGTCGGAACATAATTTTATTGCTTCCACTTCACAAACATAATTTCTTCTCAACATATCCTATAAACCAAATAATATGCTTAAAACAACTTGCATTGTAGATATCTGATATTCTCATTCCTTCGAGGTGCTGTTGCTGATGAGAAACCTGGCCATCAATCTCACCAGCCCTGACTTTGAGGACCACGTGAGTTTATATCAGTTAAAAAAGGGAAATATTTCGGAGATATTTTAGAATTTAGTTCTTTCCTTTTATACGTTTCTAATATCTTTTCCTTGTTTAAGTTTTTTTCTCTATTTATTATTTCCTCTTGTAATTTTTTTATTGTATCAAAAATAAATAAAAAAGAGAAAGTTCTATCGTGGTTTTTTCTCCCTGTTCTAGGGTTTTCCATGTGCACCTTTGTGTTATTTTAGAATTTAGTTCTTTCCTTTTATACGTTTCCAATATCTTTTCCTTGTTTAAGTTTTTATCTCTATTTATTCTTTCCTCTTGTAATTTTTTTATTGTATCAAAAATAAATAAAAAAGAGAAAGTTCTATCGTGGTTTTTTCTCCCTGTTCTAGGGTTTTCCATGTGCACCTTTGTGTTATTTTCCTTCTCTCTTTCAATATGGTATCAGAGCGTGGTGAGGAAACTCTAGAAACCCTAGCCATCACTGACGAAAATAACCCTAGGCAAGATCCGCCGCCACCGTCGCCGATAGAGTCCGCCACCGCTACCGCCACCATGGAGTCCGCCGTCCAAGCCGCCATCCACCAGTATCTCTGGTCGCTCAACCCAAACGCCGCCGCCGCCTTTTTTCAGAATCTACTGCCGCAGTGGGAAAACCCTAGCGTCGCGCCTCCTCGGATCCATCCGCCGCCGATTAAGAACTACAGATCTGTTACTCTGATCTACCAACAAGTCGCCGGCCATCCCGATCTGCGTTTCCCATCGGTCGTCTCCGCTGCACAGCCGCACTTCGTGGAGGTGAGTTCTGCGTCTAACCCCAAACGGCACCTCCCTCTGTCCGGCGCTGCTACACAACCACCGTTTGTGGAGGTAGGAAATTCTTCTGGGTTTCATGGGCAGCCGAGATTCGATCACCCTCAGACCACTGCTGTCGGCGCCGTTATTCCTCCGACCACCACGGCTACCACCAAATCTGGTGATTTCTTCTCGGCTCCGACCGCTGTTGCCGGATCTAGTGGTTTCTCTTCAACACTTTCTCTTCGACAACAACAACTCACCGATCTTCAAGCAAATTTTCAGCAACAAATCACCGCTCTTGGGGCCACATTGAGTGCTTCTACTCATATGGGTCAAAGTGCAGTAAATTCAAGTATCCCTTCAGATTTACCGTTGTATCCAGTGCATCCGGTAACTACAATCCCAACCATTACACCGACACCTTATTTTCTAGTCCAATAGGTAATTCCACTGGGCTGACTGTTGGTGAAAAATAAATTACTTCTCCTGGTCTCAGTTGGTAAAAATGATTCTTGAAGGGCGTCACAAATTCGGGTATTTAACTGGCGACATACCGAAACCCAGACCAGGAGATCCGCAAGAGCACATTTGGAAAGGAGAGGATTTCCTACTCCGGTCACTTTTAATTCACAATATGGAACCTCAAATTGGAAAACCCTTACTGTATGCTACCACAGCTCGAGATATTTGGGATGCCATTCAAAAATTATACTCCAAAAGACAGAACGCCTCTCGACTCTACACACTGCGGAAACAAATCCACGAATGTAAACAAGGTACTATGCATGTCACGTCATACTTTAACAAATTGTCTCTGATCTGGCAGGAAATGGATTTGTGTCGAGAACTTGTTTGGGATTGTCCATGTGGGCGAGTTCAATACTACAAACTTGAGGAAGTCGACCGAGTATATGATTTCTTAGCCGGTTTAAACTTCAAATTCGATGCTGTGCGAAGTCGAATATTGGGACAGAAACCAACACCGACCTTGATGGAAGTCTGTTCAGAAGTTAGGCTTGAGGAAGATAGAATGAGTGCTATAAATACTGTGGGTACCTCCATTACTGACTCAGCTGCGTTCAGTGCAAAAATAGCTAGTACAACTAGAGACAAGCAGAACGGGAAACCTCTTCCAGTTTGTGAACACTGTAAGAAACCATGGCACACGAAAGATCAGTGTTGGAAGCTACATGGTCGGCCTCCGAATGGTAAACGTCGACCTCCAGACAACAAACCCAACCAGGCCTTGGTAAGTGACTCGGAACCACAACGTCAAGAGAACTACCCAGCTGACAATGGTACCGCTACTCATGGGGCAATTGCACATTCAGGTACCTCTCCATCCTTGAGTTTACTCAGTGTTACTGGCCAGAAACCCTGGATTCTTGATTCAGGAGCAGACCATTTGACTGGAACTTCTGACAATTTCCTCTTTTATCATCCATGTGCTGGTAGTGAAAAAATTCGAATTGCTGACGGGACACTTGCCCCTGTTGCCGGCAAGGGTCACATTACTCCCTTCGATGGTTTAATATTACAGAATGTTCTGTATGTCCCCAAAATCTCGTATAATCTACTGTCTATGAGTAAGATAACAAGAGATCTAAATTGTCGTGTAGCTTTCTCACCCGATGATGTTCTTTTTCAGGACTTGAGCTTGGGGAAGACGATTGGCACTGCCCAGCACAATAGGGGACTCTATTTCCTTAATAATGATACTTCCTCTAGGCACAGTTCTAGGGCTAGTCTGCTATCCTCCTATTTTTCAATTTCTGAAACTGACCGTATGTTATGACACTTTCGTCTTGGCCATCCCAATTTCCAATATATGAAATATTTATTTCCCCATTTGTTTAATAAGGTTGACATCTCCTCTTTATCTTGCGATGTGTGTATTAGTGCAAAACAACACAGAGTCTCCTTTCCGTCTCAACCTTACAAACCCTCTCAACCTTTCACACTTATTCACAGTGATGTTTGGGGCCCCTCGAGGATTACCACCTCTTCGGGTAAGCGTTGGTTTGTTACCTTCATTGATGACCACACTCGTCTTACTTGGGTCTTCCTTTTAACAGATAAGTCTGAAGGCTCATCCATTTTCCAACAGTTTTACACCACTATTGAAACTCAGTTTAATGCCAAGATTGCCATTCTTCGGAGTGACAATGGTCGTGAATTCCTCACTAATACCCTTCGCGCGTTCTTATCCATTAAAGGTATCGTTCACCAGAGTGTGCCTATACGCCCCAACAAAATGGAGTGGCTGAAAGAAATAATCGTCATCTCCTTGAAGTTGCTCGGTCTCTCATTCTTTCAGCCTTCCTTCCGTCTTACCTATGGGGAGATGCATTATTGACTGCAGCTCATCTTATAAATCGAATGCCTTCTCGCGTTCTCCACTTCCAAACCCCTCTTGACTGCCTCAAATTGTCTTATCCTACCACTCGCCTTATAGCTGATGTTCCTCTCCGAGTGTTTGGGTGTACAGCATTTGTCCACAGCTTCGGTCCAAACCAAACTAAGTTCTCCCCTCGGGCCCAAAAATGTGTCTTCGTTGGATATCCCCTCCACCAGCGTGGTTATAAATGCTTCCATCCCACTTCCCGGAAATACTTCATCTCTATGGATATCACCTTCCTAGAAGATCAACCTTTCTTTCCCGTTAGTCTTCTTCAGGGGGAGAGCAATAATGAAGAGACTAACTATCCAAATTCCCTTTCTGAACCTACCCTAACAACCCACGACACTGTCCTACCCACCAGACAAGTCCCATGGATAACGTACTACAGGAAGAATCTTAGAAAGGAAATAGCGGCCCCTACTGATATGCCGGCTCCGGTCCAATCATCCGAACCGACACAAGCCCAAGGTATCACTGATCCTGAAAATAATACTATTTGCGTTGAAAATGTTTGTGTTGAAAACGATATTGTTGACCTGACAAAACTTCCGATAGAAGATGGTAAAGATGATATGACAGAAAATAACCAGGTTGCTGAGAGTGAGGTAGTGTCAACAACAGTTGAGGAGAATGAAAAAGGGATAGAACCTCAAAACTCTACAACTGGAAAAGAGCTCGACAAGCCAGGAGAGGGTGATACCAATCTAGACCTGCCCATTGCTTTAAGAAAGGGCACAAGATCTTGCACCAGGTATCCTATGTATAGCTTCCTCTCCTATAATAATTTGTCTTCTAAATTCAGAGCATTTACTGTTAGTCTTAATACTGTAACCATACCGAAAAACATATATGCTACTATGGAAATCCCTGAATGGAAGACTGCTGTTATGGAAGAAATGAGAGCTCTTGAGAAAAATCATGGGAACGTGTTGCTCTTCCGAAAGGGCATAAACCAGTTGGATGTAAATGGGTATTCACAACAAAGTATAAATCTGACGGAACTCTTGACAGATATAAAGCCAGGCTTGTAGCAAAAGGATTCACTCAGACTTTTGGGGTAGACTATTCTGAGACTTTTTCTCCTATCGCAAAATTGAACACAATCTGAGTCCTTTTGTCAGTTGCAGTAAACAGAGATTGGCCCCTTCATCAGCTAGATGTGAAAAATGCCTTTTTAAATGGTGATCTAGAAGAAGAAGTGTATATGAGCCCCCCTCCTGGCTTTGAAGACCAATTTGATCGATGTGTGTGCAAACTTAGAAAGGCCTTGTATGGATTAAAATAGTCACCAAGAGCATGGTTTGAGAGATTCACTACTTTTGTTAAGTCCCAAGGCTTCACTCAAGGACACTCTGACCATACCTTATTTACAAAAAGGTCTGTCTCAGGTAAGATTACCGTTCTGATTGTATACGTTGATGACATCGTCTTATCTGGAGATGATACTGCTGAAATCAACAAGTTAAAACAGAAAGTGGCAGACGAATTTGAAATCAAAGACCTAGGAAATCTGAAGTATTTCCTTGGGATGGAGGTGGCGAGATCAAAAGAAGATATCTCAGTTTCTCAACGGAAATACACTCTTGATTTACTGAAAGAAACAGGTATGACTGGATGCAGGCCCGCTGACACTCCGATCGAGTCTAATGCCAAATTGGGAGAGTCTATTACCAAAGTTCCAGTTAATAAAGAGAGATATCAACGTCTAGTTGGGAGACTAATCTACTTAGCACACACTAGACCAGATATCTCCTATGCTGTTAGTGTTGTGAGTCAGTTTATGCAGGCTCCCTACGAAGAACACATGAAAGCTGTAAACAGGATTCTGAGATATTTGAAAAGCACACTAGGAAAAGGATTGATGTTTAGAAAATCCGACAGAAAATACATCGAAGCCTATACAGACTCTGACTGGGCAGGATCAGTAATTGACAGAAAATCTACATCTGGGTATTACACCTTTGTTTGGGGTAACCTTGTAACTTGGAGAAGTAAGAAGCAAAGTGTGGTTGCTAGAAGCAGTGCTGAAGCAGAATACAGAGCTATGAGTCATGGAATCTGTGAAGAAATCTGGTTGAAGAAAGTTCTATCTGATCTTCACCAAAGCAGTGAACTACCTATGAAACTCTATTGTGACAATAAGGCTGCTATTAGTATTGCAAACAATCCAGTTCAACATGATAGAACAAAACATGTGGAGATCGATAGGCACTTTATAAAGGAGAAACTGGAAAACGGAAGCATTTGCATTCCTTATATTCCTTCCAGTCAACAAGTTGCAGATGTTCTTACCAAGGGGTTGCTTAAGCATAGCTTTGATGAATGTGTAGGCAAGATGGGTCTAATTGACATTTACGTCCCATCTTGAGGGGGAGTGTTGAAAAAGAGAAATATTTGGGAGATATTTTAGAATTTAGTTCTTTCCTTTTATACGTTTCCAATATCTTTTCCTTGTTTAAGTTTTTTTTCTCTATTTATTCTTTCCTCCTGTAATTCTTTGATTGTATCAAAAATAAATAAAAAAGAGAAAGTTCTATCGTGGTTTTTTCTCCCTGTTCTATTGTTTTTCACGTACACCTTTGTGTTATTTTCCTTCTCTCTTTCAATAATATCTGCAATAACGAAACTCTGCTTTTGCAAACAGCTTATGAGGGAAATTTTGTTTACGCGTTTCAGAATTTTTCACCAAATTTGAATTCTGCTTACCCCCACTTCGTTTAGAATTCCTTCTATATTCTGTTGACTTTCCACCCTTGAAACCACTGAAACAAGAAATATACCATTTTCGAGAAAACATACTTCCATTTTTTATTTCTTTTTTCAATAGTGTTGATTACATGTTATCTTGCAGAAAAGGATACTCTCATCATATGACGCCTTCATGGAACATGGTTAGTAATAACAAGAAAGCTGGAGAATTTCGCTCTTGGAGATGGGAACGGTAACTGCCAACTACTAGCTACTACTTCATCGAATTGTACCTAATTGAGCCTTCCTTAATGCACTACTGTACTAGATAACCAGTCTTGTATTATTGTATATTCGCCCACTATCACTTCTTAGAGCAAGAAAGATTGAGGAACATTCTCTATATACCTCTATTTCCCACTCTTGAGCGTATGTATGGTTTTAAATTCTTTTGACATCGAAACTATGGTACCTTCAATAATAGGAGAATCATCTTTTCCTCTCTAGAGGTTGCTAGAGTATCTTATACTTTCTGATTTTCAGGACACAGAAGATAAATATGCAAAAGATGCTGACCAACAAAAGAGAGGTATCTTTTTATATATTGGAGTAACACTCTATAGCACTTACAACATTTTGTTTCTTGAATACAAGAGAAAATGTAGAATAGGAAGGGAGACTCAAAACCCACATGACCCTGATCAATGACTCTGACACAAACATCAAATTCCTCAAAACACATTCACAGACATCTCAATATCAACATGATGACCGCTAAAGAAATTGGAAGCTGATGATTTAAAAGGCTTAGTCAACCTCCTCCATTTTGCTCTCTTCAGCAGCATCTTCCTCTAAAGCAGGCATGTCTGCATCATCTCCTTCATTTTCTTCCTCATCAATGCTAAGACCAAGTTTCAACATTTTGTGGATTCTTGCAGCAAATGTGTTAGGATCATCAAGCCTGAAACCTAAAGTTCATAGAGCAGTTTCGAAGAGAAGCATGACCAAATCCTTGACAGATTTGTCATTTTTGTCTACCTCGGCTCTTTTTCTTAGCTCCTCCATGATTCCATCATCTGGGTTAATCTCCATTGTCTTCTTGCTTGACATGTAAGCGCCCATGCTGTTGTCTCTAAGAGCTTGAGCCTTCATGATTCTCTCCATATTCGTTGTCCAACCATATTCGCCAGTGACCAAGCAGCAAGGAGAGTCCACAATCCTGTCGGAAACAACCACCTTTTCTACTTTTGTAGCCAAGGATGTCTTTGATGGTCTTGCATAGATTCTCAAATGACTTCTTCTTTTCCTCCTTTATCTTCTTCTCGTCCTCGGTTTGGTCATCAAGCTTAAGTCCTTCCTTGGTGGCAGAGACTAACTTCTTGCCCTCACATTCCTCCAGTTGCCCAACGGCATAAATGGCATCGACCATGAAAAGCACCTCGTAGCCTTTCTTCTTCAGCCGCTCCAAGAACTGAGAGTTTTCAACTGCCTTTTTGCTCTCGCCAGTGATGTAGTAAATGTCTTTCTGACCCTCCTTCATCCTGGTGACATAATCCTTCAAACTTGTCATTTCATCTCCGCTCTTAGTGGAGTAATATCGAAGCAAGTCAGCGAATTTGGCTCTATTTCGGCTGTCTTCGCGAATACCCAACTTCAAATTCTTCGAGAAGGCTTCATAAAACTTGTTGTGATTCTCTTTGTTCTCCGCAATCTTATTGAACATCTCTATGCACTTCTTAACCAGATTCTTCCTTATCACCTTCAAAATCTTGTTCTGCTACTGACCAGCAAATCATCGGAATCGACCACACCTTTAACGAATCCAAGGTACTCGGGGATCAGCTCCTCACAATTGTCCATGATGAACACTCTTTTGACATAGAGCTTTATATTGTTCATTTTCTTGCAGCTGTCGAAAAGATCAAATGGAGCTCTCTTCGGGACAAAGAGAATAGCCTTGAACTCAAGTTGTCCCTCTACAGAGAAGTGTTTCATTGCAAGGTGATCCTCCCAATCGTTTGTCAAGCTCTTGTAGAATGACGCATATTCTTCTTTGGTAATTTCTTCAGGCTTTTGCAGCTAGATGGGCTTCTGCTTGTTAATGAGTTGCCATTCGTGAAAAACCTCTTTGATCTTCTTCTTCTTTGACTTGGTTTCTTTTTCCTCGTCCACCTCTTCAACGTCTCCTTCTTCTTCCTTCTTAGGTTCGTCATCCTCATCATCGCTGATCTCCTTCTCGGTAGTTTTCTCGGTCCAAAGATAGATGAGATAGCTAATGAATTCAGAGTGCTTCTTCACAAGATCCTTGATCCTTCTCTCTTCCAAATACTCCAACTGAATAATTTATACATCCAATTAGTGTCGTATTCGACATTATACAGAAACGTGCAAAAGAAAAATATTATAAATCCACAAATAAAGAAGCAATCGACAAAGTTAAGAATTGATGGTCAAAGATGAAAAAAAATTGACCTAGAAATTTACATCATTCACTGTTGGTGTGTTAGCTCCACACACTAATATCCGCCAATGCTTGGTCTTAGCTAAGTTGGCAAGAGAGATCAGATTTTATTAAAGAGAAAATATCAGCCAGTAAAATTAGCGTACAGATTCAGGGAGCACCAATTAAGTTAGAATGTATATGTACCTATACCTCTAAATCCTAAGCCAAAATGATAAACAATATAAATAAGGTTGTGCGTATTGATTTAGAGTTTCCAGGTAATATATTTCAATGCACTCTAAAAAAAATACATTTCATATCACCTTCCCTGTCTTGTCAACGAAAATCGATCATCCTATTTCTAGTCCTACGAACAAATCACAAAATGAACTATATTATAAAATTTCGTTACCTGGTCATCCTTAAGGAAGAGTGTGATCTTTTGGTACCTCTTCCGAGTTGCTCTCCATTTACGTCCCTTGTGACGGTGAAAGAACCACCGGCCTGTGATTCCCATATGTATTGTTCTTCATCATTGTGATTCGTGGTGACGATCACCTTCTCGGCCACAAGGTAAGCCGAATAGAACCCTATACTAAATTGACCAATCATGCTCACGTCGGCGCCGGCTTGCAATGCTCCATGAATTCTTTGGTTCCCGACATTCCGTTCCCAAGTTATTCACCTATTTTGTCCTACTTTTTTTAATAATTACTTATTTTACCTTTCCTATATGGGACACAATTCTTCTAGTGTAGGTATTTGTTGAGTATATAATAGGTGCAATTGACGCCAACGAGATGCAACTAGTCAATATGGGGTATGATTCTTTGAATGTTGGTGTTTGTTGAGTATAATAGATACAATTGATATCAAGGAATTATTGCAAATGTTCAGGTGGAAATAGTTACATGTCAAACTAGTACATTATTTCACTTAAGGGCAAGATGCATGTATTAATTAAAAAAAAAAACATGCATTTGTTTACAATCTTAAAAAACAATTTCATACGAATCCAAACATTGAATGAGAAATTTCGGCTAATAACAAGTTGTCACGCCATCACAAAGTCCGTTTTTATTGAATTTAGGATTCATTAGGAACTATTGTTCTTAAATTAAAAATTGGAGACAAATAAATGGTAAACTGAAAAATGCCACATCTCTTTCTAGGTCGTTAGATTACAAAGATAAGCTCATAAAATCCAATTATGCTTAAGCCTAGACAATGATTGGTTTATTTGGCTAGTATCCCAATTAGGCTTAAAATTATAAATTGGATCGGACTGAGTAATTAAAATCGTTTGGGTCCAAAAGTCCAACCCAATTCAAGTCCATAAGGGAAATTTATGCCAAATAAAAAACTAGGGTTAAGCCCATGTAAGACCCATGAAAGCTTCTATAAATATAAAGGCCTCATGTCATGGGGTTAAATGCCTCACCCTTTCATTTTAAAATGTTTAAAGAACTGAAGGCTCAAGCTATTCAAAGCTCTCAAGTTTTAAAGACCAAAGCTCTTAAGCTTTGAAGTTTTAAAGACCAAAACTCTCAAAGTTTTGAAGTTCTAAAAACTGAAACTCTCAATGAAACTCTAAAAAACTGTCCATAAACTCAAAAATTATAGCTGAGAGAACAAGCTACAAAACTCTCCAAACAAAATCAACATTGACAAAAATAGCTAAAAAAACCTCCAAGATAAATCTACATTCGAGAGCAAGTTGTAAAACCCTCGAAACAAATTAAACCAACAACAAAATCCTTTAGATAATTTTTTTTTTTTTTTTGGTTGAAATGCTATGGTTAGAAAAAATAACTTTAGAGAGAAAATTTGAAGGTAAAATAAACTAAATTTAAAAATAAAGAAGTTGGTAGAAACAGATAAATCAAGTTTCGAATTCCTTTATAATATTGTAGATAAATTTATAAATATAGTTTGAAAGATGTTGACCAAGTACTAAAAAAAGAACAAAAAAAAAATATAAAGAAAATATAATTATTTTGGAGAAGTTATTAAAATTTCCGAAGGTAGAGGAGAGGAAAAAAAAAGTTGAAAAGAGTAAAAAGAAAAAATTAGAAAGAGAAAAACTATAGATGTAAAATTACGGTGAAAATATGATGTATTACTACTATCTACTCGTAAAATTGACGAGCAAAATAAAATACAATAAAAATATAAATATAAAAAATTATAAATTATAATATTAAAATAATAAAAATAAAGTAAAATGACAAAAAAATTATAAAATTATGAAAATAGAGATGATGGAAATAAGAAAAATATATGAAATTCAATAACAAATATAAATTATATTAGTTAATTTATTTTATTTTTAAATTTTTTATATGATTTTAATAGTACACAAGGTATATTTAATTTGCTATGTAAATTGTATAACAAAATTTATATTGATGGATTGATATACTTAATTTAGAGGAAAAAAAAATGTATCGATGATGTTGTTGTGTATCATTTAGAAGGATACTTAAGGTATAACATTGACATTTCAATTTTATATTAGTACTAATTCAAAATGAATTGCATGTAGATTATTGTTGCATCAATAGCATATCATAATGAGCTCAAATGTAGATCATTAATATACCAGTAATTTATCAACATTTATTCAAATTTTATATAAACTACAACATAAATGTATCTAATAGTATATTAGTAGTTATTAGGAATTCATTTTATGTACATTTTTAATGTATCAATAGTACATCATTCGTGATCTAAATCCATTTTAAATATTGTATTGATATATTACTAGTTTATCAACACTCACTCAAATTTTATTTAAACTATAACATAGATATGTATCAATTGTATATAAA
Organism: Citrullus colocynthis; assembly: GCA_031780015.1. Lineage (NCBI taxonomy): Eukaryota > Viridiplantae > Streptophyta > Magnoliopsida > Cucurbitales > Cucurbitaceae > Citrullus > Citrullus colocynthis. The sequence continues at coordinate 389,990 of QLSR01000065.1, read as the reverse complement.
TAATCATTAAAAATTCATTTCATGTATATATTTAGTTTATCAATAGCATATCTCTCATGGTCTAAACCTATTTTAAATATTGTATTGGTATATCAGTAGTATATCAATACTCATTTAAAATTCAATTTCAAGTATATAGATTATTGGTTTATCAATTGTGATAGCTAAGCACTTATTCAAAATTTATTTAGAGTATAAATTAGTTTATCAATATTGATCGATAATCATAAAAAACTAATCTAAAATATATTCTTAATAGTATATCAACATTTATTTTAAATAAAATTTTAAGTATAACATTATAATTTTCATATATCAATTATATAACTTATATACTTTATGTTATTGATGTATTAGTAAACTAATATACTAAATATAAAGTATATTAGATGATTGATATATCTAATATATACACTTGTATATTGATAAGGGGAAATCTGAAATAATAAAAAACAAAAATTTGGCTCAATGTTTTTTTTCTATATTTACAAATTTTGAGAAGTGATTGCTAAATTTATAATTTTAATAATATTTTTTAATTTGCTATTTTTTTCAAGTGCCCTATTTATCCTACTACTCATTCTATTGTAATTCTTTCTTCTTATTATTATTAGTATTATTTTTCAGTTTGAACTTTTCATATCAAGTTGAATCAAAATTGTTGACGGGAGAAGAGAGAGTTGGAGACGAATCTCCAGTGGACAATTCGGAGTCCATCAAATTCAACTCCCAGTCTGCATGCTTTAACTGATTCATTTCTCTGTCTTCTTCGCTATCAATGTACAATCCGCCATTTAATGGCGGCTGGATCCTTGAGGAGGAGGCAGTCTAAGCGATCGAACTCCAAGCCCTCTGTAGCCATGACTTCTCGGCCTTCTTATCAACGTTTCCTTACCCCTAGAAATACCGCCCTGCTAGTTTCGATTTCTTTGATTTTCTTTCTTGTTCTGGTCTCCGGCATTTCTTTGAATGTATTGCGTAGATCGCCCAAATATGAAGTTCAATCGCCAATTGTTTACTCTATTGAGGTGGTCAACGAATTTCCTCACGATCCTACAGCCTTTATTCAGGTATCCCAATTTCTAACCATTTCGAATTTATAATTCATTTTTTGGTACAGGAGTCTGAATTTCAAGATTTTGCATACAACGATTTGGATAAGTTATCAAAATATTGGCTCAGGAGAACTTTTCTTTTAAGCTAGGATCATTATACTGTTGGTATGGTTGAACTTGGTTGAAATTGATTGAAATTCACCTGTACTGTTTATTGCTACACGCAGACACACACTGATGCACATGCATGGAGACAAGGTCCGAAGTGTTGCTTTTTAATTCTCTGTCTAAGCATTTTTCCTCAAATCAAGAATTGATATATTCACCTATTCCCAATGATGCAATGATGCATGGTCATTGTGTTCTTGTCTGCTTTTAATTGACTATTTGGTAGAGTTATTTCAGGAAACTGAATTTGTAATATTGGCTCATCGGATGAGCAGTGCATGTTGTTTTCTATTGGAATGTAAAATGTTATATTCACAAGTCTAATTCATAAGTATTGATTTTGACAAATCTGTCTCATGATTCCCCAGGGACTGGCTTATGTAGAAAATGACACCCTATTTGAGTCAACTGGTCTGTATGGACAGGTGATTTTGTATTTTTTCATTATACTGCCGCTCTAAATACTTTGACTGCCTTCATTGGTTCAGATTGTTGCTACTAAAACATTCTCTCCTTTTCTTTTCTTCATTACCTCTTCATCCCCTTTTTCCTGATTTCATGGTCCGGGGTTACCCTTGTTTGTCAATTTCAAGACAATTACTATACCTTCTTTACAATTTCTACCGAGAACTTTTCAGTGTATCATCCTTTATTGCTTCTGTATACTTGCCTGTTTCCTAGCATGGCTAACAATTTTGTGATTAGCAATACTGCTCAGTTTGTTATTTCCTGTGCTCTGAAATCCACATGGTTTTATCTGATCATTTTCTTCTAAGTTTTGTGAGAAATTTCTGATCATTGTGTCCTTATTTTGTAGCCATATCTAAAATAGTCCTAATTTTATATTGCTATAATGAGTTTAAATATACATCATGGCCTTCTGCCCCTGCATCTTCTCTTTCACCTTATTTCAACAGCACGTTAAAATAGATTGAGATTAGAATTTGAGGAAGGATTTAAAGTTTTCAATATGTAGTTTCCTCTCATCCATCATTTTCTTATTCTTAGTTAAATTTGTAATAGCTGTTCCGAACAACCATGTGTAAGTTTAAGCTACTGGGAAACTGTTACATTTTTAGCTGTTGGAAATTATCTATTAACTTGGTGAATATTGAATTACTCTGGTTTTGTTATCCTTCAATTTTATTCTTGTGGCTTTTATCATGACTTTATATAACTTCTGTTGCAGTCATCAGTTCGAAAAGTATCTCTCTCTACTGGGAAGGTAATTTTTCATTTTCAGATTTCTCACATGCATTAAAATAAAGTGACACATTTTGTGTTGTCTTGATTATTTTAATCATGTTGTATACCATTAGAAATTTTTAAACTTTTGGCTTGCGCTTTGAGTTTTGATGTTGAAAGAGAGCACTCCCATGAGGAGATTGAAGTGCATGACTTTTCAAACATTTTTCCTCTCTTTTTTCCTCCCCTCTCTCTCTCTCAACTTGACTGCATTTTCCTTAACACTGTTTCCTTTCTTTTTTAACTAATGACTGAAGACTCTGTTTGAGAAACACATTTCAGCATTGCATTCCATTTTCTTGTTGTTTTTATTTTAGTAATTTATTTACATATTTTCCTCTACACTCTACAGGCTGAGGTTTTTCACAAGATGGATGACTCTTACTTTGGGGAAGGCTTAACACTTCTTGGGGAAAGGTTTGTGATGGTTTGGATGCTAATTGCATTAATTTTGTTGCTGATTCAGCAATTAAGATAGTGGTAGTTCTTTCCTAATAGGTTACCGTCTGGATATTTTTGTTGAAGGAAGTTTGAAAAATTACTGCTTTGGATATTAACCGATAACCATTTAAGTACGAAATCAAATGCTCGTGTCTTTCAATTGTACAATAAAAACTAGGAACGGGTGTTTTGTGTGCTCATGAATCTCTGTTATTTACTTATTGAGAAACCTATATTGTGCATTTATATTCAGCCTAACTTTTTATTTTCCATCCTCAAAAGCTAAACTGTTCTTACTTCACCGCATCATATGTATCTCTTTTTATTGTAGCAGTTAGAAATATATCTAAGGAGTCTTCAAAATTGCTAATTTAGCACTTTCTATATTCTTTTGTAGGCTGTTCCAAGTAACTTGGTTGAAGAAAACTGGTTTCATATATGACCGAGACAATTTAAGCAAAGTTTGTGCTTCATCTTTATTACCTGTTCTTCAATTTTTTATGTGACCTCTGGGCTGCTTGATTCGTGATTAGGTTGTAAAAATAATGAAAATCACACCTTTTCTTACCAATGTTAAAGTTAGGGAAATAACATTCCTGGACGCTTTACTCGCAGGATTTTAACTATATTTAAGTAGGGAGGTGCTCTAAATTCTAATGTTGACTATGTTAAATGAGTTGAAATATCGTTTATGAAAATTATATTTTTGAAATCAAACCATAAGATGTAAAGAAGATATGATGCTATTTGTATTCTCTGTGCAGGTTAAGGAATTCACACATCAAATGACCGATGGTTGGGGATTGGCAACAGACGGAAAAGTTTTGTATGGAAGTGATGGAACATCAACATTATACCAAATTGATCCAGAGACATTTATAGGTTGCTCTCTGACATAACAACTAGTGTTTTATTCTAAATTAAATTCCATGCCTCAAAAGCTTGTGTCTTCTGTTCCCAATTGGTATGAGGATTCTGAAGCATTTTTGCTTCGTGCCTCTCATTCTTAATGTAATACTTATTAGCTAAATATTGTTTACTGAGGAAACAAATATTATCATAATTTTTGTTTTTAATTTAGCAAAAACTGTCTCGTTACTTAACATTCATATGACCATTTTCGTAATTAATGCAGTTACTAATAAATGGGTTGTGAGATATCAAGGAGATGAGGTGCATAACCTCAATGAGCTGGAATTTATCAATGGAGAAGTCTGGGCAAATGTTTGGATGGTATATTCTCCAAGATATTTATTCCTTTTAGTGATTTTCTTTCTTTGTGTAAATTTCTAATTATCGTTCTAAAGTTTTTAGAGTCTTGAAATAATTTTACTCTTAGGTGCACCTATAATAATTGTTAGCCTGACAGTTGGTTTTGGAACTTTTCATATGCTACCTAATGAAATTTGGTGTATGGCATTCTCAATCACATTTATGTATCGATGTATTGACCAAAACCTAAATTTATATTAATGAGTAATTCAAGTCTAGGAGTAATTCAAAATCTTATACATTCTTTGACCAACAAAAAATGATAAGAGAACTCAATATTATACTTCATCCAGATCGTCAAAATTGTTGTAAAGATTGCTTATTCCTTTACAACCAATGGCCCAACAAATCACAGAAACGTGGTATTTCCAAAATGTCTTCAGCATTTTGCTAGCAACACGATTGTGTATCATTCTACATTGTTTTTTGAAAGACTTTTGTTTCTGGCATGTCATTCTTTGGGGCCTCTATCTTGGCTGACCAACATTTTAATTATTAATTTTTTACATTAATGTGTCGTGCTACTGTGAAATCGAGCATATCTGATGAAAGTATTAGATAGATGACTTTTCTGCTAGACTTTATTTTTCTCTGCCAGGTTATAAGCTTTAATTTAACGTTCCATTCTGTAGACTGATTGCATCGTCAGAATCTCAATACGTGATGGAAGTGTGCTTGGATGGGTTCTCCTCCCGTCTTTGAGGTTTTGCATTTAATACTATTGTGCTTAGCAGAACTTTTATGAAACTTCACATTGTCAGTAGAAATTCACATTAATCATACTTATATTTCCTGTTACAGACGAAAATTGTTGGGAGAAGGGAAACAAGTAAGCATTTCAATCAGAACTAAAAGGCTATTTTCTCGTTGATTATGGTTGTGATATAATATATTTATTGCATGATACATTTGACAAGTTGTCGAGGAAATCTAATATTCTTGAAACATTCTATTATCATTTTTCCATTTTTGTAATGTATCAGTTGATAATGACATTTCTAAGTTTTCAATCACCTAATTTTGTTGGACCTATTGTCCTTACTTACAGATTGATGTTTTAAATGGCATTGCATGGGATAGCGGCAAGAATCGCCTTTTTGGTAAGAAACCTAGATCTCTGTTATCCTATTTGTTCTGCGTAACTTAATCATTGTTATTATATCTTATTCACTTTAGAAAGAAAACTATAATTAAATGAAGATGGCATTGTATCCAGAATGGAATTATTGACCGGTTTGGAAGTGATTTTGAATATGTTAAAATCATTTTTATCATGATTAAAATTACTTTAATACACACATTTATTCCGAATAAATCAATTTAATATTTAATTTAGAACTTTCAAATATAATTTTCATATCATCAAAATTGGTTTTAAATGATTAAGAGCATGTTTTATGATGATTTAAAATAATGACAATAGTGATTTTAACCACCTTAGAATTACTTTCAAACATTCCCTTAGATTCTTAATCTAGCAGTACTCTATGCACGAATTTCACTGGCATTTCAATGTGAAAGCATACCGAATTTCTTAAATGCAATGCTTTACACATTGATCTTTGGATTATTCAAGTCATTAATGTCGGTAGGTAGGTCTTGTCGTTTCGATGATCCTAAGTTTTTGAGTCCCTTTTCTAAAACAGTTGTTTAAGTTCTAGTTTGTATCTTGCATCTTCTATAACTACCTCACTCAAAATCGAGTCATTTGTTTGCTCATATGTATCTCCACTCTTTTTCAGTGACAGGAAAGCTATGGCCAAAGCTCTTTGAAATCAAAGTGCAGCCATCGAAGGAGCATTATGATGATGAAAAGATAAAACAGCTTTGCTTGCGAGAGGCAGTTACATTTTGACTAACATTATCGTGACGAACAAGGTGCTATACATCCACCGGGCGCAGTCAATATTTTGTATCCATTGTTTTTAGGTAATCTTCGGCCTGTGCTCGGCGTTAGCGGAAGAGATACTAGTTTATATTTTGTGTTCGAGTTTCAATTATATTACTGAAGTTATGTAGTTATAAATAAACAGAGGCAGGTAATATTTTTGTTGTATTTTGTTCTAATAGTCACAACACATTAAGGCCAGTCTCTAATCTTTATTTGCTTATTTATTTTATTTCACAATAAGGTCAGTCTTTGCATTTTATGCTCTTTTTTTTTTTTTTTTTTTTGGGTAATGGTGTTATTAACATGCAAATAGGAAATCTAATCATCAAGAAAAATATTGCAATTCACTTGATTGGGCGATCTTAAAAGTCTTTCAGAAAACATAAATAAATGGATATAAGTAAAACGTATTCTTTAATAAGTTCATTTTTTTCTTTGAAAAAGAATGTCTTAAAATTGACTTTTTCTAATGGGTAATAATAAAAATATGGGGGGATGGGGAACCAATTTTGAACTTAAATTTGTCTAGATCGACCTTCAATAATTTCATTGAAATTGAATCGGACCTTAAATTTCTCTAATACAAAAATTAATATTAATAATAATAATAATAATAATAATAATAATAATAATAATAATAATAATAATAAATATCCAACAATCTTCATAAATTTATTAAGTTCAAACTTAAAAAGTTTGGTAATAAATTAATTAATTATTTAAGCCAGTTTCTTTGGTAATCTATTTCCTAACTTTTACTTGCACTGGGTTTGCATTCTTTCCTCACTTTTACTTGCAACTGGCTTGAGCTTTTCAGGTGTGAGAAAGTTGTTTGTAGGCTTGCAACAGTTTGTATTCTTTCCTCACTTTTACTTGCAACTGGCTTGAGCTTTTAAGAGCTTTTCAGGTGTGAGAAAGTTGTTTGTAGGCTTAATTTTCAAAAAATAATAATAAAAAAAAAGTTATCTTACTTAATTTTTAAAAACAAAAAACTAAAAGGAAATGATAATCAAATTGGGTTTTGTAATTTGTTCAAAGTTTAAAAATTTTAACAACGAGAAAAAAGGTTTTGGTGCCTTTTTCTACATAAAAGTTACTATTGATTTCATTTCGTGCAAATGTTTTATAATTAACTGAATGCTTGAGTTTTTTATTTTTATTTTTATTTTTTAATTTTTTAATGGTATAAACCGTTAGAACTTATTAAAAGATTGTTAGTTTTAAAATGAGGACAAAATAAATGTGTTTTTAAGTAAAGGGTTCAAAGGTTAATGTTGCGGGAATGTTGATGTCTTGAATTTTATCATTGTTGATATTTAAAAAAAAAAAAAAAAAAAAAAAAAAAAAAAAAAAAAAATTTTTTTT
>QLSR01000065.1:351261-381660 GCA_031780015.1 Citrullus colocynthis | reverse complement strand
AAAAAAAAAAAAAAAAAAAAAAAAACCATTTCTCTAATGTTAAATTTCTTTTTAGTAATAGTATGTCTACGTCAGTGATATTGTGTTGTATTTTTATTATATTTTGGCTGATTTTTCTATGAAAATGGCAATTCACATATTGATAATATAAGATAAAATATCAAGATTAAAACAGAGAATGCTTTTTTATTATTATTTTAAAAAAAATCAAATACAAAATTAAAATATGGAAGAATCCGACGTGGCTGACTTGTTGATACACATGTCAAAGAAGTATTGCTTCCCCATGGTTTAAATATTTGCTTAATTAATCTCAAAATATTTTAATTTTTTACATTCAGATTTGAGTTTGCCGCTACTCAAGCTAGTTAGTTATTGGTGACCAAAAGATTCGAACTCCGCGAAGAGATCGGAATTGTGAAGATCTTAACTTCCTTCCCTAATCCTTCTGCTTCAAAAACTCCATTGCCTTCTTCCTTCAAAGCTTCCAGACTCCATACTTCCATCTCTCTCATTCTCTTAAACACCATGACATTCAACTCATCTTCCATTCCGTTATGGCTGTCCAGCCGAACCGCATTCGGGGTGAAACGATGGGTTCTGATTGTTACTTCTGTTCTCGTTTTTCTTTTTTTCGTTGTCATTCTTGCCTTCATTTTTCACATCTATTGTCGTCGGCGGAGGCGGATTCGGAACCGTCCAAACGATAATCGTGAAGCTGTTCTTCCGGTGACGGAGATGAAGGTAAAGAAGGGCTCCGATCATCAATTTTCACGGCAGGGTAGTCTGACTACTCAGCATAGTATTGTCACAGATTGGGAGTATTCGGCCGGCCGATACTCCCCGGCGGCGTTTAAGGATCGGCGGATAAGGAGTACATTTGCGCTGGAAGAGATTGCTTTGGCGACCGATGGATTCAGCGAAGAGAATGTCATTAGCATCGAAGATTTCGGTGTCGATTACTGTGGAAAGTTGGCGGATGATACACAAGTAATTGTTAAGATATTCAATGCAGATAACAGGTATGTTCTGTTTTGGTAATTGAATCTCATAATTGAGCCAGAAAAGTGCAAATTCAACATATGTCTAACTAAATCCTGAAAGTTATTCTTTATCTCTATTAACAATGTTCCATCAAAATTAGATAGTTATTGGTTCCCCTAATATTACAGGGAGTATGAATTTGTCGATTTCCCCTTACTTAATCTTATGAAACAAATGTAAGAACAATAGCTTTAGGTTTTATGTTGATGTAAGAACAATAGTATTTTCTTATTGAAATCCTCATTTATCAGTTTTGGAGACAACGAGCTCATCAGAGAAGCAGAGAGAATTCGGCATATTAGCCATAAAAATTTGATCAAGTTGCTTGGATACTGCACCCAGGGAATTGTTGATAATAGGTATTGTTCATTCTTCTGATGAGTGTGAATGTCTTTTGTTGTTAAGAAATTACATGTCTTCCATTATAAATACAGAATGTAATATTGAAAACCTTCACAACTTCTGTTGTGTTCAGGATGTTTGTTTATGAAAATGTGGATAATGGGAATTTGCATCAGTGGCTTCATGGATGTCCACAGAATCGTTTTAGCCATCTGACATGGTCCATTAGGATGAACATTATTCAAGGAATTGCAAAAGGGTAAGATGCACGTATCTACAAGTGTATGCTAAGTTATCTCTGAAAATTTATGAAAAAATGATGAACACTTGACGTTGTCTGAATTTTAAGATATAAAAATTTATCACCTATTTAGGCAAGTAATTAATCGTCTTAACATTAGTACTTTATCTTCATATATTGTACTATCCGAGAAAAAGATATTTTCTCTATTCCAATGTCAAGGGTTTTGATTTATGTAAATAGGGATGGAAGTTCTGTCTGATAGGAATCTTCCTTCACAAATGTATCTATGTCAATGGTCAATGTTTAACTTTGAGTCAGAGTACTCTGCCGATTACACTGAGGGCTTGTTTATATATTTGAGTTTCTGCAGATTAGCATATCTTCATGAAGATGTGGAACCACAAATTCTTCATGGCAGGCTTAGATCCAGCTGCATATTACTTGATCAGCATTGGAATCCCAAGATTGCCAATTTCGGTCTAGTTGAGCTTTTGCCTTTGGAGTACTCGCCTGGACCTTTGGGTGGAGAAATGTTAGTGGTCCCATCTAAGGCAAATTTGGGAGTGATTCTGAAAATCATTTTTGACAATTTCCAAATTACTCTAAAACATGCTTTTAATCATTTAAAACTAATTTGAATGAATATGAAAACTCTATTTTAAACTGTAAAACTAAACATAAAATTAATTTTAAGTGACTAAAGATATATTTCATAGTATTACTCTAAAAAAAGATGCACTAATTCAAAGGAAACTTGTTGATATTCTCAGGTATGAATCCCTTGAGAATGGATCAACTAGTCCATTCACAGAGAAGAATGATGTTTATAGCTTTGGTATACTTCTCATGGAGATGATAACAGGAAGAGCTCCTGTGGACTGCAATCAATCCCAAGTATGCTTTGATTACATCCTTTTGTGATTAAAACAAAATCAAAATCTAGGCGGACACACAGGCTGAATAGTTTCTTGTTATCATATTATTAGATGATAAAGTGAAGATTTAATTTAATATACGAAATATGAGCTAGAGAATGGAGATTTATGGAAGCTCTTGAATGAAAAATGCAGACAGATTTGACAGAGTGGGTGAAATCAATGATTGGGAATCAACATGCATTTAAAACAGTTGATTCCAAGTTGGAAGAAAAACCATCCTCAAAGCAACTTAAACGGATGCTTTTAATTGCTCTTCGCTGTGTTGATCCACACATTCAGCACAGGCCCACTATGGGCCAAATCCTTCTCATGCTTCAGCCTCACGACCTTTTACTCACTGATGTACGTATTTACAACATGCACACTCCACACACATATATATTCATTAATACACATACACATACACATATATGCATATATATATATTCATCCACACTCATACATATATTACATATATTGAACTTGCGAATTTGTGCATGTATATATGTGTGTGAAAAAGAGATTAAGAAAGTAAAATAGAGTTATTCTCGGTAAGTATGAAAAGTAGAGAGAGGGAAAAATATAGTTTTTTTAGTAAATGTGAAAAGTATAAAAGAAAATGAAAAGATGAAGTTATTCGATAAATAGGCAAATTCAATAGTACGAGCATTTTTCTGCTCAAGAAATTTTTTTTTTTTTTTTTTTTTACATGTGCTGCATACATGTATATAAAGTGTTTGACAAAATTAAGCTATATATTTTCACTAACATTCCTTTATTTTCTTTTTATTTTCTGTGTTATTGATACTTTTTATAGGGCTGTCAAATCGGGATGAGTGAGTTCTTGTGAAGCTTTGCTGATTACCATTTCATTATTGATAATTTTTTTTTTTAAATTAAAAAATCTTTTAAATTAATTTGAATTTTTTTTAGATTTATTTTCCCCCGTTTCTTTAAAAGGATAAGATAGATGTATGAAATCAGAAATAAAAATATCGCATTACACTTGTATATATTCCTAATTTTTAGGATTTTATGTTTCTGCTAGTCAAACTCTAATTCTACTCCATTTTTTTTAACACAAATGTGTTGAATTTAAAACTGTATCATTTTTCTTCTAACTCAGCTGTTTTTTATTTATGAATTGATGGGGAATATTTTTAAGCTTTATTAAAAGTGAGGACTAAAATTGAATATTTCGTTCAGTACAGTAACCTACAACTATCAAAGTATAGAGACCAAAAGTATATTTTAAACTAGTATTAATATACAGTTTAAAACATTATGATTTTGAAATGAAAAAATATTAACAAAAATAACTAGAAAGATAAAATATCGCTAATGTGAATAAAATGATTGAGAAAGACTTTGTAGCCGTGCCTCATTTTTACCATATTAGAGGTAGATAAAACTTCTTGTTCTCTCTTTTGTGTTTTTCTTAGGATAATTGAAAATATAGCAAAATCTATTTATGATAGACTCTATCACTCTATTAGTGATATGATCCATCATTGATTAATATGGTTCATTACTAATAGGCTTTGAAAACAAAATCTAAATTTTGCTATATCTACAAATTTTTTTTACATTGTGTTATATCTACAAATACTTTGAAGTTAATTGTTATATTTGCAATTGCTCCTTTTTTTTATTAAGGACAAAAAAAATGTACTTTTGATCTTTTAGGGTCTCCCAACTATTATTTGATAGTTAGTTGACTAAACGAAAAATGGAGATAGCAGTCAAATTGATGTTTGGGCTGTGCTAGCATGGAAATCTTAAAATAAATTAATTTTATATTGTTATTTGATGCTGATAATAGATCTTTTTGTCTCCTCCGCTCCCTCCCTCCCTCTCATTCTCATTTTTCATTTTCAGCTCCTATAACTTTGCCTATACTATGTTGTGTCAATTTCATCGAAAAGCACCTTTCCTCTTTCCCTACTAGCCTTCAGTGTATTTGCCAAATCTCTCTAATGTAAATTAACTTCAACCCCAAATAATTTTAATTTTTAATTTTTAATTTTTTGTTCTAGGTTTTTAGATGGAATTTTTTTTTTTTTTTAATCACCGGATAATTTGAACTGAAATATGTGGATTACTTAAAGGAATTGTGCCGCTTTTCTTAATGGGTGTTTTTACTATTAATTTAATTTTTTAAAAATACATGTCAGGTTCAATCAACAACTTGTATTTTCTCATTTATCAACTAACGGAACAAATGAGTTGTTGGACTATTTAAAACTATTTTCTAAACTTAAAAAACTAAACCCTTTCTTTTAAAAGGGACCAAATAAATACTAACATAAAATCTATAAGATCAAAAGTGTATTTTACTTCTCTTCTTATTATTTTTTTTAATTTGCTTTAATGAAAACTAGCAGTTATCCCTTAACCTTTTTTATTTCTTAATGGTTTGCGGGAATCATAGTTTCTAATTTGAATATTTGCACACATTTTTTTTAGAGTATTTTTTTTAAATGGATTACCACCAAAAGTTGACCGAAGGGGTCGGCCTTCGTGTCCAATACCACAAAATAATTGATAACATTGATTTTTTTTCGGATTTTGTTTTATTTATAGAATGAAATAAAAACGTTATATAGTTTATTTTATTCCTTTTATTTGGATCAATTTTTTTTAAAGAATTTATTTAGATAAATTTAATGTACAAAGATTTTTAGATTTTTGTTTATTTAGACTTTTTAAAGTGTTTTACCAGTCTTTCAATTTTTAATTTTATATTTGCTAAGTCCTAAATTTTAACCTTTTCGTTTAACTAGATCTCCAAAATTTCAATGTTCTATCTAATATGTCCAATAGGCCTTTGATATATTCAATTTTTAAAAAAATTAATTCATTGACCTATGAAATAACAATTGAATTTCATGTCTAATGCAACCATAAAATTACAATTTTATGTTTACTAAATAAATTGATGAATCCAAAAAAAATTGAATGTTTAAAGTTTTATGTGATAAAAAATTCAAGAATTATAATTTTAAGTTTAGAGGCCGTTTTGATACAAAATTAAAAATTTATAAATCTATTTTATATTTTTTTAAAACTATAGCGGTTAAATAGATACAAACTTTTAATAACATGCCCAATAGAAGATTATAATTTGTGATCTCTTGATCAAGTCATATGCCGCTTGGGTTGCTTACTTTATTTTATTCTATATTTATAGGATTGATACAAATAATTATTCTACTGTCTAAAAAAAATCAATTTTAGATGCAAGCCTAAAAATAGCAAAATATTCTCAGCCAGGTTTTTCTTCTTGAATTAATTAGAGTTATGTCAATACAATCGGTTGTTAAAATTAATTCCTTTTAATAACCATTTCTTTCTTCTTATAAATGGTAATAATAAATTTTTATAGACAATTAAAATTTCTAAAAATGTTCATACTTTGTTATTTAAAGGTTTAAATACTACTTTAGTTTTATATGCTTCATTTTGTTTCATGTACTTTGAAAAAGTTTATTTTGACAACATATATAAAGTTAGGGGGCACGAATGTATGTATAAAGGTAAAAGTTTAGTCCATAAATTTTTAATTTTTTGTTTATATATAGTTTCTAAACTTTAAAAAATGTCTAATAAGTCTCTAAATTCTTGACTTTTGTATTTAGTGAATATCTAAAATATCAATTATGAATTTAATAGGTCTCTTACACATTTGAAAATGTTATATATTAAACATTAAATTTAAATTTGTGCTTACTAGGTACAGTTATACATCTTTCAAAAACTATTTTATTAGTTAATTACAAAATTTAAAGCTTAAAGTACAATTAGGCACAAACTATTAATTTAAAAAAAAAAAAAAAAACTAAAACACAAATTATTTCTTTTGTCTTATAAGATAGCTAATTTTTAATATTTATGAGATGTATTAGATATAAAATTGAATTTTATAGATTTATAAAGTATTTTAAGGGACTAGTGTCAAAATTAAAAGTCTTAAGATTTATTAGTAACAATTTTCAAAACTTAGGGACTACATTTGTATTTTAACATTCATTTATTAAATGTAAGAAAAACTATTCAATCAATTTTTGTAAAGTAATTTTATAAAAATTAAAAAATATTTGTATATTTATATATGTGTGTGTGAAAAAACTAAAATGAATTACGTTTTTGGATATTTCGGTTCAAACTAAAATATTATCTATATTTTCTAAAAGTTAAAATTAAAATATTTTTTCAAAAAAAATGAAAAATGAAAAATGAAGAGGAAAAGGGGCTTCTAAAGACTTGGACCCTTAGCCCGACCGCTAAGCCATGTGAAAACCTATGCCTCTTAAGCGAAGTCTAACTAATAGACTTTAAATTAAACGAAACAATATATTAGCTATGATTACGATATTTTAATAATGATCATCAATATACAAATACGTGCTCCTTTACAGATTCGCCTTTATATTTTGGTATTGTAACTTTTTTTTATGGTTCATTTAGTTCGTTGTACTTTATCATTTTGGTCCTATACTTGAAATGTAATGTTATGAGGTGGAATGTTTTGTGAGATTAGACGTGATTGAGTCAGGTCCAATTAAATCCCAACTGCATTGGCGTTTACGTTTTCAAATTACAGAGCTTAGTCGCAATTTCTAGTTTTTTTTATGCAATCTCAATCTTCTGTGTGGTGGTTTCATCTTCTACATCTATTTTGGAACTTGGCCACGAATCCCTTCGATTTCCTTCTTGTCTCCAATATTCCACCATGAATTTAACCTCTTTTCTACACATAATCACTTCCCAATGGCTTCACTTCCATCTTTCATCCATTGTTCTTGTCCTCCTCATCCCAATTCCACCTTGTTCGATCTCCTATTAATGGCGGAAGAGTTCGCACTCGTTTTAGCATAAAGTTATAAGAACCCAATTCAACAAAGCTTTGAAAAGGAAAACTGGGTTGCTCTAGTGAGGAAGTGATCGATTCAGAACGGAAGCTTTTCGTCGGAACTTATGTTGCGGGTGCCATAGTTCTCTTACTTTCATAAGGTTTTATTTTCCAAACTCTAAATGCAAATGCAATTGAAACTTAAAATGATTGACACCTAATCACCCAATAAAAATTGTCACATCATAACTTTGTAACACGTTAACAAAGTACCAAATTCAACATTTCTTAAAAATAAGGAGACCCAAATGAATTTTTTAGAGTACAAACACTAAAATGAACCATCTACGAAAGTACAAAACTAAAGTAATACTTAAATCTATAAAATATTTGTAAGAAGTTAAAAAGAAAAATTAAAAGGAGTTCTTAAACAGAACTAAAAACAAAATATTAGAATTGAATTTGAATGTATTTTGGGGAATTAAATTCGAATGTAAATTGGCCCTCCATCTTTCTTCTCCAAACATTTCATGTAAAACACTAATTAGGAGATGCCGTCCCACCCCTAGCAAGTTAGCAAACATCATCCAATTGCCACGTGTCACAGGAGATAACAAAACCGCCACGTGTCAAGTATAGGGCGCAAATTGAAATTTGGAGGAGATCCGCGTAGAAGCCAATAATAGAGTGCAACCGTTTTGGGAGGGGAGGGTTGTGGAAGAGAATGGGCACCACGTGGCAGGATCTGATTGGGTGGGATTTTTGGGTTGGGGAAAGCGAGGGAAAGTGGATTGTCGTTTTAAAGTGTGTGATTTGCTGTCGTCCGCTGTTTCTACGGCGGCCATCAACCTCACGTTCGCACGCCTTGGTTTTGTTCCCTTCCTTCCTCTTCCTCTCTTTTGCTCATTCCGTGGTCCACACACTTGTTTTCCTTTTCAGTTCAATTGAGGTTTGTGAATTCGAAACACAAACATTTTAATCTTTAATACATTCTCATGTCAATTGGACATTATACATTTTATAGTTGATTTTAAATTTTAGTTTTTATTCATTCATATTTATATGTTTGGTTCTAAACTCTTTTTTATTAATTTTTTTTAGTAAAATATCTGCGGGGTGGGAGATTGAACCTCTAACTCCTTGGAAGGCTGGTCACTGTAGATAATAGTTTTATCCAAATTGTTTACGTGGAGACATGTGAGTGACAGTATCTTATACAAAAGGGTTTGAGTATGACCGGAAATCAAGAGATTAATATTTCACGAGATGATCATATGTGACTTGATTTCATTCTTGAGTGAGTTATAAACTTTTGTTTGTGAAGGTTCGTCCTTTAATTTGCATGAGTAAAAATGATCCTAATAGCCGATTCAATAAGTCTACCGTTTTGGAGACTTGACCATATAGATAACTAGAAACATAATTTCACATGATGAAATATACTCCTCATATAAGATATGTAGATGAGTAATTTTTTAAGTGTTGATATTGAGACTTGAACAATGAGGTATCACCCTTCTCACTGGCCTAAGAGAGATTTGGTTTATGACTGGATCATGGTGCATGATGTAATTATAGGGATACAAACAACATTTTAACCAAAGTATAATTACGAACAACTTGTGAATGATCGACTTGCACGTAATAATTATATCTATAGACATAACTTAGTGCATAAGAGTGTAACTTTAGGTAGTGATCTATAATTAATGAATGAAAATTGATTAACTAAAGAGTTTAATTAATCAATTTTGAATTTTTGAGCTTATAATCTATAGGTCTATATAAAGCTCTCTTGCTAGCTCATACGAACAATAAAAGATCAACTTAGTTGAATGAAAATTTGAAGTGTTTAAATTGATTTTAATATATTTGATATATTAAATAAGGGAAAACATATTTATTGTTTTGATACATTAAATATCAAATAAAATTAATGTATTAATGTATTAAGATACATTATTATATATATTCAATTTGAATAAAATTCAAATATAAAATATATATGAGGAGAATTTAATAATTGAATGAAATTCAATTATATTTTAAAAAGTTTAATATTTAATATTAAATTTATTAGTTAATTAATGCAAATTTTGCCCTAAGTCACTATAAATAGGACCTTAGGGCCTTTTGTTGTAAGATTGATGATTGTCATCAAAACATAAAATTACAAGAAAACCCACCAACATGTTCTGTATAGGTATGTAAATGTTTAACCATAATTCTCATATTTTCATTTGACTATAAATAAAACCATTGTGGTTCAATGGTTTTATATTGTGGGATGAAGAATTCATTTGTTGAGCAAGAACAATGCATATCATAACTATGGAAAGAAAGATCAAAGCACATATCACATTCAAGTCTGTTTAACTATTTTTGGAGGGTCACATACTCACAACCAAAATTCAAAATGTTTGGTAAAATAAATTATTATTTAATTTTCTTTTTAATTCTTACTTCTAAAATTATCTCTACTGACTTTTGAAAATAACTTTTGTTAAAATATACCATATTCTCTCAAACTAGCCGTTTTAAATTAAAATCTTATTTTTATATACAGTAAAATTTTTCTATATTTGTAAATACTTTGATATTTTTCTATTTATATTCCCATAATTGAATTGGAATAACATTTGTTCATTTTAATTTTATATAACAATAATTCTTCTTTTGTTTTTATTTCGTAATTTAAATAAATAAATAAAATGTAATTTAAAAATTAAACTACGAAAATTATAAATAGTTAACTTATAAAAATTCATATATTAAACATCAACATATAAATAATTATCAAATATTAATTTACTTCATCTAACTGCTAATTTTTTTAAAGGTACGGTTATCAACAATTACTTTAAAAATTATAATAATCTCAATCGAAGCTTTAATGATCTAGTTATTTGTATCAATACAAATATTTAAACTCTGACATTAGTAAGCAAGTCTTTAATGATAGGCATTGTCTGTCATCATCTCATTAAAGATTTAAATAAAAAAAAAATTAATTTCACAAATAGCTAACTAACAATATTTAATACAGGATTTAAATAAAAAAAAAATAGTTTCATAAATAGCTAACTAACAATATTTAATAAAACTGAATTATGTATTCATTTTTGTAATCGAAAATCAATCACAACATAAATCACTTGCTAACTAATTATTCGAAAATCAATTTAAAATTATTTAAATTTTTTCTAAAGTCAATTTTCTTCCATCCTAAATATCAACACTTTTATCAATTTGTGTGTGTTTTAAAATGAGTGATAGAAGATCGATTTTTTTTTTTTTATTATTATTATTAACTTTTTAGGTGTCTATAAATATTTATTTTGTACTTATAAATACGTTAAACACTTAAAAAGTCAATTCAAACGTACCCTTAATCTCACATATTCTAGCTTGGTTTGAACTTATATCTTCAACTTTTATTTATTCTCTCCTATCGTGAAGTCTTATTTTAAATTTCAAACAATAACATTTTTTTTTTAATTATGAATGAATCTATTCAAATCATTTTACTATCACTTATCGTTGATTATTTTTTATTTTGGTTGATCTTCACATGATTATCAATTTAATACAATTGCTAATAAAAGAAACTTAATTTACAGTAGTTTTAAAATGATTAAAAGGATAATAATCATGCTTAAAATCACATAAAAATATACATCTAATTGTTCAAAATTAATTAGATATTTGATTTTATACATTAAATAACAATTTTCGTACCATTAGATTTGATTTTGAATATTAAGAACATGTTTTGGAATACTTTTGAAAATAAAAAAAATGATTTAGAAGTTTTTTTCTATTACGAAATAATGGGCAAATAAAGAATGTAGAAAATAAAAAATAGAAGAGAATTGACACACAGATTTACGTGGTTGCAAAATATAAAATTATGATAACTCTAAAATTAGAGAGTTTATACAATGCACTCCTCTAAATTTTAAGGTTATAATTACAAATAATTATAAATAATAAATCTTAACGTTATAATTATAAATAATTAAATATGTCAAATACCATTTCATTGTCGAAGCACTTTCTTAATAAATACATGGGTGTGAGTTTATTTTGTACGTTTCCCCAAATTGACAACAAATCAGAACACGTCTACGAGGATAAGAAAAAGATGGCTACAAAACTTCCATTATTATAATACTCATTCTTTACTGTTTAAACTACAACTTCGGTTCCTTTAATTTTAAAATTATGTCTTAACACATCATCCATTAATTAGAAAAATTTTAAAAATTTTAAGAATTAGTTTAATATTGAATTAAATTTTGTGGGTAACTATTGAGGATATATTGTCCTAACTCACCATCTTTTATTATATTATTTTTTCATTGTCAATTTTGAGATGAAACTCAATATTATATGATATTATATAAAAATCCATTAAGTCCAAACGAGCATCATTTGATCTATAAAAAAATAAAATTCCAACCAACAACTTGAATGGCACATACTCTCTCTTTTTTAATGATCATTTCGCCTTAATGTTAGGTTGTCTTCTTTAAAGATTCCAACCAAGTTCACCTAACCAACAACTTCCCAGGAGTCGCTAGGTTAGAAAAGTAATAACTCAAAATTCTCCCCAAGTAGGATTTGAACCCACAACCAATAGGTTGACAACCAACCGCTCTACCACTGAGCTATTGAGAAACAACGAACTTAAGGAAGCCCACTCTCGTTCTTTGGACCAAAAAGGGTGAGTCACTCTTTTTCACATACACCGGGAGAAAAGGTTACGATGCAAGCCCCTCCCCAGCCGGAGAGCCTCCAGGACAAGGGGGTGGTAGTCAACCATCCACTCTCGAAACTCATATCGATCAATCGATCTCCCCGTCCTGACAGTTCGCCAAGTAGACTCACTCTACTGAGGGGCAACAAGGCTGGAACTATTCCTGCCAAAAACAAGGGACCTACTTCTCATCTTAGGAGTTCGCAGGTATGAAAGAGTCCCCTCTCTGTCTCTCCGAGTTTCCACTACTTTGCACTTCTATGATTGAAAAAATTCAGAAACCTCACAAAACTGAAATTAGGTATAAAAGTAATAAGAGAAGTTGTCTATCTATCTTATAAAGACCGTGAGATCCCTTGACCTTAACAAATTAACAAGTTCATGAATTATTATATACAAAATTGAAAATTTTCAACATTTAATACACACTTTTTTGTAGTTTAAAATTATATTAGACAAGATTATCGAGAACTAATTTTTAAATGGTAGATACCTATATTTGACACACTAAAAATTTATTACTATAAGACCCAACCACCCCCGTCCCTCTATTCTCTATTTTAATATTGAAATTGCCACCTTTAGAAAAACCTTACATGCTTTAAAATATAAATGTTCATAGATTGCATTCGGCTGGTCCTTTTAAATATATGATTGAAAAGTTTTTTTTTAATTTATTTGTTTTAAGGGAATATGATTGGATAGATGATTGTACATATTTATTTATGAGAAAGCCATATCAACATATTATTGTTAGAGCAATACTTGCCCGCATCTTAAGATCGATGCATATATTCTCATCGTATATATAAAACAAGAATTAAAATATTTAAAATATATATGTAAAAAGAATTTGTCAAGTTACAAATTATAATTGGAGTAATTTAATGAAATGCATGTAGCTTGAGTCAGACCTAACATTAATTTTTCTTATTATTATAGTCTACTTCTTGCATTCAACAAAATTTCTAAGCTCGAATCTTTTCCAAAATGTTGTGGTCAAATTAATATATAAATTACAACTAATTGTTGAACGATACGATATTAAAGCTTGTTCTTCACTATTCTGTTCAACTTCTTCCCTTTTTTTTATTTTTATTTTTTAATTTCTTAGATTTTCGTTTTCTTTCCTTTTACTTCTCATAATTTCAAATATTTCGGTTTTGATCTCTAAAAACTTGATTACAAATGTTTATTTGTAAGGCGCTTTATGTTTCAGCTTTTAAATAATAATTGACATGAATATTTAAGTCGATTATATCTAAATTTAATATAAAGATGCAAGATATTGATGCTATATAAATTGAAATATGATACACATGAAGTTAGACAAGACTTCTATCATTTCCAAATTACGAATGTTTACTAACGTGAATCTTTCAATAAAAACTCTGAAGTTAATTGAGAGTTTAGTCAAAATAATAAATAAATATTAGAATATTTCTTTGAAAATTTTATAAGACATGATCATTATTGCCTTCTTTGGGTTCACACCCAAATTATCTCGGATATTTTTTACTAGTATAATTATTTTTTAAACTTATTAGGAAAATAACAGCATTAATAAAAAAAAAAATCCAAATTATCTCCTCAAAAAATAAAATAAGAGTTTATTAGTATAAAGAGAAAAGGATAAGTAAAAGGAGGAAAAAAAAAAAAAAAAAAAAAAGAAACGAAACAAGATTTAAACCAAAATATTTAAATAAAAAAAAAAAAAAAAAAGAAGAAAATGAAAAAGATAATCACTCCACACAACATCCTATTAATTTAAAATTATTAGAAAAAGAGAAAGAGGGCCGGAAGAAAACAAGATTCAGGCTAAATATGATTTAATTCAAAAGGAGCATTTGGATATATATGGGAATTAAAATATAAATTCAAAAGATGCTATACAACAGAATAACCAAATGAATAATATATAAGACATCTAATTTATACCTAATTTGATTATTATCGTTTTGGAAATGAGTGTTTAACACGATTAGAATTTGAGTGATATAAATTTAAACTGTCAATTTTGAAATGTGAGATTTTGATCTCTCCATATTATATATGTCAAAAAGAGAAAAAAAAAAAAAAAAAAAAAAAAAAAGGGTGGTGAGAACATAGATATGCAATGCAATATTACAATGTAATATAAAATTTTAAAACTATTATATTTATGGTTACACATAAGCTTTTATCATCCAACAAAACAATTTACCATTTAAATCAAATAAAATTTTAAATAATTATTTTATAAAATTTAAATAATAAACATCAACAAGCAGTATAAAATTTAAGTATATCATCGAACTATTGTGCATCAATCAACTAGGATATTTGTCAGACGCACTTTTTTTCATCTTCCAATATTTTGATACATTTAAAATATATTTATTTGTTTATTTTGAAAAATTCTTGTTGATGGAGGAAATTTAAAGATAATTGGGAATAAAAAGTGTATATATAAGGGGTATCAATTGTATCAAATGTGTATCAAAGGTATCAAATGTATCAAGTGTGTATCAAGTACAAGTGTATTAAGTGTACATTAATAATGTATCAAGGGCCATTAAGTGGGCATCAATAGTGTATCAGGTGTATCTAATGGATACCAGGTGTATCGATATATTTTTTACATTTCTTGTTTTAAATTGTGGATTAGACTTGTTTTTTTGCTATTTTTGCAAAATTAAAAAATTTAGACTATAAACCTAACTTGTTTGGCTCATTTTGCAACTAGCTCCTAACATTAGGGTAAAAGAAACAAATTAAACATTTTTTTTTTTTTTTAGCTTAAAATTGAAATTAATGAAAACTCTAACTCCAACTTTATTTTTTTAAACTAGAATTGCTAGAAGTTATTGGAAAACACAATGTCCTTTTAGTGGCTTGTCATCAAATTTTCACTTTCAATTTAAGTTATAATACTAAAACAAGGAGAAATAAAAATGTCTTCGTATTATGACAAAAAAGAAAAATATATAGTAACGGGCTATGATCTAAACCATTTTTTATATTAAAAAAAAAAGTGTAACCCAACGAACTCTTAATTTAAAAGAGTTTTTCTAAAAAAATAAAAATAAAAATATATCATTATGGTCCATTTTAATCTCTTATATATTTTAGTTCATAGTTTAAGTGTCAAATAAATTTTTAAATTTTTAATTGCTAAATAAGTTTTTAAATTTTAAAATTTTGTGTCAAAGTGAACTTTTGACATGTACTCCAGTACATTTCTAAGGACAATAGTTTAATCCCTCACTTCATAATTGTTGACCTAGAAAAGTTAAATTTTGTGTCAAATAAATATTGCATGTAATTAAAATATTTAAAAATTAACACATATATAAATTAAATTTTATGTCTTTTTCTTTAGAAAATTAAATTACATACTTATGACCATGCACTTTTCATTTTGTAATTAGTAGGTTCATAGATTATAAATTAATAAAAAAATGTAAATAAGAATGAAATCGGTCAATGATTTATTACGTACAAAATTAAAAAAATTCAATAAATGAGCACAATATTGAAAGTTAATTTCTTGAAGTTGGAGTACCAACTAAAGTAATCTCACTTGACATATTAAATATATTAACGAACAAAGCCCTCAGATTTCAAAGTTCAGCCCTTTTTTTGAAACCTACATTTCACATTCTCTGGGGACCTATGTTATTAGAAAAAATCAAATTGATCAAATTTGAGAATGATACTCTAAACATCTTCACTAATCAAATAATAACAAACTTAATAGTCTTGAGCATTAAGGAGCACACTTGTAATTTTAAAAATGATAATAATAAGAAGAAGGAGGTTAAAATACTATTTTGGTCCCTATATTTTGAAGTTTGTTTAATTTTAGTTCTTATACTTTCAATTGTCCAATTTTAATTTTTGTACATTTTATAAATTTAAAATCTAGTCCTCCAATATTAATTTTTATTGAATTGGCTAAATAATAATAATAGTTTTCTTGCAAGAAAATAAAAAATCAAATAAATAACCAAAAGTTTTATTAAAAAAAATTAACAATAAGCTTATACTGGAGACTAAACTTAAGATTTATTAAAAATATATATACTAGGGCCCGTTTAGATTAATAAAAAAAATAAAAAAATTATTTTTATTTAAACACTTTTGATAAAAATGATTGAAAATAAAAAAATAATTAAAGACTTACTAAATTTATTTTGAGTGGTTGTCAAACACTGTATTTATTTCAAAATGACTTCTTTTTTAAAGGTATTTCAAACACGAGCAATGATTAGGATTAGTGTAATTACATAGTCCCCTTTTTAACACACAAAAAATAAAAAATAAAAAATCATAGAAAAAACGCCACATGACAATATTTTACTTAGAATTTTATGGGCTTTTTTCAAATATAGCAAACGAAATCAAAATATTTATAAATATAGTAAGATTAACAATAGAGAGTGTATTTTGCTATTAATTATAAATATTTTAAGTAGTTTTATCATCTCATATAATTTTCCTAATTTTATTCCAAACACGACTTAAGATTAGACCATTGAAGTTTAAAATTGAATAAATTCCACACTACATTAGCAAATAAAAAATTGTATGAGCGAAAAAAGAAAAAGAAAAAGAAAAAGAAAACCGATTTTGTATATAAAGGGAAAGAAGGGCGGCAGATGCTCCAACAAAGCTCACCATTTTTCCTGCTCAGGTAATTTTTTCTCCAATACTCGAACTGACAAAAAACTTGTGGTCTCTGTTCCTTCAACCTCCATTTTTAAGCCCTCTCTCCGTCGTCTCTCTCTCCGAGAAGCTTCCCCTTCTTCCACCGTCTTTTCACTTTTCATCTTCATTTTTCCCATGGCGGCCGGCCTCTCCGCCGCCTTAGTGCCCAAACCACTCCATCTCTTCCTTACTTCCTCCCATCTCTCCCCTAAACCTCGAACTCCGTTTCTGTTTCCACCTTCTGTCTTCCGGAACAGTAGATTCCAATGGAAGATGCGGAGAAAAACTCTGTTCACTGTCTGTGTACTCGTTGAGGATCAAAATAGTTCCGGTGAGGTGGAGAATCTCTCCGATGAAGGATCGCCGATTGTAATCCCTCAGATCCCATCGCCTCATGTTTCAGAAAGATTAGCAAGGAAGAAATCGGAGCGCTTCACTTATCTTGTTGCTGCGGTAATGTCTAGTTTTGGAATTACCTCCATGGCTGTCATGGCGGTTTACTACCGATTTTACTGGCAAATGGAGGTCCTCTCTTCTTCCTCTATCTACCTAGAAACCTTAATTGTTTTTGTTCTCATTGGCAGCGTATTCTTCTGATTGAATATTGAATTGCGATTGTTTAATTTTGGCGGTGTGTAGGGCGGAGAGATTCCTTTCTCTGAAATGTTTGGTACATTTTCTCTCTCTGTTGGTGCCGCTGTACGTTTTCAATTTCCATTCATCTCTGTATTCTCTACTTTTTGTGATGAATTCGATTTGCTTTAATCTGAATTTTAACAATCAATTTGGGATTAATCAGGTCGGGATGGAGTTCTGGGCGAGATGGGCTCATAGGGCTCTCTGGCACGCTTCCTTATGGCATATGCACGAGGTTTCTAATCCTTCTTCTCTATAGAATTTCGTATTTCTGTGTTTGTCTTATGAGAAAATTTCTGTCAACAATGATCCACTCTCAAGATTAATTTCATATCAAACAAACAAAATCCTCTTCTCTATAGGTTTTTTTTCCTAAATTCTTTTGTGTTTGACTGCTGAGAAAATTTAATTATTAATCTCTCATGTTCCATGTTCACCTTCCTAGCAAAAAAATAACAATTAATTTTTTACAATAAAGAAAGAAACAGAGAAAATCGTTGACGCTTTGACATTATTGATCTTGATTATTACAGTCGCACCATAAACCAAGAGAAGGACCGTTCGAATTGAACGATGTTTTCGCCATTGTCAACGCTGTGCCCGCCATAGCTCTTCTTTCTTACGGCTTCTTCCATAAAGGCCTTGTTCCTGGTCTCTGCTTCGGCGCTGTAAATCTCTCTCTCTTACTCTTCAATTTCTCTCTCATAATCTTTGAGAATCTCAGTTTGTTCATACTCCCAACTGTTTAATGGTTATTTAATCACTGGGGATTAGCGCTTGCTAATGATAGTGTTAAATGACGAAAATAGCCCTAGAAAAAAAATGTGGTATTAAGAAAGGTTTGACACGCTGGCGGGTTGTGGCAGGGCCTTGGAATTACGGTCTTCGGGATGGCCTACATGTTCGTCCACGACGGTCTCGTTCATAAAAGATTCCCTGTGGGTCCCATCGCCAACGTCCCCTATTTCAGAAAGGTCGCTGCTGCTCACCAGGTAAATTTAGTTCCTTTATTTCTACTTTGAAATTTCTTCCATTTTAGTCCACATATTCTTTAAAGTTAAATTTTAGTCTTATATTCTCAATAGCATTAAATTGAATATCATTGTTAGTAGTTATTACAAATCTATATTTTGAGTGCAGACTATTCTAATCTAGATTATAATAGTACGTATTAGGGCTACAGACTATTTTAGTACGAATTATAAATAAGGAAAGAAGATAATTACAAAACAGTAAACACTATAGACAACTAAGTATGAATTACGCTAATAGAGAACTTCAACTACCATAATAGGAGGCTTATACATTGGGTGGGCTATAATAGCTCACTACACTCAAGACAAGTTGGGGACCAAAGCCATTCTAGTTCATAAGGGTAATTGCAAAAATAACAATTATAGCATAACGCAAAAGAATTTGCACACATAGCAAAATTTAGATTTAGCTCTTCGAGTCTATTATTGATAGACTAGTGAGTAGATTCTATAAGCATAAATTATATCACTAATAGATTTTGTTATATTTGCAATTCTTAAAAATGTTATTATATACTTAATTATTAATCTTAAAAGTACTACTCATTGCAATTTTTATACTACTAGTTTACTTTTTATTTTTTTCACAAAAAGAGTAATATTTTCTTTTAGACTTTCCCATATAAATAGCATGAAAAAAATTGAGATTTATGTAAAGTATAATAAAGGTTAAAATGGAACATTTTGAAGGTAAATTTGAACAAATGTCGATGTACGTGCATGAACCAAAGATGATATTAATGATTTATTTATTTATTTCTAGGATACTTTATATTTGAGAGAAAAAAAAAATACATTTGTTATAAATTTAAATCTTAATTTTGATCTCAATTTTGATACTGTCTCAGTTTACTCCCTACTGTGTTGACTTTTCATTAATGATTTAACAAAATCTCAATTATGTATGAAAAGATTCAAAACTTCATATTTGGATCACCAGATGTAGATTCTACTAATAAATTATAGGGAAAAAGTAATTACACATCTCTAAGTGTTATCTTCGATTTAAATATTGAAGCTTATGAATTTTTTTTCTCCTTTGCTTTTAGCTTCACCATTCAGACAAGTTCAACGGTGTGCCATATGGGCTGTTTTTGGGTCCGAAGGTCAGTTTCGGGTCTATTTATCTATTTATATACATATTTAAAATTTTTGTTTTATTTTTTAGGATTTTAATAAATGGCTTTTGTAAATTTAAATGGTGGGGGTGCAGGAATTAGAGGAAGTGGGAGGCCTAGAAGAATTGGAGAAGGAAATCAACAGAAGAATAAAATTGACGGCCCCAAAATCAAACCATGGTTCTTCATCAACCAATATTATGTGAAAATGAGGAGAAAAAGAAAAAAGAAAAAAGAAAAAAAAAAAAAAAAAGCTCTCCCTAAGCAGTAACTTTTCTTTTTCTAATATTAAAAAGTGAAATATTATTTAGTAGAAGAATGAGAGAGTGAATTTGGTAGAAGGTTTCACTCTACTTTTTCTGATTTATATGTGAGTTCTTAAAAAAAAATAAAAATAAAAATAAAATAAATACACGTTGGCCTAAAGTAAATAACCCGACCAANGAGAAAAAAAAAAAAAAAAAAAAAAAAAAAAAAAAAAAAAGCTCTCCCTAAGCAGTAACTTTTCTTTTTCTAATATTAAAAAGTGAAATATTATTTAGTAGAAGAATGAGAGAGTGAATTTGGTAGAAGGTTTCACTCTACTTTTTCTGATTTATATGTGAGTTCTTAAAAAAAAATAAAAATAAAAATAAAATAAATACACGTTGGCCTAAAGTAAATAACCCGACCAAATTTTGTGTACTTTTTGATATTTGACAATTTAATAAAATATGTAATTATTTGAGTAAATAGTGTGAAATACGAATTTATAGTACTACAATAATATTGAAAGTTTTTTTATACTACTTCTATTAAGAATTATGTTAAATTTACAAAATAAAGAAGAGTATATATTATGTTAGTATTAGATTTTTTTTTTTCACATAGACAAATAATTTTGTACATTCTGGTTGGGGATCGTCTAGTGTATTAAAAAATAAAAATAAAAATAAAAAAGAGACAATTCGTTATAGATTTGTATTTGAACTTACTCTAAAAAATATGTATTGGGAATTGATTTCATTGAAAGATGGTCAAGATTCATGAATATATAGTTAGGATAAATGTACTAAAGGGACACCCACAGGCCACACGTGAAAGTCATTTGCTCGAGGATTTGAATATTCAACCTAAATGAATTATGCTTAATGAATTAAAAGATGGGATATTTTCTGAGATAAAAATAAACTGAAGAAAATAATTATAAATATAATAAAATTTTACTTTCTATCTATGATAGATTGCAATAGACTTAAATAGACATCTATCCATCATATATAAAAAGTCTATTTGGGTCTATCATGGTCTATCATATATAAAAAATGAAATTTTGCTATATTTGTAAATAGTTTGATATTTTTCTATTTATAATAAGTTTCCTGGAAAGATTTCGTGAAAAAAAAATATTTTTTATCTCAGGTTTTGGTTTTAATTTTTATTTGTTTTTTAGTTTCAAAGTTTTACACATTTAATCCTTAGAATTTGAATTTGATTTCAACTTTGTCCAAAAAGGTTTTAAGATGTTACAATTTTACTGCTTAGATTTGAATTTTGTTTCAATTTGATTCATAAATTTCAAGATTTACACTTTTAACCTCGATTTCTCACTAAATTGTACTTTAGTCTTTGGCGTTGATGTCTATTGATTAATTTAAAATAATTATGAAGTGAAAATTTAATTTTAATTTTAATAATGATGAAAAATAGTGAAAAATAGTGAAACCTAACTTATTACCAATTTTTTAATTATTTAAATTATTAATAGACGTTAACAGATGAATGGTTAGTATTTAATGAAAAATTGAAAATAATTGTGTTCATTTTGAAATTTAGAGATTAAATTGAAATAAAACTTAAATCTCAAATGTAAGATTGTAATATTTTGAAACTTAAGATCTAAATCAAAATCAAACTCAAAATATGACTAAAAGTGTCACATTTTGAAATCTAAGGATCGAGTGTGAACTAGACATAAATGACAAAATATAGGAACCAAAAAGACATTTTTCAAAATTTTACCATCAATGTTTTATTGCAATCGTTAAAGAAAATAACAATACATAGGTGCATTTATGCACTAAAAATATTAGTAAAAAAGAAAGTAAAAAAAAGTTTGGAGAAACTATCATTCAACAATTAATTTGAGATGCATCATGATGTGTGTGACCTAAGATGTAGCTGAATATTTTTATAATAAAATTCAACCATGTGGAATATGCATTAATTAGGTCAGACCTTAAAAATAAATCACAATAATGTCTTTAATTAGTTGGACTTTGTACTATGTTTACCAATCTTTTTGGTGATATAGTAACTAAATTATTACAAAATTTAGAATGTATAGATACTTTTTTAACATTCTAAGTTGAAATATTAAGATTCCCTGCCAATCAACATAGTTCAATTATTGGACATAAAGTTTGTATAATAAATTTTGAGATTAAAGTTTGTATCATTGATTTTGAGATTAGATGGTCAATTCTCGCACTCGTACTTTACATACGTTAAAGAAAGAAAGAAAAAGTATAAAGACTCCATTTAATAACCATTTAATTAAGTTTGAAATCAATTAAACTAAGGGCTCTTTTCAAATATAACAAAATAAACCAAAATATTTACAAATATAACAACATTTCACTATCTATAGTTCGCGATAGACTACTATCTGTATGTTTATTTTGCTATTAGTTGTAAATATTTTCAGCAGTTTTACCATTTGAGATAATTTTCCTTACATTAACTTGCTAAAATTTAAATATATATATTTTGCTTAAATGAGAAGAAATACCAAACTATTGTAAAACAACCAAATCAAGTATAACTCATTTGACATACGAGTGTGCTAGTAGCTACAAGGTATGTGATCCAAATCCTCGAACCCCTAATTGTACTAAAAAATAGGTAATTATTTTAAATGACAAAATTTCTACAAATATTTTCAAATATAGGAAAATGTCATTATCTATCAATGATTAACACTAATAGACATCTATCAATGTCTATCAGTGATAGATGATAGTAGTTTATCAATGTCTATCATTGATAGACAGTGACATATTGCTATATTTGTAAATAAATTAACTCATTTTGTTATATTTGAAAAAAAAATGGTAAATATCAATTTATACCCTAAATTTTGGGTTGTATAAATTTAAACCTCAGACTAATAATTATATTAATTTGAATCCTAAACTTTGAGGTTATATTGATTTAAATCCGGTATCAATTTAAATCGTGAATTTTCTTAAGTATATTAATTTAAACCTTAAACTTTCACAAATATATCAATTTAAACATGAACCTTCGTAAGTGTATCCAAATAAAACATAACAAAAAGTTTAAATTGATACACTTATTAAAGTTCAAAGTTTAAATTAATACACTTACGAAAGTTTAGGGTTTAAATGTATACAATTATTAATTTAGGATTTAAATCGACACTTATGAAAGTTTATATTTTAAATTGATACAATTATTAACTTAGAGTATAAATTGATATACATCCAAAGGTTGGAAATATAGATTGATATTTGTATAACTATTGTAAAACAAAATGTAAATCGCGCGCATTTGAAAATTTTATTCTATTCTATGATGGTGAGCCGTGTAAGGAAGAAGATATAAAAAGAGACGTTCACACTTTTACTTTACACGCAATGGATGACCTATGAAATTTCTCTTTCAGTTTCTTCCTGCCGATGCGGCCACAGTCATCTCCTCCATTGCCACAGTATGTGAAGATCTCTCTCTCTCTCCGATTTTTCACGAGTTATGCAGAAATTTCGGACTGAAAACCAAGCAGTTTAGTGCCGAAATGGGTCCACCGGAATTTCATAATAAGGTCGGTGAAAAGTTTCTTCTCTTTGATTAATTTAAGAATAATTGAGTCAATGAGTGTCTACGTTTCTTGGATTAACAAACCTATCCTACTTTAGGGTTCTGATTAGCCTAAATCACATGCAAAAAACAAAAGTTTCTTTTTCTAATTAATGCGTTAGTGTTTGTCCTTATGTGTAAGGCTAGAAACAAACTCAGCCAAATATTGCACGCCATGTGTTTGATAAAAAGCCTAGAATCTAGAAATGACCAAATTCTATAGGACTTCCCAATTTCTCCTCTGTTTTCTCATCATATCTTTATTTTAATTCATCTCTAGATTTTTCTTAAAAACAATAGTTTCATCAAACACCAAAAAAATGCTTAAAAAACTCATATCTACTCTATAATGCACTCCACCTGTTTGATAAAAAGTTCCAACCAAAGCACTTGCTAGGGATGGGATGAGTCAACCCTATCAAGTGCCCTTTTTCGGTTGCATTGGCATCAGCCTAAAAAATTTGTCATCTCCATTCGGGGTATTGGGATTTACGTGTCAATTTTTCATGATCTCGCCAACTCCACGTTGCCATTGTCACTCCCTTTGGGAGCCCCTCGGAAATTGCTCAGCCATTTCTGCTAAGTACTGAAAGCCGTAAGCTCGGGAGTGGGAGGTTCATGCACTACTACTTTCAAATTCTTTAATGATATTTTATAATATCCTCTTCCTCCATTATGGACAAAGTCTCCCAATTTGTCAAATTCTAATTGCTTTATTGGTTTCCTTTTTCTTTTTCCTTTTGTTTGCTGGGTTCATACCTGTGTAAGTTTGGTTTGTTTGGTTTATGAATTTACTCTGGTGATGTTCACCGACGAGTAGTGTGAACGATAAATACTCTGAGAAGATTCAAGTCAATGTTTCCTTTGCTACTTCTTGATTGATTTTTTTTTTTTTTTTCCCTCTATGTTGGTGTAAAGTGAGAATGACAAATTGATATTTTATACACTAAAGCCTTGTTTGGAGGTTCTATTTGACAATAATTTTGTTTCTAAAATTTATGTTTGCTTTTTTTCTAAATTCTATAGTATGAACTTCACAGCTCTAGAAGAAATTCTTGATTTTTAGTAAAGTTCTAAAAACAAAAATAAATTCTTGAAAACTACCTGGTTTAATTTTCAAAATTTTCTTTTTTCAAAATACATGAAAATTAAATAGCAAAAAACAAAGAAATTTATAAATGAAAGTAGTATTTATGAGTTTAGTTTTCAAAACCAAATGATTACCAAATAGAGTTTTACTAATTTAGTTTTTGAAAATTGTGTTTGCTTCCTCACAAATTATTGCTTGTGATTTTCATATTTCTTACGTAGACATTTGATTTCTTAGCTAATTTTCAAAAACACAAATAAATTTTGAAAATTACTTTTTTTTTTTTTTTTTTAGTTTTGAAATTTTACCTTTTATTTTGAAAGCACTCCTTCTATTGAGGTTAACGTACAAGTATAATCTCAAATTTTGGATTGTTATGACTAACAAAATAGAAAATTGAAAGTGCCTCTAGACTTTCATTATTATTATTATTAAAAAGTATCTAATATATTCTTTAAATTTTTATATCACTTTTGGACAACATTTGTGTGAATAGAATGACCCTTTGATATCAATATAACTTAAATTGACAGGTAAAAATCCAACCACTAATTTTTGAGATGATATATATTGAGTTGGGCACGATTGGACACTTAAAAGCATCTTTTAAAAGTGTATCATATCATATTGAATTTCATCATAAGGAGGTTTCTCACTTTGCATTGAAATGGACAAGAGAAAAGTAAGGTTTTACGAAATATTGGGTCCATCCATATACTCTCTGTTCAGTGCCTGAAATCATTTAGAATAGAATTGGTCCCATTATAGCTCAAATCTTCTTGTCTCCCATTTTTTACAAGCAATAATAGTTTTGGAAGTTAATTCCACGGCTTTTGGTTTCATCTTGTCACCACTTTAATTCAGAAACTTTTCTTTTAGTTAGTGGGAGAGCGGAATTCATGAAAACGTGCACGTCATCCTTGTCTTTTATTACTCATTAATTTTAGTTTTAACCCTTAGTTCATATTCAATCTCTACACGGAAATTTCGATGTTCAAACCATGTCATGTGGATTAGGTATTTATTATCATCATTGAGTTACGAGAAAATTTTTAGTACTAAGATTTATTACTTTTATCTATAAGAAACATTTAACAATGATATGGACCTCACGAACTAAAATAATATATATAGATAATAACATTGGATAACACTTTTTGGACTAATAATTAAGTGTATATCAACAGTTTAATAGAATTGCAAATATAGCAAAATCTATCCGTAATAGACTCTATCATTGATAGACTCATATTGGTCATACACTCTTATTAGAAGTGTAGTCTAGCACCGAAAGCCTCTCAAAGCTGGATCTAAATTTTGCTATATTTGAAAAAAAAAATATGCATTGTGCTATATGATCTGTTAATACTTTGAGTCTCATTGTTATATTTGTAATTGCTCCAAACAACACATAACGCCTAATAAAGGCCATATATTTCAATTATGTCAAACTTTTCTATTATTTTTACAAATGTTTGGGTGGGCTTGTTAATCGCACAAAAATTAGGATTAGATTATCTTTTAATCCTTAACCTTTAATTATACTCCTTATGGTTGGGTCGCTGAGAGAGAAAATTGAAGAGAAAAAAATGCATGTATGATATACTTTTTCAAGCAAAACATCTTTAATATTGGAGAGGGAAAATGCATTTATTATATTTTATTAATTATTTTAGATTTCTTCCCATTTTCAACTGGAGAGAGAAAATACGCATTTGATGTATCAAACAACTGATTTTTTGATGGATTCATAGTATTTTAAATATACCTTAAAACATTGTTTTAGATGTTTGCAAATGTTCTAACCAATATATAAAATATACAAAATTGACTTAATGTTCAACATAAATCTAAATTTCTTTTATATCATGGTATATATAATCCTAATAAATCAAAATTTAACAACTTCCTAATAGAAGTGTAATTCAAAATTAATTTAACAATTTCAATATACCATAGTATATAAATCATTCGATGTTCAACATAAATCATAGTATATATCGTAAAGGGTAATTGTATTAGATAGCACTTTTAGGGAAAATAATTAAGCGTATAGCAACATTTTAAAAAAATTGCAAATATATCAAAATCTATTAATATCGACTTCTATTAGTGATATGGTTTATCACTATAGACCTTACTATTAATATGGTCTACCATTGATATATATTGTAATATAAATGAAATTTATGATATATACTATGATTTATGTGGAACGTTGAGTGATTTATATACTATGGTATATTGAAGTTGTTAAATTAATTTTGAATTACACTCTTGTTAGGGAGTTGTTGTTAAATTAATTTTGAATTACACTCTTGTTAGGGAGTTGTTGTTAAATTTTGATTTTTTGGGATTATATATACTTTCATATAAAAGAAATTTACGATACGTACTAGGATTTGTGTTGAACATTGAGTCAATTTCTAACTATGGTATATTTCATATATTAGTTAAAATATTTGCAAACATCTAAAACAATATTTTAAGGTATATTTGAAATAACCATGAATTTGTCAGAAAAAATCAGTTGCTTGATACGTCAAATGC
The DNA here is from genome assembly GCA_031780015.1 of Citrullus colocynthis. Taxonomy (NCBI): domain Eukaryota; kingdom Viridiplantae; phylum Streptophyta; class Magnoliopsida; order Cucurbitales; family Cucurbitaceae; genus Citrullus; species Citrullus colocynthis. Next base: position 354,527 of record QLSR01000065.1, on the reverse strand, counting down.
GCTAAATGAAAAATATTATCATATTAAATGCATTTTCTATTTCCAATTAAAAATGGGAAGAAATCTCAAATAATTAATAGAATATAATAAATGCATTTTCTCTCTCTAACATTAAAGATGATTCATTAATATGGAAAAGTATATAATAAATCCATTTTCTCTCTCCAGCCACCTACCATAATGGGTATTTTTTCCAAAAATAGCATTAAATCCCTTATATGAAAATATCTAAACACTTGGATATTTATAAAAATAAGTTTTGAAAAGGGATTAAGTCTCTAATAATCTCATATATTATCTAATGATATATTAAATGTCAAATGGAGATAAAATGGAGTAGAAAATTTTTTGTTAGGTTACTTAAGAGATGTTTGGGGCGTTGAATTGAGTTTTGAAGTTTGGAGTTAATATGCGGAGTTAAGAAGTCTGTGTTTATAATGAAAGTTGAGTTATTAAGTTAGGGTACATGGTGTAGTTTTTTTTTTAAAACATATGATTTTTTGTATTTATTTTTTTTTGCTTAACTTTTTTGTTTAAACCTTTAATTGCATACATATTTTTCCAAAATTTTAACACTCAATTAAGATATCAACTTAAAACTTTTATATATATTTTGCAATTTTTTTTACATGTAATCATTGTACTTGAGGTAGACAAAATACTTTTGTTTTATACAAACAACAAAATTACAATATACATTCACATTAGTAGAATGTATGAGTGTAATATGCACAAAAAGGTAGGCCATTAAGGGGTTTAGGCCTTTTATGGACTTTATGTCAAATTGTAGGTTATAATGTATTATGCATGTATGTTGGTGTTAGGAATCCAATCAAAGCCTCGACTAGATAAAGGAATGATCATTGGTATGTAAGGGAGGACAATTATCTCTAATGGTATGAAGTCTGTTAGGTGAAACCAAAAGTGAAGCCATGAAGGTTTATGCTCGAAATGGACCATATCATACCATCATAGAGATATCTAGAAGTCAGTTGTCCTTAACAAGTGATATCATAGCAGCGTCATGTTCTGACTTAGCCGTAGAATCCTTGGTTATCTAATAATGAAGTGGAGAGTCTCAAAATATACAGTCGTGATGGTATCCATCTGTGGTCGAGCTTTTGGACAGACGGTGAAATGTTTTTCAAAAAGTTGTGTATTTAAACACTTCTAATAAAAACTCTTTAAAATAAAAATACTAAATGTGTTTAGTTACATTTTCTCAAGTGTTTTAATACACAAGTTTGTTGGACTGATTATATGGTCAAAATGTTTATAGTAATATTAAATTACTATATAAGACGACTATTAAATACTATGAACTATTAATTTTACTTTTGTATTTAAAAATACCTTCACCAGTCAATATGTCTGTATGTGTGTATATATATATATGATTAGTTGAATTAGTTGTTAGATTTAGTCATTGGAGATGATTGATGGAGTTGGTGGTCAAAGTTGGTCACTAGAGGTGATGGTCAAAGTTGGTCATTAGAGGTGGTTGTCAAAGCATGTCGCTCGAGTGAGATGTCAGTAGTCGTTGATGGTGGTTGTTGTTGGAGATGGTTGTCAGTGCATATGCAAACTTCAATAATGAAATCTGTTTAAATTAGTCGAGTCAAGTTATTTAACATTGACTTGTGATGTTGGTGGACGAAACACTGAGTTGCATTAAAAATCCAACTTAATTCAACCCAAGTCAATGACCCAAAAAATACCCTATTATGAGTGTTTTGTAGTACACTTGTTTTTAATACCTATTTTTGGATGTTGTGATCTAAGTAATGAGAATTCTTGAAAACATCTTTTGTATTTTACTATATCCACATTTTAATTATGAATTTTTAAAATGAAAAATTACATTTAAAAAAAAAAAGATTAATTTTTGCATTGGATAAATATTATATCTTAGGCTAACATTTTTTTTTTCTTTTTATAGAAAAATTATTTAAGAAAATGAGGCAATAGTGGGGACTTATCTACCCCTTTCAAATAATGATCTATATTAGAAATAAAATGGATAGGGGAGAATCTTTACATCTCTCTTTTGTCCTTATAACTTTACATAATTCATATTTTGTATTTCATCACAACTATTCGAGTGGAGGTGGTTGTATGCAAAGTGATGTATTTCTTTTATATGTGGGTGTGATCTATATCATAAATATGAAATATCATGATCTAATAGTAGAGATATATTTGAACGGAAAACCATTTTCTTTTCAGTTACAACTATTTGGGTTGGTATGATATATCTTTTTCGTGTATGAGTGTGGACCATGTGGTGTAGACCACAAATATGAAAAATCATGATATAACAATGGAGGTATGTTTTGATAGAAGGCTACGTTACAACTATTTATGTTGAAGTAGTACTTCTCATATATAAGTAGGGGTGTACACAGGTTGAGTTGGGTTAAAAGAATATTTTGGACTAACCCGAAAATTTGGGTTGGCTACCAGAGTAACCCAAATAGTGTCTCTAACCCAACCCAAGAAGCAATTGAAAGAAGTAGACTAACGAAGTAGACAAAAGGACTAAACTTACAAATTGAATCGAAAGCAGTAGATAAACGAACAAAACGGTTGAAGCTAGTGAATAAAAGTAATTCTGGTTGAAGTAGTTAGACTGAAGTAGATGAACAAAATGTTTGAAGCTGATGAATAACATGACTGAATCAAAACACTGGTACTAACGCAGACAAAATCGAAAGAGGGAGAGCTAGAGAGGTAGACGACATGGAAGACACGAAGTCAAAGTCAAAAATTCAAAAGAGGGATGAGGGAGATCAAACTGAAAGTCTTAAAGAGAGACGATGGACGAGGGAGGAGTGGCTGCGACACCACACTTTCAAAGACTCCTCTAAAACCTAAAGAGTTATATATATATATATATATATATATATATATATATATATATATATATATTAGCAATTCGGATTGGGTTGGGTTGGATCAACCTGAATTTTTTTAAAATGTAACTTAAAACCCAACCTAACTTGCAAAAAAAAAAAAAAAAAAAAAAAACATAAAAAATTAACTCAACCCAAGGGGAATTTGTACGATGGCCTAAATATGGAGGCCCAAATGAAATTTGGTCTCACTATAAAAAACACACGAAAATTGGCCTTCTACTTATATTATAACTGTGTAAATTTACCACTTTAACCCTAAATGCATTCTTCTTCTATTTTCTTTGTTTTGCAGCATTTTTCTTGTTCTTTTTCATTTTATCTTTTCTGAATTTTGTCATCTTCCTTTTTTTT
>QLSR01000065.1:312258-345186 GCA_031780015.1 Citrullus colocynthis | reverse complement strand
TTTTTTTTTTTTTTTTTTTTTTTTGTGGAAAAACTATAGGTCCAATGTCCTATATACAAATATTCACATACTAAAAAGAAGATCATATTAAATGGGAAGAAATCAATATATTTCCTCTAAAGACAATATTAGTCCCTAAATTTGATTACTATAGTAGAATATGTTGTGACCATTAATTCATTCATGAAAGAAAAACGGTAAGCAAAAGCAAGTTGGGAAGTGGGCCAGCCGATTCGAGCCGAGCGAGCCGCCAAGAAGGTGTCAGCCAGATAATTTTAGATGCCCCCCAACTTTTACATCAACGCCAGCCATCATATGCCACGTGGTAGACTTTGATTCGTCTGTGAAGAATTATCTTCACTCTCTCACCAAGTCATTTTTTTCTATTTTAATATTTCTCCGACATTACTCCGTTTCTCTCTTTTCTGTTTCTCCTTCTCTCTCTCTGGATCCGAAATCGGCAAAATCTGAACCCTAAATTTCTTGGGGCTTTCACTTCGTAGATCGCGATAATGGAGATGGGGACCTCTCTCTATTTTCTACCATTCTGAAAGGTTTAGCTTCTTTTTCCTGAGTTATTTGATCCTCAATTTGGATATTTATCGTATTCCTCACACATGTACGACTTACTTCTGCAACTCCTCTGTTGTTTGTCGTATTTCCCTTTCGTTTTCTTCACCACTAAGTTTATGGATCGCTTCTGAATCCAACGCTACAAGATCCGATCCCTAATTTTCTATACTTTTAGTGAGCCGGTATATCTCTAGTTGCTACTTGTGTTTACATGCTTTAGGTTTTAATCATTTTCTTCTCTTTTGCTGTGATTTTTATGCCGTTTTCCATATGCTGCTACCTCTTCGCCCCATCAAACGGTTTAAAATCTGTGATCTAGGTATCTTGGACTATAATTTAGCGGACCGGCAAAGGGATGCGATTGAGCCCCCAATCTCTTGTCATTTTGTTTTTGTTTTGAAACATATATGCTTTTTTGCACGGTGATGAATTAGGATTGAATTATCTGGGGTTTTTTTTTAATTTTTAATTTTTAATATTTACATCTTGCATACTGTATGTTTGGAATTGGTGTTAATGCCTGTGGAAGTAGTTTAAGAAATCTTAAATTCATGTTTCCATATTTGATGGAGTTCACTACTCACTTTGGATGACTCATTATCATGGTGGTAATTGTTTGGTTTCTAGACTAGGTTGCTGGTTTCTGACATGTTTAGTTTAATGCCCGCCCAAACTGGTGGTTTGGTCAGATGATTGTACCTAAGACGAATTCAATTACTTTTAGTCAGTTCTGAAATACGTAGCAGTTGAACTGTAAATGGTGTTGGGTGCAAAGTCTCAGTCAAATTTGAATTGATGGTTATTTATGCTCTGCTTGCTCATGGGTATAAAATACTTGGTTTATAGACCTGATTGCAGGTTTCTAATACACTAAACTAGGAAGCACTGATACGAATACAAGACAAGGATACAACACAACACAGATATGGCCACATATCATATTTTAAAAATATAGAATCCTACACGGCAAGGACACATTTATTAAAATGTACATTTTTTAAAATATATATCGTTTTTATACCAAAAGAAAATTCAAAGTAAATTGGTTGATGCATTTATATGCTTAAAGAACTTAACTTAATGTATTTCACACTCTAAAAGTTATTGTCATATGTGTCTTTTTAGCCCACTCAACGAGTGTTCTATGCATGTTTAACACATTTGTTACACTAACAAGTGTCCGATACATGTCTAACAAGTGTCGGAGTTTCCAAGTGTCTAACACGTGTTGGACACGGACACGGACATACTTGCCAAACTAAAGTGGTCCGTGCTTCTTAAACCCTGAACTTGAATCTCAATTAGCTGCAGTACCTAAAGCTAATTTGTTTACTATTCTTCAAGTCCAAAATTCATTGTTAGATGGTGGTGGGACATGGGTGTAAAGTCTCAGGCAGATATAAATTGATGTTCTGTATTCATATTTATTTGGATTTTTCTTCTTGAACAACCACATGTGGTATGGTGCACGCGAATGAAGGATGATGTAAGTGAAATTGCATGCAAAAGGAAGAGAATGGTGGAAGGTGTGACCAGGAACTTAAGCTGTGTGACTCAGATGGCCAATCGCTTTGCAATTCTATAATTGCTATACTTATGCAGTATACGCTTCTAGTGCTATTGAACATTCCGTATCATTTCACTGAAAATTTTCATAATTTTTTCATTAAAGTATCTGCATAAGGCATGTTTCTTTCATGACTAAAGCAATTTAGTTTACCCATGTTTTTTGCCGGTAACTATGAGGTACCTGGCACTTGACGTTCGATCATATTATTGTTCTCTCTATGGGGTTCTTGGTTTGTTTGTTCAGTTAGCTGTGGAATGAGCTTATAATAAGCAATTTTTTGTTTTTCTTTTTCCTATTGAAGTTTATTGACTAGTTTATTCCTTCAATCCACAGCCATCAGGGAAGTGCTCATGTGAGTTGCACGGTTTTAGACAGTTTAGTGTTTGCTGCTACCATTGGAATATAATAAAGCATCTATTGGTTCATTTGATATGCACAAAATGGATAAGTGGAAAGATTCTGGAAAACTAGGACGACTGATGCCGAGAGGTGGTTCTATGACTTCTTACAAGTATGCTCTTTTGTTGTCACCTGTTGTCTCCGTTTGGGATTGCATTGTCAGGAAAATGAGGTATTCCTACAGACCTGAGTGGGTGTAGTGTTTAGGATAGTAAAATATAGTAGATTTTACAACTATAGATTTTATAGTATCATGATGAAAGGACGAAAAAACAATCACGAGGATATATATACTACTTACAACTAGTTCTTTGAAAAAGAGATTGAAAAGATTAGTTAGATATGGCTAGTTTTGTGGCTAGTATGGGTAATAAAGGACAACCTGTCGTGAAGAAAGCAAAAAAGAAGCAGGTGAAGGATGAGTTGGATCGTCAGAAACAAGCTGAGAAGAAAAAGAGGCGGTTAGAAAAAGCCCTTGCTACTTCAGCAGCTATTATATCTGAACTTGAAAAGAAAAAACAAATGAAGAAGGAAGAACAGCAAAGGCTAGATGAAGAAGGTGCTGCTATTGCTGAGGCTGTTGCTTTGCATGTCCTGATTGGTGAAGATTCAGATGACTCGTACAAGATTCTTCTTAAGAACGACGGTCTCAACCCTTGGGAGTGCCCTGGGCAGTTTGACCATGTAATGAATGTTACTAGACCTGGCATTCCAGTGCAGGAGTTCGGGAGGTGCTCCCTTGAAGGGACTGGTTGGACCTCTAATATCGATAGATTTGGATCAATGTGGCATGGTTTTAGGAATGACTACTGGTCAGTTTCCGCTGGACCTTATGCTGAAGATCACGCATTATGTTTCAAGCAAGTTGATGGTGCTGTAAATGAGATTTCTGCTGGTATTATAGCGGCGCAGGCTGTCTCATCACTACAGATAACGGTAGATGGGGATGAAGAAATCAATGTCCTTAACAGAATGCGAAGGAGTATGTAAATTACTCTGCACATTTGAGATGGTGGTAGTTTGGTTTGGTACATGTTTGCAGAACCATTCGCCTCTACATTGTCAACCTGAATCCTGCCATTTTACACGGGAGATTTGTCGACTTTTTGTGGGGGAGTTTTAAGTTATCTTGTACCCAGAGTCGTTCTTATAGACCTTAAGCTTTCAATTTCAACCTTGTGCAGTTGATGTGTTTGTTGGTATGCTCCAAGGGCACGCCCAGACGCAGTTAATGCATTCTTGCCAAGCCTGTTCACTGAGATCATTAACCCTTAGTCCTGTGGCTTGTTGAATTGTATTTTTATATGAATTTGTATTATAGAAATGTTATGCTTCAATGACTTTTAACTGGATTGCTGTTTTTGCTCGGGATTGAATGCTGAAGTTAGACCAATCGTTTACAACCGAGATCTTTTCAGATATGTACTCCAAATGATATTTTTCCTTTATCTTTTGGTCAAAAAGTGTGATAGACGGCTATAAATATTGACAATTGAAGGTATTTGATTTGAAGACTTAAAATTGACAATCTACAAAAGAAAATTTTATTTCCATCATTTGAACTCAAATTTAGGAAGAGCCCATTTTAAATTAGGTAAACGACCAAAGATGAACCCAAACTTAAAAAGCTAATTTCGTTCTCGTTAATTCAAAAGTTCAAATTTCCATACAAAACGAGCTCTCAAGCAAAATAGAACCAGGAGATGGGTTGGCATTATCTAATCTATAAAAGATCAACTTACACCTTTCGCCCACTTGCTATGCAGTGACTTTGTAGGATTCTGCACAGAATATCATCAGATGCAAAATAAAGGGGCAGCGCCCTAAACGCACACAAATCAATATATTTCTCAGTAATAAAAATGAAATTTTACACTTAATGAAACAAATAAACCTAAGTTCATTGACACAACTTCCACTTGTACCTAACAATATTCCAAAACAACACTTTCATATATCATGTTGCGATCGTGAATTGAGCAATATTGATGTCTCTTCATTTGCTTTGCGTTGTTGTTGTTGCTGTGCACCGTCAACTTGATTCCCTATTTCTGAACTACTCGATGGTTTGGCACCGGTAGTAATAAGATTCTTAAACCATGCAGCTTGAAATCTAGGAGTACCTCTATTTGAATTACTCGTAGACTCTGGAGAAGACATGACGTTGTTTGTGGCCCCGAGAAGAAAACGGTAAGCCACTTTGCTGGCCGATATGATCTCTGTCTTTGCTTGTTTGAACTGCAGTTACCCCATAAAAAACCAACAAAGCACGTTTAGTTCATCAATCATCAAACATATTATAATTACCGAGCTCTTTGCATATAGTTTATAATTTTGTTCTCTGAAAAAATGAATAAATTGTCTAGCTTTTAGGTCATGAATCTTAGGATCTTAAAAGCCAGAATGACACATAAATCTTAGACATTGGAAGTTGAATTGTAACACAAATTTTGACCAAATTACGTAACACCTATGATAACATAAAGTCTTAAGAACGAATTGCATGCAGATCATTCATGTATAACCGTTGTGCATGGATCAATCATCCCTACACTTTATACCTAAAGGCAACAAGATTAATACTGCCTTTGCAGAACACAAACATTTTGAAATATGTCGATATGCAAAGGACATAACTAATGGAAGTTGTGAAATTCCCTTAGAATATGCACCATGTTGCGTGATTGTAGCAGTAAAAATCTTACACGAACTGCTGTGTTTCCAGCTACTTCCAAGGCAGCGTCACCAGCATTGGCAAACCGATTAACCCAACCTACAACAGGATAAATATCATCAGACTTTTTCCCCCAAAAAATACTTAACATCCTCTAGTTAAAATAGAGGAAAAAGAAGTCCCCGCACACACCCACAATCCTTCCTCAGCAGTCTTTACATGGTCTATCATCAAGTATTTGCCAAATAATATCTCAATTAGAAATAAATAGTCCCTACCAGAGACCTTCATCAATTACTTCTAATCACACCACCAGACATCCTTGAAACTTCTCACTGTTTTCACACCTTTCATCACTTGTTACAAACATTACAGACTAAAACATGGAAAAATATAGAAAAAGAAAATCAATGGCGAGCAATTGTTAGGAGGAAATGAAAAAACTGGGAAAGACAAAAAATAAGAATGACAGAGACGAGAAGAGAACAGTTAATTTAATAGAAGAAAAACAAAAGGTAAAGAGAGAGAGAACTGAAATAGCAAGAAAATGAAGATGTATTTGATAAGATCTATGCTTCAAATATGCCCTAAACTCAGTTATGAGCTATGATCCCCACAAGATGTAAAAATAGTAGCCTGTTTTATGATTCTGCGAGGCTTCAAAATGTTCTGTTTGTCGTGCTGCAGAGTTGAACCTCAGACTAGATTGGTCCTAAGTGTGTGCGTCAATATCTCAAAGACACCAATAATGACTTATTATTGACAAATGCAGTGAGCATTTTAGAGCAATATAGGCCACTCTTCATCATAAATGATTCCATTTAAAGGTAGAACCAATATAAACATTATATTAAAACCAAACTGAGTGGCCAATGAGGGAAGGTTAACATGTTAACATAAATTTAGCAAACCTAATAGGTGTAAAAGTATTTATGTGGTTATCTCCATAGAACGTTCATAAAATAAATCTAGTTAATGCTCAAATGCACAGAGAAATTCTCTCAAACAAAGACCTAATGATTGTAGACCATAATGGTATGAACTCAGATAACATTACCTGGAAGCTTTGATACATTGAGCATCTCACAGAACTGATCACAAAAGTGGTTACAGTTTCTTGATAGCAAGTCATACGAACTTCCAGGCCACTCTCTACTAAGCTCTCTTAAAATCTGATTCACCTTGAAAATTGAACAGTTTGTTCTACCAAGGTTAATACTTTCACGATATGTGTACATTGGATTCTGTCCAGAGGGGCAACTGAAAACTCCAGTTCCTTGCTCGCAAAACCCAAAGGACCATTCATCATCTCCATAAACCTGTAGTGCATAGCACAATTAATCTAACACTCAGTTCAACCATAAGAAACACAATTCTATGTAGGGGAGTTATCGGTAGGGAAGTGTGATCGGCAATGAGCAAAATGGTGAAAGCTTCATCAGCCTTGTAATTCGTTTGAGAGAAATGACATACTTAGGTAAAAACAACATAACCATCGATGTTAAGCAGATGAAATAACAAATATCTTGGCAAATAACATTGCAGTGCAGAATTTCAGAGGAAAATCTATGATTATCCATGGGCAGAATGGGAGTGAAACATGAGCGGAAAATGATCAAACAGTGTACTGCAGAAAGTTTCACATTTCTTAAGGTAGAGGTAGAATAAGTAACGTTATCTTACAATCTAGAAAAGAACCAAATAGATCAAGTTTTAACGTCCTGTCAGAGTCTAATATCTCCTGTACAAGAACCATTTCTAACTGAAAAGGATAGAATGAAAAATATCTCTCAAGTATTATCTACTAAAGACAATATCAACCTGAATCAGAGCAACACATAATAATACTACTGGATCATTAAGCAGATGCTCCCGCTAATATAAAACCTAGCCACACTGACATTCACACTTGCAAACCAATGAAGATACCAATTGTTCATCTAAAAGTGAAAAACAAACCGGATTAACGGGAGATAAAATCTAAGGGTAATAATATTACACAATCGAAACCGTCAATACTACCTCAACATAAACATGTAAATACGTAAAAAAAGAAAAAAGGAAAAAAAAAAAAAAGGAGAAAGCGAGAAACCTGAACAGCGCTATGGAAGATACCGCCTAGACCAATTCCATCCTTGAAGATCTTGTTGATATTAACAATTGTATTGTTGGTCTTATCTGATCCGCTATTCGTGACGTCGTATATATGCAGTATCACGTCAGTCATTTTTCAAGAAAAACGCAAAACCAAAACCCTAAACTGCAAAACTAGTCCTCCTCCTCCTCCTCCTCCTCCTCCTCTTCTCTGAGAATTTGAAAACAAAATCACCCTAACCCTAAATCTGCAACCGATTTCCCCTGAAACTTGCCTCGCAATGAATGTCTCTCAGTTCGAGGAAATGAGTTGTATCAAATTGGATTCAAATGAAATCAATCACCTTTCAGCCACCGTCAATCTCTTTTACTTCACTATGATTTGCTCTATCGCTGTCTATGATTTCAAAATTTTTCTTGACTCGAAAATCGAAATCTTTGTTTCTGATTCCTCCCTTTAGTTTTTTTCTTTCTTGGAACTCCAAAAAAGCGAATTGGAAATTGGAATTTCAGATTGAGTTTTCGAACACACACTATTGGATTTCCGATTCGAATGAAAGCTGTAAGTTGCATTTTAAATTTTTCAGAAAAAGGATTTAATTTAATTTAATTTAATTTAATGATAAATTTTCGTTTTTTTCCCCCGAAATGATTGAGGAGTCAGGTGTGATTACGAATTTGCCCTTGGGAAAGTGTAAAATTACAGAAATGGAACTGAAGCACAGCTGGCGTGGCAGTCGGTGCCAGGTTGCAAGATGGATGGGGGGATGATGATGGAATAAGGCCATTGTCTGAAATGAGTTGGCCAAGTGGGTCCCACATGGTCATGCCTCCTTAGTCTTGTCCATTAATCCATTAATACTTTTCATAAATTTTTGTAACGTTAAAATACTATTTTGATTTTGAACATTCAAATATCCCCATTTTGATTTTATATATTATTATATGAGAAATTATTTTAAATAATAAAATTATTAAAATATTTATAAATAATAAAAAATAATTATTGTGATAAATTATAATCGACTGCAATAGACTACTATATGTATACATCATCAAATATATAGACAAATATAATAATTTATCGCGATCTATCATAATCTATTACAGTAATATTTTGTTATATTTATAAATATTTTAATTTTTTCTTATATTTAGAAATAACTTTTATATATTCAAATTTAATCTATGTTTATTCAATAAATCTAAAAAACTTAGTTTGTTGACTTTTTTTTTTAATTTATTTTAATTTACATTATTACTATATATTTTGAGAATATATTTTCATTTTTATATTTTAGTGCATGAAAATTATTGTTAATATTTAACCAATTTTGATAAAAGTTAACATTAGGAGACTAAAAAAATTCAAATTTAAATACTACTTTAGTTATTCTATATTCAGCTTTGGTTCATTTTAGTCTATATATTTTTAAAATCTTCATTTTGTTAAAAAAACGAAAAGCAATGAAAAAATTGAAATGGTCATTTTTTAGTTGACTCTATTGAAAATCTTAATCTATTAATTGTAACCAACGTAACTCTAAATTTTCATTAACAAATCGATTTAAACATCTAGTAACAATTTGTAGCTATTTTCATTTAACTTCATATATAATCACTTAAATAGAAATATTTATCCACAATTCTATCAAAGTAGAAAACAAATATCATGTGACTTCTCATATATGGATACGGAGAAATAGATGAAGACTTAGGATAAAAATAACTGTCCAAATTAATGAAAATCACTATCATCTATTTGATTCTTGTCATTTTTATTAATGTTATGTTTTTTTCTTTTCTTTTTACGATATATAGGATTGAGGAAAGTAAACCTTTAAATTCAATGTTATAATATAAATATTATGCTAGTTAAGTTGTGCTCGTTTTGACCCTTCTAATATTACATTAACTATTACATCTAAAAAAGTTATATACATGTGCGTATTATACATTTATAAATTTTAAAATGAAATTACAACTTATAGTATAAATTGATTTAATTATGAAAGTGTAGGGCGTTGGTTGATGATGCAACCTACAAAATTCAGGTTTTCCTTTTATTTGGTTGTAGGCTTTGGTCTTTCCTAATCCCTTTATGCCTACGCAATAATTATGAGTTTGATTTTTTTTTACCTTTCTACTTTAAATTTTTTTCAAAACAATAATTCTATTAACTATTTTCTTAAAAGCATAATAATAATAATAATAATAATAGTAGTAGTAGGAAGAAGGAAATATAATGTAGATTTGAGTTATAAAAATAATGATACATGTGATATAATTGATGAGTTTCAATTATGCTCTTAAACGTTTGTATAGTTTTCATTATACAGATATGTTAACATTTTCGTTTTAAAGCTAACTTTTACAAATTGTCCAAAATGTCATATCATTATCAACTTTTCTAGGGGCGCACATGTGAAACGTGTTGTAAAAGATTAAGGGGTCTTTGTTATATTTAAGCGACAATTAGAAAAGGAGTTGGATTCAATTAGGAGTTGGTGTGGGTAAGCCACATTATAAGCAAAGGCATGTGAAATGGTGAAAACTAGCGCCCTCGATGACAATAAACGGCAAAATATTAAAAAAAAAAAAAAAGTAAAAAAAAGTCAAAAGATAGTTGGATTAAAAGAGAAAGGTTTTAGTGAGAGGAATACGTTCAGAAGATAAATGGTTGGAATACCTTGAATTTTTTATATAGAACTCTAAATAACAAAGCATAGAAGTCTTACTAACTTAAATTGTACCTGTTATCAATTTTTACGAAAGCTAACTTGTATCCGCATTTATATTCTTTACGAGTTTGACCCTAAGGTTTTAGAAGAGTGTTTTATATATAAACCCTCTAACCCTAGAGGCATTTTTACAATCTGCATTATATGGTATTTTCTTTTTAATAAATTCTGGTCTCCTCCTCTATCCGTAGACGTAGTTAATACACTATTAATAAACCAGTAGATCTCTGAGTCGGTTTCTCTATTGTTTACGCTTTTTATTTTTATTTAATTGTTGATTTTATAACATAAGTTTTGTGGAAAAATAGAGTCGATGAAAAGTGTGGGATCATAGAAGCTAGCTGGAAAACGTCAAACATAGCAATTAACTATAGTAAGAAGACGATTCATCCTCAAAGTTTTGAAAGAAAGATAAAGTTATAATATATGCAAGATCAGGTAAGGTGGCTCAAATCCCAACATTCATAACACAAAACAATGTGGTATTGGAGTCTTAACGAAGTCATATAAGGAGAAGATGACCAATAATAATGTTTGTTATGGGTTCAATCATGGCAAGCCATGTGACCCAACCACCCCAAGACTCATGTCTTAATCTAAGTCTGAACACGCCAAGATAAAGGAAGAACGATGTCGTTGTCACTTCCAACTTGATTCAAAGGCCTGTCGAACTGACTTACCTATGCACAAGAGATAATATCAACAAGAAGTGTGTCTACTAACAGGTGTGATTGATGGACATAGTTTACGTGTTTTGACATGTACTCTCCTGTAGAAACCATGGAGTAACTAACCCTCTCACACAAATACACAATTTTTCCTTTACGTCCTCAACAATCAACACCACTTCGAACATTGTACTAACTTAAGTTTTGGAGTGTGAATCGTCAAGCACCACACTCAGTCAAAAAACTACATCAACATTGTTGTCATGACCTATGTAATATCCTACCTAGCTAATTGCAACCATGGAACACAAGTTAGCAACAACTTACTATTATACATCTTCTTTTATGTACAATATGTAATGAGTAAGTTCTCTACCATGTACTCAATTGCAAAATTTTAAACCTGAAATGGGTGTTTGGCTTATTGAGTGGGGTTAATAAGTCTGGAATTAATATACGTTGGAGTTAGTTTTTATTTGGGGTATAAAGGTGTAAAATGGAGTTTCTCGATAATTGTAAACCATAGATGAAGAGGGGAAGATGGAGTTACTTAATAAATGTGAAAAATAGAAATATAGGAGAAGATTGAGTTCTTTCATAAATGTGTAAAGTAGAAAAAGATAGAAAGATGAAATTTTTCGAAAAATGTGCAAACTTCAACCGTGTTTACTATTGAAGTTGAGTTATTGACAGTCTTGTTAGTGGCACACAATCAACATGCTAATTTTCTCTTCCAATATTTGGCAATAGCCTTTACAAATGCCCTTTTATGGGCTAGCAACTCATTCTTTAATTTTAATTGTTTATTTATAATTTTATTTTAGATAATGATTCGATGGAACATACATCCCATGCAACCTTTTTTTTGTTACATAGTAATAATAAATAATTTAATTTTTAAAAAATATTTTTCACATGGCAAAACTTTATCGGTAACTAAGTGGCTTGTTGCATAAAGATAAATGTAGCCCAAGCAACACCTAAATATTTTTCTTTACATTTATAACAACATTTCAACTATATATTTCACAAATGTCAGTTTTGAAGAAAAAAATTTCATGTTTAACATGGCTTAAAATCGTACAAATTTTTTTATTTCATATTTACCCTTAAGTTGTTGGTTTTTTATATTTCAATGATATAATCGGATTTAATTTTTTACATTGCAAATTGCAACATTTTGCGACGAAAGTTGAATTCATCTCAAGTTTCGACGATTTTTTAACAAACGTCATAATAGATATTCACTGACTGGGCTTTAGCGACATTAGTTTTTTTGTCGTTGAAAGTTTTTTACAACGACTTTTTGGCTTTAGCGACATCTTATTTTCGTCGCTAAAATCAGTTTTTCTTGTAGAATTTGGTATACGTATGATAAGTAAAAGAATCGAACAAATATGTACAAACATACAAATACAAAACCTCCTTTTGGTAAAATTAAGGGGGGGAATAAAATCAAATTACTATTATGCCCGTTGTTATAGTTTTGTAGTTAAAATTCGAAAATTAGAAGAAAAAAAAAAAAAAGGTTATTTCATAACCGATGGCTTTTCCCTCAAACACTCTTTTCATAAGAGTTCATTAGGTTCTTTCATAATAACCAAACAATAACGGCGAAAACTACTCTTCTTTTTTTTTTTTTTTTTTTTTTTTTTTTTTTTCTCTTTACTTATAGATATATTGGAAGAGCTTTGAAGAAAAGTCAATAATTATATAAACCATTTATTTATTTTTTCCAATTTTCTAATTTTAGTTATAAAAATACTACAATAAAGGAAACAGTAATTTGAAATATGACATGAAATTCAAATGGCTTAATGATTGATAAAGTTAATATTTTAAAATATACCCTTCAAATAGCCTATTTCTCTATTAACTCTTTACCTTTTTGCGTGCTATGCCCACATGAACGAAACATAGACAATTCTTTCTCCAATTTGAAAAAAGGTTGAGAATTTTTGGCATTCTTTTCCACGAAGAAGGACTCCATCTTGCAAATGACATTAATGTGCAAACAATATTCGAATGATTTCTTTTGTATACGATATTTATATATATTTCCAAAGATAAAATATTATATACTTCATTCAAGTTTATATATATAGTTTATAGTTTATAGTTCACACACACTACCTCTACTAATTCAATTATTGATATTAATTGCCATTTCTGGTTCAATTCTCTATCTTCCAATTTTGTAATTTTTTTTGTCATTCAGACTAATTATATAGGTTAAATACTATTTTGGTACTTAAATTTTTTATTTTATACTATTTTGTTCTTGAATGCCTATTTAAGTCCTTAAACTTTATTCTTTTAAAAAATTATCATTTTGGCCATTACCTTTGTTTTTTTAAACAAATTTAATGGTATAGCTTTGAGCATATTATTACAAGCAAGATTTCAAGTTCATATAAGTTAGAGACAAGGATTAGGTATGTGGTATTAGATGGAAAAAATATTCTAAGAAAAACTAATATATTTTTTTTAAAAAAAGTTCCCGAACTAAAATAGACACTTTAAATGTTCATAAACTAAAACATAAGAAATTTAAGAGTTTGTTTGCTTGACAATTCAGATTTTGTTTTATGTTTTTCATCAATTTTAGCAAATATGTGTTTGGCAGATAACCTATCAGATTTTGTTTTATGTTTTTCATCAATTTTAGCAAATATGTGTTTGGCAGATAACCTAAATTTTATTTTTGAAAACTATTTTTTGATTTATGATCCAAATATTGAAATTTTGAAATCAACATTTTTATGTTTTCATTGTATCTCGATTTTGAATTTAAAATTTTATAATGCAAAATTATATTAAATAAAGATAAAAGTAATATTTAAAAATATAGTATGTCATGTTATAAACTCAATTCAATTTTTTAAAAAAATTAAAATATGTATTATGCAATGTAATATAAATTATACAATATTACAAAATAATAATCATACAAAAAAATTTTAACATAAAACATGTTCATAAATAAATTAATTATAGTTTATTATCAACTAATATTTAGTGATTGACTACCAACTAGTTTTATGATTTACAAATATAGTATCAAACACATTTCAAACAACTATTTAAATTAAAATTCAATTTTTGAATTTGCTACCAAACATATATCTGATAAAATACAATTTTGTTTTCATATTCTCTACCAAACATACCTTAAAACGTGAAGAACTAAAGTGAAAAGCATATTTAAAAGCTTAGGAGCCAAAAATAGAATCTAAACCAAAGGACATCCACTTAATTTTGGACCTCATACTAGAAAACAATGTTGCCTTCATTTGGTATAACAAAGGTTCAAAATTTCAATGTTAATGGACATATCGAGGTCCTGATTTTATTGAAATATTGATGTCAATGAAAATTTTAAAAAATTTATAGAAATTATTCTAATTAGTCAACTAAACTTTGATTGTAGCTTAATTAAACTATAATTGACTATTTTAACCCTAATCTATAATATATTAAAAAGCTACAAACTTTTAAAAACTTTTTTTTGTACTACTTTATCCCTTATCATTTTTTAAATTTACAAAACATTCCCCTTGCAATTAGTTACCAATAGTTAATTTTAATCTTTCACACCCACCCACTAAGTCTTGTGTGTATTTAATTTAATTAAAAATGTGAATTTATGTTCTCTTAGGGTTATTAATTTACAAATGCATCATTAATAAATAATTATGAATTATATTAAAAATAATTAATTATAAATAATAGCCTTATTATATCTTGAAGTATGGTTTTGATGTCAAACACCACAGAAAAACGTCTTCATATGATCATATTTCAGATGTTTTATGTAAATTTTGTTTTCATTATTTTTGTTGTTTGATATATGATCATTTTTTTAATTTTATTTCTTACATATTTCTTTTAATCTAATCCGTAATAAAACATACATATTTTTCTCATTCAAAGCATGAAAAATAAAAGATTGATTTTCTTATTTTTATATTCTATAAGTACTAAATAAGAGAAAGTAAGTAAAACAAAATGATCAATCAATTCAAAAAAAACTTTTGAAATTATCGATAGACCATGTCCTTTTCATTTAATATTAAATTAATTATCTACTATTTTAAAAAATATTAAATTAATTACTATCTTTCCTTTTTGTACTACAATTTACAATAATATTATACGCACAAAAAAAGTTTATATTTTTCTAAAGTGTAACCTCTTAACTATTTAAATTCTTCACTTAAAAATATAAAATGCAACTCAAAGCCAATTCTTACTATTTAGCTCAATTGAAATTAAAGAGTTACACTCTATTATAATGAATTTCCATGAAATTTAAACTAATTAAAAGAACAAAAAAGTTGAATGGATTGAGTTTTATGCATCTATACAACATTAATTTTAATCTAAATGAGAAAAATCAAAACAGTAAATGAAATTTGAAATAGGCTACTTTGTAAATATTTGGGAGGGACTATATTTAAAATTTATTAAAAGTACACATGCAAAAATTGAATCAACTACATGAACCAAAATGGAACATCCGTTATGAATACCAAAGTAAAAAATATATAAATTTTCTACATAAATTAATTATGTATTTTTTAAAAGTTACTTTTTTAAATAACAACTACAAGCATGGGACCGAACATTTGACCTCTAGAGAGAAAGGTTATACCAATTTTAGATTTTCTTCCATAAATTAATTATGTATTTTTAAAAAGCTACAACTTTTAAGTATTTCACATATATATATATAACGTTTTGCTATATTTTAATGTAGGGAGAACTATTAGAAAATTGTATAATTTAGTTAATATATGTTTGGTTATAATTTTAGATTGAAAAGCATTTAATTAATCATTCTTCTTTTTATTGTAGGGCTATAAAGAGCCACTTTTCTTGATGGTTTTTTTAATCATATTTTAAACATAGAGCTTTGTTATATAGAGAGTTAAAAATTTGAAATTAAAAATTAAAAAATAATTATTAAATTAGTTGCATCAAATTTATATTTGCACGAGCTATAACACTTTTACCAATTCAATAATGTAATATGATAAGAACATATAAAATATAAATTAATCTTTATTAAATTTTAAAATAAATCTATCGAATAATATCTTATTCAAATCTTTGTATAATTAAACAAAAATAAAAAAGTACATGTGCATTTTGCACGTGGTAAAAATACTAATTTCTAGAAAGTAAGACAACAATTGTTTATTATAAATGTCAATACAAGAACAGAAATTTAGAAAAGAAATAAAAAATTACAAAATAATATAAAATTTATAAATACTTTGAGGTGATATAATGTAAAAATGAAAGTTTTGGATAGTAAAATAAACAAAACTCACATCAAATCAACTTTGAGGTGAAACAATATGAAAATTTAATGAAAAGAGCTTGAATGAGGTGAAAAATAAATATAAGTTCTTTTTTTGTTCTCTATTTTTTTGTTTTTTTTTTTAATTTAATTTCTTTGTGAATGAAAGTTTTAGATTAAAAATAAAGCTAAAAATTGAGAGAGTTGAAAATTAGAAAAGTAGCACATTTGACAAACCTTCATCTTTTGTCGAAAATGACATTTTCATTTGAAACCATACAATTACGTGTAATTAAGACCATAAATTAAAAAAAAAAATTGAATTGAACTAACGTAGATAATTTTTAAAAGTATCTAAATTTTCTCGAAATTTCATTAAAATAGGAGGATAACAAAATTCCCCCTACTAAGGCCATCGAAATCTCATAATTGAAAATTTCCACCATGGATATAACTAAATTCTTACAATTTATAATTAGAAGGCCAAGACGAATTGAATTGAAAGGGAGGAAAAATTGAAAGGGAGGAAAAAGAGAGAGGAGAGAAGGGGAGAAAAAAAGAAAAAAGAAGAAAAAAAAAAAGTAAAAAGACAAATTTACTCGTTAATTTAGGTGTCGTGATAGATTTATCACTTATAATACTTAGTTTTGTTACAGCTAACATCTAACTTTAGGTCACAACCAAAAGATTCCCAACAGAAAAGAAAAGATAAAGAAAGAGGCCACGTCATCTTACACTGCCCACTCCAAGGCTTTTTTTTTTTTTTTTCCTCTTTTGTGAAAAGTGTAGTCTCTTTTCAGCTCCCAAAGACGACATGCAAAACAGTCTACTAAACTACCCGACATGTCGCTTTGGGTTGAGAAATTGATCAGTGAACAATGATCACAAAATTTATAAATAAATTTAAAGAAAGAAAAAAGAAGTCAGGCAAGAAATGCATTCAGACACATTATTGGTTAAGCAAGCCATAATTTTTAAATTTTGGCTTTTTTTCTTATACATTTTTAAAAAAATAGGTAATAAGACCAGAAAACTATAGATTTCTTAATTTTAAAAACGAAATGATTATCAAACACAATCTTAGTTATAATTTACTTTTAAATTTGAGGTAAGTTTATAATACTCTAGAATTCACAACATTATGGCAAAAACAAGAGAAAAAAAAAAATGTATGTTCTTGAACTATGTAAGTTTCCTACAGTATAATGTAAGTAGGCTATTTCTAAATATGTTGTAAGAAAAGGGAAAGATAACTATAGAGATTGCTATTTTGGAAGCTTCTTCTGTTTTTAAGAATCCATCATAAAGCAAAGCTATCTTCCATCATTAGTAAGCAACTGAGAGAAAACTTTGGTTGTACTTATGTCTGAATAATTGCCAGTACCTTCATCTGAATGTCTCCTCAAGTTGCTTGGATGAATAGCTGTGGATGTTGGAAAGTCGGAGTCGTCGACGTCCACGGGTTCTGATGGTTCGTTTGAGGGCCCGATTTGTAGTTGAAGAACATATTCCAAGTTCCATAAGACATCTCCCATGGTTGGTCTGTCAATACCATAGTCAGCCAAACATTTTTCTGCTGTTTCACCATATTTCTTTAACGAATTCGGATTGATTTGCCCGACCAAATGTGGATCGACAATCTTTTCGAGCATCCCTTTCCTTTGCCAATGCAGTGCCCATTCGGCGAGATTTACTTGTTCCCTAGCAAGCAATGGATCAACAGCAGGCCTGGCACAAAGAACTTCAAAGAGCACTACTCCAAATGAATATACATCTGACTTATCAGTTAGTTGTTGTCTTCGAAAGTACTCCGGATCTAAATAGCCAAAGCTGCCTTTTACTCCAGTACTGACATGTGTCTCGTCGAGACGAGGGCCTGATCTCGAAAGACCAAAATCAGCAACTTTAGCAACATAATTCTCATCCAGCAAAATGTTGGTTGACTTGATATCGCGGTGGATGATGCCCTGTGCAAAACCAGTGTGGAGGTAGTGAAGACCTCTGGCTGCACCAATGCAGATTTCAAGCCGTTGCTTCCACGATAATGGCGTTACAACCGAGCCATATAACTGTTTTTTCAATGGACCTTTCTCCATATATTCATAAACAAGTATCATTTCTGACTGTTCTTCACAGTATCCAACAAGCGAAACAAGATGGTGATGGCGAATCTTCGACAAGATAGCAATCTCTGTGTGGAATTCAGGAAGGCCCTGCCGAGATCCTGGCACACCTCTCTTCACAGCAACCTTTATATTGTCCCGAAGAACCCCTTTGTAAACCGTACCAAATCCGCCTGAACCAACGATCAAACTCTTGTCGAAATTGCTTGTTGCTGACTGAATTTCATTGAAGGGGATCTTCAAGCTGTGGTATCCATTTGGCCCAAAAGATGTAAGAGTTGATCCCCTTGATAATTTACTATCAGAACTGCCTCCTCCATACGCCTGAACCGAAGTCCAGCCTGCGCTCTCTGCCCGTCTCGGCTTCGGTTTCTTCCTCCTCCTGCATCCTAAAGCAAGAATTGCAGCAACAACCAAACATAAACCAAGAAATCCACCAACAACAGGTCCTATAATAACCCATAAATTTCTTTTCCTCTTCTCAGTTTCTGAAAACATATCCTTAGCATTCACCATTTCCATGATCTCTGCTCCATTTAAGATCGCATTATATCTCAAAGAACTGCTCAGATCAGAAGGTCCAACACTAATCTGAATATTCCCAGAATTGCCAGTATCCACAATGAAATCAAAATAAAAGGGAGTTGAAAGCTGAAGGGAAAGAGATGACAAATCCAGGTCCCTATATGCAGGAAAGCCATTGATATACACGTTGAAATATAACTGATTAAGAGCGGTGCTAACAATATCACAGAAATGCAAACGAACCAAGTACTTCACGCCATTAGAATCCAATGGAAAGTTCCAGGTGAGGTTGAATTTTGCACCCGAAATTGAGTTGTCCTTGTTCATCTGCTGCGCCGTCATATAAACGATGTCCGGCGCGTCCTCCCTGGTGGCCCCGCCGGCCTCATAGTTCGGAGTGTGAACAGTTGCAGCGAGCTTTGCCGCCGACTTTAAAGCCAGGTAAGGCTCATCGGGCACCCAAGTTCTCCATAGAGTGTCGTTAAACGGGGTCAATTTTGGACCCCCAACGTTAATTCTGTATTTGGTTTCCAAAATTTGTGATGTGAGTTTGTAATATTGTCGACCTCCATTAGAATCCACAAGCTTAGCTCCATTATCGGTAATGAGTTCTTTAGGAGCTGAAAATACCTCGATCGCATTCGCGAATCCAAAGCCCGAACTCGAAGCCGGTTCGAACTCGACTTCGAGCACGTTGTTGTCAATTCTCACCATGAACTCTTTAATGACAGAATCGTTAACGTGCGAAATACTAGAAAGCAAAAATCCATTAGCCGAGATGGTGAAATTTGCAGAATGTAAAGCGAATTCCGGTGCCGAAAATGGCGAAAGATGGAACCGTAACAAGTGAGTACCGTTCTTCTTGATGTTGAACTTGTAGCTTGAGGCCCTGATGAAAACTCTGGCTGTGTGATACAAAGAGGGAGAATCCGGAGGTGGATTTCGATAGGAAACCGCCACCGATTTACCGGCGGCGAGAAAGTCGGAGGCGGGTTTCAATGAATCGCCGACGAAGATGCGATTAAAAAAGGAGGAATTAGAGGATGAGCCGCAGCTGAGAAGGTAAATGTCAGAGGGAACAAAATCAGCAGATAGAGAAGGAAGGAAAAGAAGAAGAAAGAGGAACTTGGAGATCGCCATGGGAGGCGGCAGAGAGCTGCAGAGAAGGAAGAAGTTTAGCTTTAAAATGGAAATGGTTTGTTGTGGGAACGGAGCCGGAGACACAGCATACGAAAGTGAGAGTGAGGAGTGAAAAATGAAAATATAGGGAAATTGAAGGGCCAAATAATAAAGGGCAATTTAAATTTCAACTTTGACAGTTGTTATATATGTTTTAGTGCATATTTTGTCAAAAAAGAACAACATAACATGAGACATGACCTGCTTCTGCCTCCTCTCTCTATCTCTCTATATATCATACGATTATTCTTCTTTTTTTTCTTCTTTCTTTTCTTTCCCAAATTTTCATTTCTTCAAACTTCCAACGATTATGACATTGGGTGAAGCAGTATTTCAATTATTAATTTATTAAGTCAATAAATCTTTTTTTAAAAAATAACCTAGGATTCAAAAAAAAAATTGTTCTAAAGCCAACGAGTAGAGTTGTTTAGCATATAGATAATTAGTCGTGATATTGAAGTTCAACATCTCTTTAGGTCAAACAAAGGGTAATTCTTTTCTATTTTATTAAACTTTTTGCTCAAATATACTTTAGATTGATAGTGTGAATTTAACTCGATAAAATAAAAAAAGATGTTATAGTTTAAGAAAATATTTGATATGTTGCAAATGTAATCTTAACTATATGTCAGTATCCTACATGTGTCAGATATTTTAAAGCTTATATAGAGTGTTTTGTCCGCCGACTTTCTCTCTTTTGCATATTTATTGAGGAACTCAAACTAAATGATTGTGCACCTCAAACATAAACTTCTTATCCGATATATTAACTCTAAATTTTAGAACTCAACTCAGCTCTTTAACACACGGGGAAAAAATTTGGTATTATTGTAGTACCAATTTCCTTCTATTTATTATTTAACACGCTATTAAATAATTTATTAATTTATTAATTATTTATTTCATGGATCATACATAAATTTTAAATGTTACTATCATGATAAGCAATATTCAAGATGTTATAGTAGATAGATACTGCTAGAAACTTAAATCGATAAATAGTTGTCTAATATATATTGCATTATTTTGTTCACTCATAGGTAATTATAAAAAAAAAAAAAAAAAAAGATTATTAAAAGTTTTTTTTTTTTTTTTGTCCTTTTAATTTACCTTCTAAACAGTTTTAATTTAGTGACTTAAATTCACCGTGTCATAGTAGGTGTATTTGAAGACTTAATTTTTCTTTTTTTTCCACCTCGGACTAGAAAGGTATTACAATTTCTAAAGAACAAAAAAGGTTGTTTTACAAATTTTAGTTTGATTTATGCCTAAATTAATCATTAGAATGGTTTTACCAAAACTCACAAATTTTAATAAAAATTTAACTATGATAATAACGTATTCTTTGAAATTTAATTTTGTACTATGTATGTATTTTATAACTCATTGAACAATATGAGAATACCTTTATAAAAGATCTTTCACACGTAAATTTATTAGAACAAAAAAATTGTATTACTTTTATAAGACCTTTTATTGAAATATTGTATTTAGTAAAAATAATTAGAAAAATATTGTAGTCTGGAAACTATTTAGGAAAATATGGTAGTTGGGAGGAGAGAGAAGATTAAAAAATGGAAAAAGCAAAAGGCGAGACCTCAACCTTCGACAAGTGCAAAGATCGAGACCTTAACCATTGACCAACGCAAGCCTTCGACCAACGCAAGGCCTACTTCGACCAATGCAGGCCTTCGACTAACGCAAGGAGGCCTCAACTTTCGACCAACGCAAGGCCTACTACCAACGCAAGGCCCACTACCAACGTAAAGAGATTCTGCCGCACGTCCCATCGTCGCAGAGAATCCGTCGCACGTCCCGTCGTGTCGTCGCAGAGAATCCGTCGTAGGTCTCGTCGCGTCGTCGCAGAGATTCCCTGCGGCGGAGCTCGTGACCTATGGTCGAGGGTTGAACCCTTGACAAAATGTCTTTAAATCACCGCCCCGGCCTCTCTTCCTCCCACTATTTCTTCTTCCTCTCATTTTCCCACTATCTATTGAAATACTCTTTTTTTCCAAATTTATGAGGTTTGTAAATTTGATTTATGAAATACTTTTTTTTAAGATAATATAATTTTTTTCCCTATTCTCATGTTATTTTTATTTTTACAGTATTTGTTACTATTTTGAAAGCAAAGATCGATCATTGTCACTTCGAGAAAGAAAAATAAGTAAACCATTACTGAATTTGTAAGTTATCATTGCATTTTCTGATATTTATATTATACTAGACATACCATTTAAATCTAAATATGTCATTTTAATGTTCGTATTTATTTTGTTAATAGTGTTTGAATTGAATAATATTTATATATTGATGTTATGAGTTTCTATAAGTTAATGTTCTTGTTTATATAATTTTAGATTTATCATATTAATATTATATTAGATCTACCATGTTAATTTTTTTAAAAAAAGTAATATTGATTTTTAGAAGAAATAATATTGATCTTTATTAAAATAAATAATATTAGTTTTAGAATTTTTTAAAAATAGTATTACCTTTTAATGTTATTTTTCTTTTTTAAATTTAGTATTACAGTAAATTCTAATTTTTTAGTATAAGTTTATATTTTCGTTGCATTTTAGATATTACTAGATTTTTTTTAATATTAGAGTTTTTAGTTAAATAATTAGTGATGTGTATTGTTGTTTTCTTTTTTTTAGAAAATGACAGACAAGTGTTTGGGATTTATGTTGTTTACAAATGATCATATGATTGATGGTGTTGATGAAGTTGAATATAATCAGCCAGCATGTGGGTGTTTTAGCATAAATGTGAATAGTGGACTTATTTTTGAACAATTTGTTGAAATGATTGGGCTGTCACTTGGTGTAGATATGAGATCAAACCACTTAGAAATAATATACAGACATCCTAATCTAACACCATTAGGATCTGTAAAATATATGTTATTCCCCATTCATAACGAACAAGTGATGAATCTGATGTTTCCAATTGCAATGCCGCTCCCAAACCTAGTGCATTTATACGTTTATGTGAGTAGGGTAGGCTTGGATGTAGACTTGAATGCACAATCGTTGAGTCAGTTTGAAGACTCGAATCAATGTATTGATCATGATCCTGAATCAGTTGCACCAGCCTATAACGATGAAAATATGGTGGCTGGTAATCAATATAGGGATTTTAGAACAGAAACAGATGATGAATTCGAGGAGATGGTCGTGAACATGAAATGCCGTCAGATACATTCGCTAATCTTGACATGAATATAATAGATAGCGTTAGAGAACATGACCCAGTTGTAGCCCCGGTAGTCGTTGACAATACCCAATTATATAAGGGTATGATTTTTGAAAACAAATAAATGTTACAACATTTAGTCAAGTGTTCTACGATCAAGTGTCACGCACCATATGAGGTCGTGGAATCAACACCAAATATTTGGGCAATTCGGTGTAAGAAATGGGAGGACAGTTGCAAGTGCGACTCCGTGTAGCGAAGAAAAAATCTCACAATTTGTCCGAGATTACTAAGTGTGTTGACTAACATACATGTTTTTACTCAGAGCTTAGCCAAACTCGTGTGTAATTAGATTCTTCAATGATTGCACTGGAGTTTTGTGAAGTTGTAAGGGAAAAACCGTCCATCAGTATGGAACAACTACAATCCGACATCAAAACAATATGGGGATATCATGTTCCTTACCATAGGGTGTGGGAGGGTAAACGAAAGGCATTGGCCAGAGTGTTTGGTGATTGGGATGACTCATACAAACTGTTGCCCAGGTGGTTGTATATGGTCAAGCATATAAATCCCGACACACGAATGGAGTGGAGAATAAAGAGCACACCTACTGAAGAACATGTCATTCTTACTTCTGTATTTTGGGCATTTTGTCCTTGTATAGAAGCATTTAATAGATGTCGGCCGATTATTCAAATAGACGGTACTCACTTGTATGGAAAATATCGAGGAAAGTTGCTAATTGCTACATCAGTTGATTCGAATGGGCATCTTCTTCCTCTTGCATTTGCCATTGTAGATGAGGAGTCTGCGGACACGTGGGGATGGTTTTTAAAACACCTCAGAGAAAATTGTTATACATAAAGAGGTATGCTTGATTTCGGATCGGCATGGTGGCATCATTTCGGCAGTGAACAATCCAAAAAATGGTTGGACAGGGCCAAAATGTCACCACAGATTCTGCTTACGCCATATTGCAAGCAATTTTAATAGAAAATACAAGTTCAATACATTAAAAAATTTTGTATATCGTGCTGGATGTTAGTTCCAAGTTCGCAAGTTTAATAAAGCAGTGAAAAACATCAAGCAAATAAGTAGGAGTTGTATGAGTTTTTTTGATAACATTGGTATTGAGCAATGGACTCAAGCGCACGATGGAGGGTTTAGGTACGGGTGGATGACGACGAATCTATCAGAGTGCATCAATGGAGTCCTCAAAGGAACTCGAATGTTGCCAATAAATGCTCTTGCTCAAATAACATTCTACAAGTGTGTAAATTATTTTGAGAAAAGAATAGAAGAAATAAGAGATGCCTTGGAGTGTCAAGATAAATACACCCAGTAATAATTTTCTTTTTAATAATCAACAATTTGTTCCAAATATGTTTATAATACTGAGTAAGTAAATATTCAGGTACGCACACGAAAAAATCTCAAAATGGGCTGCAAGATCCAGTAAACATGAAGTCCAATCATATGACCGATATGAAGGTGTATTTCATGTGAAAACCGGACGTCACAGCCTCAATTCTAAAGGAGGAAATATTCAAATACTGAAGCTAAGTGATTCCTAACGGTTCTATTCATGTAACAAGTGGCAAGCATTTGGCATTTCATGTTCGCATTTTATGGCAGTTTGCTCACGATTTAACATGAACTATGAAGATTTCATTGAGGACTACTATAAAATGTCGACATACGCTGCATGCTACTCTCCTCAATTTCAACCTGTACCGCATGAAGACTACTGGATCGTACCTCTTAATATGCCTATTTTACATGCCGACCCGACATTATTGAGAAAGCCCGGTAGACCAAAGAGTTCACGATATCATAATGAGATGGACTGGACAGAACCAAGTTCTCAAGTACGTTGCGGATTTTGTAATCAGTTAGGTCATAATCGAAGGAAATGTCCTTCGTTATGAAGACAAGCACCAGACAGTTAGCGATTTTTTTCGTTAACATTTCTATCATGTAACCAATGTTTTAATAATAAAATTAATATTTTTATCATGTGCTCTCACTATATCACTCTCTCTCGCTTTTAAGTCCTAATTTATTTGTATGCTTTACACGATAAATATGTATTTTGTTTTCTTCTAGATCATGGCTTTAAATCCAGGACCGATTGATCCCGATATTTTATACGATCAATTTGTTCATCGATCAATAAATGTATGGCAAGATCGGACTACAGGCGAGATGTGCTGTAGACGGCGTGAGGCGGTTGTTTATTGTACCATTCCACTCCATCGTCGCATACTACCACTTCTACGTGCATCAGGCTTTTATGGGGTTGCCAGACTAGGATTCATTCAGTTAGACTAGCACCTCATCACTGCACTTGTTGAGAGATGGAGGCCAGAGACCCATACATTTCATGTGCCTACTGGAGAAGTCACTATCACGCTCCAAGATATAGAAATATTATTTGGGCTACCTATCGATGGCGAGCCTGTTACCGGGGTAATGCATGACAACTGGCTGCATATTTGTCAGATGCTACTCGGTGTGATCCCACCTGCAAATAAAATTAGGGAATCAAGGTTGAGTCTAACATGGCTGGGGACACAATTTCCAAGACTTGATGATGATGCAGACGAAGAATCTGTCACGAGATACGCAAGCGCATACATACTGCAGATGATGGGCAGAAGTCTGTTTTCTGATAAATCAAGTCACTTTTTGCACCTAATGTTCCTTCCACTTTTAGCCATCTCCATGAAGCGAGACGGTATTCTTGGGATGGAGCGTGTTTGGCATGGCTATATAGACAACTATGTACGGTAACAAAACCTGATGTTCGTGAAATCGCTGGGCCTCTAATATTGCTACAAATATGGGCTTGGGAACGATTTCCAACAATGGCTCCACAACTCCGACATGTCAACAATCATCAATTAGCATAACGAGCCTACGGTTCTCAGTATGTCATTTTAATTTAATTTAGCTAATATTTTTTGTGACTAATATAGTTAATTTTAGACCAAAAATATTAATTTAATAATATAGGTGGAGAGACCAATTTTGTGTAACTAGGTCAGCTACACATGTAGTGAGTCAATATAGATATATGCTTGATCTGCTTCAATCTGACCAGTTATGTGAATACTAAACCCAAATGAACTTTTTATACATATTTTTTTATATACTTGTATTTAATATTTTTAATGTAATATGTTATGTTTCAGATTATTTGGGAGCCTTACAAAGCTGTTATGGACACTTTGCCCAATTTTTGTACGAGCGGTCAAGACATATGGCGGACGATGAGACCACTCATATGTTTTCACATTGGTGAGTGACATCTTCCTGACAGGGTAATCCGACAGTTTGGTTTCAAACAAGATGTTCCATCAGAGTGCAATACTGAACCCCTACTACATGACATTGACCTGAGAACTGCAGATTGGTCTGAAAAAGTTGCACATTTGGTAGTCCAATGGCACTATCGTAGAAGGTTTATTGCCGTCGGCGTTTCACTTGGGCAATTCGATAGGGATGCAACTCAAAATTACATCCTTTGGTATAATAATATTATGAGACGCTACATTACTCGTCCGGGAGCGGCTTTGGGTCATTTGGTATATAATCAAATATTGTCTAATTATTTTTTATTTAAATTTTATTTGAAATATTATCTAATTGTTTTGTAATTGATAGAGATCGAGCAATAGTAGTCTTCGTGATGTTGCAAATGATCCAGATCAAGTATTTACTATATGCAATAATAATGCAAGTTACATGGAGGAATTACACTACATATACGATATACCTATTGCACCTCCACCAATTCCTAGGCATAGGGGACGTGCTCGAGTAGAATAAGATGAGTTTGATGCAGTTGACCATAATGTGGAAGAATTGCCTCCTATGATGCAGACGTAAACGCAGAGCCAGACTGGTTATGCTAGTCCGATGATGATGCAACCAGCCTTTGGTTCAGGATATTATGATTCAGAAGCCGGGCCATCGTCTTCAAATATGCATACACATGAATATGACGTCTATGAAGCGCCTGCAGAGGTACTAGAGCAACCAAATCCACTAGAGCAACCTACAGTGCCAAGTCGACGACGCCAACCAGCTCGAAATCGACGATGTCCACCTTGTGGGACACATTGAATTTTTTTATTATTACTAATTTTAGTAGAAAAAAACAATAAATTGTTGTTTTAATATTAACACTTTAATTTTATATTGGTTGGTTAGTGATAAAATATATGTTTGTTATTATAACGGTTTTTAAAAGAATGTTAGTTAAAATAATATTATTAAAGTATAATTCTAAATAATTNAAAAAAAAAAAAAAAAAAAAAAAGAAAGAAAGAAGGTCGAGGGTTCAACCTCGACCAAGCACACAAATATCAACTCCCAATAAAAACTACACTATTTTTCTAAACAATTTATAAAACCACAATATATTTTTAATTTTTCCACTTTTATAAGCTAAGAGCTATACACTTACTTAACGTTAAAGTATAGTTTGATAAAGTTCAAAGATTATATTGAAAATTAATTCAATTTGAAGTTTATGCGTTAAAATTCATTTTACTTTTTTAAATTATAAGAGCGATCACCTCTTTTTTCTTTTTGGGTAGAATTTTCGAATTAGCAATGATTATTTCCACTCATTTTCTATTGAGCAAGGTTGGAAGTGGGGATAATGGATTACACAAAGCATAAATAATTTTTTTTTTTTTTTTTAAAAAAAAAGGAAAGATTGAAGGGTTATTTGGCAATTGCGGGGATTTGAAGGGTTGTTTTACAATTATAGTGGTTTGAAGATCCGTAAATGATATAAAGATTACAGGGTGATAGTGTTTTACAATTATTGGTAATGGATTCTCTGTTAAAATCGCTTGTTATAAATATTCAAACTCATTTTTTATGATAATAAAAATTACACTTACAATTTTAAAATTAAATATGATAATTGATATGTTATCTTTTTCTAAAATAAACTAAAATTAAAACAATTATTAAATAGAGTATAATCTCGATAATTCTATGTTTAAATTTCTTTCTCCTAATTCTTTATCTCAACTTTCAACCTCCCATGTTGTCATTGCAATGGATGCACTTAAGGCTATGTCTACTGCATGTTAAATATAATTCATTAATTGTAATTTAAAAAGTGGGTAAGAGTTGATTGTGTTTGTAATTGTTTCTATGTGCTTCCTAATCGCAATAAACTATGGGGCCTACCTTCAAATGTTTAACCAAAATGCATAATATGCTTAAGGAATGGAGGGAGCTCAATTTGATTATAGTTGAAAATTACATAGAACTCATTGCTTTTATCGTTACATATTTGTTACTGTAACAATACAAAAATTATGAATCTGTCACATTTATTGTTACCTTTACATTTACCATTACCGTTACCGTTACTATTATCGTTACTAACAGTAACGGTAAATGTAAAATACGACAGATGTATAATTCTAAGTATATGCGATAAAAGACAATCCAAATTATATTTGCGCTTTTGGTCTATTACAATTAATCTATCAATGGAAGTTTATAATGATTACAACAATTTTCATTACGAATTGATGATCGTGGCCTAAGATTATTTAACATTATGTGGAAGAATCTTGAAATGGAAAAACCATGGGAAATATTTACAAATATAGTAAAAATATTAAAATGTCACTATCTAGGAGTGCTACAAAAAATTGAAAAACCGAAAAATCAAACCAATCCAAATCAATCCATTGGTTTGGTTTGGTTTCTTAGACTAAAGTTGAACATCTTGGTTTGTATTTGGAGAAAACAAAAAAGTATTGGTTTGAATTGATTTTTTATTGGAAAAAACCAATCAAAACCGAACCGAACCAAGGGTACTACCCTTAAAAATAAACTCTAAAATTAAGTATCTTTTAGTATTTTAACTATTATGTTGCATATATATTTGTTATTTAGAAAAATAAATAAATTATTATGGAGCTTATATGTTTTTTATTTAAAAAAGTACCAAGAGAAAAATAAAAATGTCAAATTTCAATCTATAACAAAATAAATAACCCAAATTTCAATTTAAAATTAGCAAAAAGGACCAATTCAAAACAAGAGTGGAAATAAGAATAAAAATACCAAAAACCGATAACCAAACCAATAACAAACCGAACCAAATAAAAGTCAATACATTGGTTTTGTTCTTTATGGACATTAGTTTGGAACCCTTATTTGTAAAATTGATTAGTTTGGTTTGGTTCTTAGTTGGCTCCAAAACCAACAAAATCAAACTAACTATTACCCCTATCATTATCTATCAGTGATAAACACTGATATTATCAATATCTATTACTAATACATAATGATAGATGATAGTGATCTATCGCTGACATTTTGCTATCTTTATAAATATTTTAAATCATTTTGTTATATTTGAAAACAACACTAATCAAATCAGTGCCATGTCACATTACCCACACATAATTCTACATCAACATTGTTAGATTATGTATTTCGTTTATTATTTAACATACTATGAAGGTTGTTTTGACTTTTTTTCTTTAGTTTGTAAATAAACACATCATGCCTTTTTTTTTTTTTTTTTTTTTTTATTAAAAATTTTTATAATTTTTTTTTTTTTTTTTTTTTTTTTAATTATAATTTTTTTTTTTTTTTTTTTTTTTTTAATTATAATTTTTTTTTTTTTTTTTTTTTTTTTAATTATAATTTTTTTTTTTTTTTTTTTTTTTTTGGGTCAATTAAGAGTTCTATACATGTTTTTTTCTTCTTCTAAATTTATCATGGTATCAAAATCATACTCATAAGATTTAGAGTGTTTGTTCAGTAAGAAAATTAATTTATTGGGTTTAGATTCCAACAAACATGGTAGTATTGAAAATAACATTAATATTTTTTATATGTTACATTTTATCACTTACACTCACGTTTAAACTAACTTATAAAATTAATAAAAATGTTGAAATGAGTAGTGATATATTAATATTGAAACAATAATAACAAATTGTATTTCTTTACTCAAAAGTTAAATCAAATAAATTCTTTTAAAGTATGGTGGATAATTTTTTCTTTTTAGTTCTATAATTGATGACTCTAATTAATAAATTAATAATCTTAGTTATAAGTTTAAAATTTATAATCTAAATTGTTCGCACAACTTTATTTACTTCCACTTATTTTTGAAATAATTTGGAGGGATTTTTTTTATTAATAATGTTTTTCTTAAACTTATTATAATTATAATATAGATTTAATTTATTAGGCTTGTTGTTTTGCAAATCTCGTATTTTCAAAATGCGAAAAAAAAATTGAAAGAAGATAAACCTCATCAAATCAAAATGGAATTTGAGGAGCATATTTTGACCTTCAAAGGAGGTTCCAGAGTAAATCAGCCACCTCACAGCTCAAACTCCCCCATCCACCTTTTCTTTTTTCATCAACATCTATTTTGCAATAATTTAATATTTTCCTTAAAAATTAAATAATATAAATTTAATTTAAAATGTACCAGTGATTATAAACAACACTCAATTGCTTTATTAAATTTAATTTTTTTATATATATACACCACAAATATATATAGAAAAATTATTTTAAATAAAACTGCTGAAAATATTTATAAATAATAGCAAAATATCACAGTATATCTACGATAAATCGTGATAGACTACTATTTCACAGATAGATATAGATAATAGTCTATCATAATTTATCGTAGATAAAAATTTTGCGTCCGAGAGTTAAGCGAAGAGGCGGAGCGCTGATAATAAGTCTTTCTCTCAGGAGTGGCTTGCTTTGGCGCATTTCATGTAACAGGGCGGGTAGAAAGTTATGGTACATTTATAAATATCTTTAATAGTTTTATCATTTAAAATAATTCCCTTATATTAAAAGTCTTGCTTTTTCAGATTAAAAATCAAAGAAAACTCTTCTTTGATTTTTTTGGCATGATAGTTCTTCTAAACAAAATCATTAAATCTTATTTTATTATTATTATTTTTTTTAATGCTTAAAATGGGAATGCGTCGAATAGTTTTCTGAGTATTGTGTGCATTCTTGCATTTCAAATGCAAGGATATGTAAAAAAAATCAATTGACAATAAATTACAAATTGAGATATTTGTACCTTATGGAAGTAAGAAAGGATGACATATACGTCTAGAACGAATTCAATTATGAGAGAGTTAAAAAAGCACCCGTCTAGTTGAAAAGTTCTATACATTTTTTAAAAGCATTTCTTTTTTAAAAAAAATACTCCATTTTTTCTTCTTTCGGACAATAAATATTTCTCAAAACATGGTGTGGGAATCAAAATGATCTTTGAATTAAATCGAGATATTGATCCAAGTTCTTTCCCTCTAAATCAGATAGATTCATATCTAAAAGAAGTTAGACAATAAATTCTTTGAAAATTGACACTTATCCTTCAATTAGAGTTGTTCCAAATATGCTTGCAATTAAGTAAATTGCTGGTTGCATTTTGAAAATATGAGAATCTACAACCTAACATTATTAGATTAATAAGTTCCAAAGCATTATTAAATAATAATAATAATAATAATGATTTATATATATTTAAAAAAGAAAAGAAAAAAGCTCCTAATTTGGAGGGATGGGAAAAGTGTGTAATCCAACCCAACCCTCTATGGAGATTGTAAGATATACATCACTCAAAATAAATTATATATGTAAATATATATTGAAGCAGACAGTGTAAAGTGGTGACAGGGAAATTTGAGTGGTGGGATGGGGAATGTGGGCCCCAAGATAGTGGGTGGGTGGGTGGGTGGATATCCTTTTCATTAGCAAGAAAAATTCATTCATACTTTTATATTAAAATATAGTTCCAAAAATGTTAAAATTTAATTAAATTTTATTTATAGTTTGATAAAATTTTTATAAAATAGTCTCTAAAATAAAACTAAATTTTAATTTTTTTAAATCATAGAAATTAAATTTTAAAATTTAATTTATAGAAACTAAATTTTAATTTGTTCGTATCATATGGTCTAAATTTGCAATTAAACCCTAATTTTATCTCTCTATTCTACTAACTATCACACCATATTCTCTTCCCTACCTTTGCCATAATTGATGGGAGCAATAATTAGACTTTCATTTTAATGGGAGCAATAATTAGACTTTCATTTTAAGGTTGAAGTATGAATTTAGAAAATACTTAGACAGTTTAAGGATGGAAGCTCATTGAAGATAGCTTCTTAATTCTTCTCATTTCTGGTTGCATTAGTAAAATAAAAAAAATATTCTTATAATAAACATTGTGTGTTCAAATTTACTTTCGAAGTAATTTTGGAAAACCAAAAGTGTTTTAAAAATAATTAGAGTCTTTGGTAATAAATAAAATATCAAAATACAATTTTGGTCCCTATAATTTAACATTTGTTCAATTTTATTCCATGTAGTCTTAATAAATTTTAAATCTAGTCTTCAAAATTTATAGTGAATTTTTTTTTTTTTTTTTAAAAAATCAATAATAATCTTACCGTATAGACTAGAAATATAGACTAAAATTAAATATTGAAGAGTATAAAGATTAAAATTAACTCAATCAAAAAATATAGGAATAATATTTGTATTTCAACTTAAATAAAATTTGCTTTTGAAATAACCCATATGGTTTAAAGTTGAATTTATAAAAAGTAATTGCCCAAAAATCACATTACATTTGCTAACTATATTTAGATGTAATGCAACTAAATAAGTTTGTGACCATAATTAATTTTAGGAAAATGTAATAAAAATAATAAGAATTTTAATTGACAATATTTTTATGAAGTGTGTTTTAAGAAGGAAAAAAAAAAAAAAACATGTATTATTTAAATTAGAAGGCATGCAAACTCACCTCTTTTTTTTTTTTTTTTTTTTTTTTTT
>QLSR01000065.1:216405-311975 GCA_031780015.1 Citrullus colocynthis | reverse complement strand
TTTTTTTTTTTTTTTTTTTTTTGCCTTTTCTTTTAAATGTAAAGTATGTATAAGTTTATATAAGAAAATGGAAAAGATAAACAAAGCCTACCCATTTTAGCAAGGCGAGGACCCAAAAAGGAATGGCCGAGAGGAAAGGCCCAACCTAAGATATTTTTACATGAAAATATTATTTTTAAAATCTCAAAATTCACATAAAAATATTATTATTTTTTAGGCTCTTTTCAAATATAGCAAAAGGATTAAATTTTTTTTATAAATATAGCAAAATTTTTCTGTTTAT
Organism: Citrullus colocynthis; assembly: GCA_031780015.1. Lineage (NCBI taxonomy): Eukaryota > Viridiplantae > Streptophyta > Magnoliopsida > Cucurbitales > Cucurbitaceae > Citrullus > Citrullus colocynthis. The sequence continues at coordinate 311,692 of QLSR01000065.1, read as the reverse complement.
CATAGATAGACAGTGTATTTTGCTATTATTTGTAAATATTTCAGCAATTTTACCATTTAAAATAATTTTTCAATAAAAAATAATCTTCCTGCAAACGAGATGCTTTGGCCGAAAGGAAAAAATATATATATATGTAGTTACCCCATGTGACTGAACATGTAGTTATTAAAATGTAAGATATATATATATATATTTTGACTCTTTAAGGTTCTAGCAAACTTTTAAGTTTCTGGTTAAATTATAGTTGTAGTTCATGAATTTTTAATTTTGTGTCTAAGATGTTCAAAAAAATGATATATAAGAATGGAATAGACTAATAAACTGAATTACATTTCAACTATATATAGAACACACTATATACAATAATAATATTCAAACTAAAAATTAAACCAAATAATATAACAAGGCTTATGAATTGAAATGACTAAAAACCTCAAGATATTGTAGAGACGTTAATGGTTAGTCGAGACATATTTCTAACAAGTATTGTCTTGAAGACAATTATTTGCTTTACACCAGATACAAATAGACTATAACAATTATCTCAACAGGATACCTTGACTAACTCTGGTAGAACTGCAATCTATAACTACTCGGATATGACAAAACTTTTAGATACTTGCTCTCAAGACCAAAAGATAGAAAGAAAGGAGATAATTCGTCCATTTGAAGTGAGATAATCCAAATGAAGAAACAAGTTGTTATTTATAGGCTATCGAAAATACAAAATAAAATCAAATAAATACAAAAATTGAAACATTTGTCAAATTTAACTCAATTTGGTTGTTACTTGACAAAAATCAAATACAACTCATTCAAATTGAGGAAACTACAAATTCAACTTTCATACATGTTAAATTTGTACAGAAACATCATCTTAATTTGATGGTTACAATCCAATTTGAAGTTTATAACAATGAAGTTAGTCTACACAATTAAATCCATTTTCATGTTTCAATATTCAATTGTTTCACTTTCTTTTACTATATATATATATATATCCAACATATGAGACTCCTAAAAAATGTCTAGTGGGTCTTTAAACTTTTATTTTGTGTTCAATAATTTTTTTACTTAAAAATAAAAGCTAATAAGTTCCTTAACTTTACCAAAATAAACATAACTCAACTTGTGTTGTACTTGTATTATCAACCTCGAAATCTAAAGTTCAATTCCCTCCTCTCACATATTGTCAAAAAATAAAAGAAAATCACTAACCTACTTATGCATTTAATTTATACATTTGATATAAAATAAAACTTTATGTTTAGTAGGATGCTAAAATTTAAATTAAGTATTTTGTCTTTTTTTTTGTTTTTTTTTTAAAGAAATGTTGTATAGGTTAAGAATATATTAAAATCAAAATAATATTTACTAACTTATTAGACATACATTGAAAAGTCTAATACTTTTTTTTCTTTAATATTATAGTTTTATCAATTAAACTCCTAAACTTTAATAGGTTAATCAATTTATACTTTTAATTAGGATTTTAAAAAAAAATTATTCACACATTAATTATAAATTGTCTATTTTATTAATTCGACATTTGAAGAAATCTATACACATATAAAAATTAAATGTGTAGACGAGTTTCAAATGTAACCTTAATAAATAGTTTAAATTGATTTACTTATGACATTTTATATGTTTTGTATTATATTTTTCGAAAGTTTGAAGGAAGGAAATAGTTGATATAGTTATCAAAATTGATTTAATTTTATCCAATTATTTGTTGACCATTTAAATTCATAAATACAATCCTACAATTTAAGGTAAATAATATTTTTCATAGGAATGTGCGTAATTTTGCCCTTTAAATTCAAAACAGTACAGCTGGTAGGCTGTGCTTACGTCATACATTTTTACATTTATAAAAAAAAAATTAACTAATTTTTTTAAAAAATTAATTATTACGTGGCAAATTTTCCTTTAAATTTATAAGAGGTACTTATCGAAGATTTAGTATGTATACTTTATATCGCCGAATTAAGTGATGAAGTCAATTGTTGGCGTTCCGTCTCCGTCCGATACACCTCGCCGGAGATGGCTTCACAGTCACAGCTCGCAGATCTTCACTCGAAGTTGCCTGAGGTACAGCCTCCATGTTTGTCTTCCTCCAAATTCTCTGTTGGATTCTCCAGGAGGATCGCTATGGCACCTCTACCACTGGTGCAACCGGTATCGTCGTCTTCATTAGCTGCTGAAGTTGCAGGCCGGAGATTCTGGAACTTTCGCAGATCCAGCACCGGAAATGTTCAATTGAGACGAGATGTTTCTGTTAAATCTCATCTGAAATTGAATCTCCACCTCATTTCTCCGCACGACCAATGGGGCAACTGGACTGTTTTATTCTCCATAGGAGCCTTCGGTATCTGGTGAACTTTTACAATGTTTCTTTGACTTTTATTGTTTAGGTTCCTGATTGATTTAGATATACAATTGGCGAGACAGTACACTGAATCAGATTCTATTTCGTACCACGACTATGGGAATATAAATTCCTTCGCTATTTTCTGAGTGTCTTTATCTTCTTATAAAGATTATGGGTGAACATCCCTTGAATCGGATGACAGACTGTTGAATCTTGAAAATACTTTCTGTATGTATGATATTACCAAAAAATTAAGCAGTGTGTCAAAACTTGCTCAAGACAACAATGTATATCTTGAATTTCACTCTGATTGTTGCGTTGTTAAGGACACATGTATGGGCAAGGTAATGCTGATGGGGGTGCTTAAAGACGGTTTGTACCGGCTTAGAATAGGAGACACTAGTAGTGCATCAATTTTCTCTAAGAAGTTGCTAATAAAACTCTTGCTTCTTCTGCCACTGTTTCACCAAAGTCATTTTAAGTGTAAACAGTGTTGTGTCTGAGAATGTTCGGCATAGAAGGCTTGGGCACCCATCACTACAGGTTTTAAATGAGCTAGTTAGACAATGCTCTGCCTGTGAAGTTCAATGAAACTTTTGATTTTTGCGAAGCTTGTAAATTTGGCAAATCACATACTCTTCCATTTCCAAATTCAAAATCTCATGCTACTACCCCTTTTGGTCTAATTTTCTCTAATACCAAATCAATTTAATACCAAGACAAAGGAAAAGGATGTTTCGGCTTTCTCTCTTTCTCTCTTTTTTGAATAATGTGTGGGGTGGAGAAATCGAACCTTTGACATCGAAGTCAATAGTACAAGCTTTATGTCAGTTGAGATAATATCCATTTGGATTTTTATGAGCTCCGATACCATATTAGATAACATGAGGTTCCATCTCAAAACTAATTGGCAGTAAGAAGATTAGCTCATGTCTTTTATAAAAACTGTGAAGTCTCTTAATTTTTCCAGCTTAGATCTCAACATGTTTGTGGGGATGCTTGTTCTTTGATCTCGCATTAGCTAAAACACAGGAATTACCAACAGTGGATCAGGATCTGTTAAAGTTCAGAGTAGTAGTATAAAGGTTTGGGGTTCCCAATTTTTATTGTTCCCAATTTGTTAGACCTCTGATCCCTGAGATTAATGGAGATGGAATTTAGTATGTTCACTCATAAGAAGAACTTGGCAATGTTAGGATTTAGCCTTGATTCTTAAGTATATATAGATTAAGAATACTCTGACATGAATTTCTGGTTTTTGTCCTTTCCTTTTCTTCTTGCGGTAAATTATAAATTATAATAGTTTTGACACTGTAAACTAACCTTTTATGTTGATATTTTCTTTGTTGCTTTCTTTAAATTGAAGGTCTGAGAAAACAAAGATTGGCAGTGCATTGAGTGGTGCCTTAGTGAGCACATTGGTAGGACTGGCAGCCAGTAATTTTGGGATCATTGCATCTGATGCTCCGGCTTTTCCTATTGTTTTGGAGTTTTTGCTTCCGCTAGCAGTTCCTTTGCTGTTATTTAGAGCAGATTTGCGTAGTGTAATAAAGTCAACAGGGACACTTCTCTTGGCTTTTTTGTTAGGTTCAGGTAATGACCCCCCTCCATGATGCCTTTGTGAGTTTCTGATTCTCAAATCTTGTTTTACATGCCATGTTGATTAGTTCTGTACGAACCATTATGACTTAGTGAGAATAGTATGATCAATTTTAAAATATCATTCGAACTGCTTATAAGTTATAACTTGGCTTTTCTTTTTCTTGATTCTTCATGAAATGTGATATACTTTTGGACCCTCTTCTTAACCAAAATATTCAAATAAGAGAGAACAATTTAACAGAGTATTGCTGTTTTCATATTGGGATTTACGGTTAAACTGGAGTTGAGATTATCAGCTATGAATTATGGTAGAAGTTAGAACAGTTCATGATGCAAGAATCTCAAATATCAAAGATCATCTGACCTTTAAATTGCTATTGCACTTCAGTTACCCATGGTTATATTTTGTATATTTGGATTAGGTTGATGTCCAATAAATGACACTGGTTCATAATCACAAGTTCTCTTCAAACGTTAGATTCTTTTCGGTCATTCACTCACTCCACATAGGCTCATCTTGACAAGTTTTGCTGTTCTCTTTCTTCGTATAGTTGGAACAACAATTGGAACTGTAGTGGCCTATTTTCTTGTACCAATGCGATCACTTGGTCAAGACAGTTGGAAAATTGCCGCGGCACTGATGGGAAGACATATTGGTGGAGGTAGTATGCTCTCTTTATCTCATCTTCTCGTTCTATATGAACACCTAGGCAGTTTCAATTGCAAGTTGACGCATCAATCCATTGAACTATTATTCTTCACTTCGCTATCATCTCATAGATGTTTTGTTCTTTGGTTGTATGGGTGCAGCTGTCAACTATGTTGCTATATCTGATGCTCTTGATGTTTCTCCATCAGTATTAGCAGCTGGACTTGCTGCAGATAATGTAGTTTGTGCAGTGTATTTTGCAACACTGTTTGCATTAGCATCTAAAGTACCTCCTGAACCTACGATATTGAATAATGGTATGGGTATGAAATATCACTTATCTTCGCCTCTGTAATCAGATAGAATCCAAATATATTTAAATATGAATAGTAACAGAACTACAAGATAAACCAAGCTATTCGAGAGACTTGGATCCTTCCAATCTTGAGATCACACTCAAGCCTTAATTCACTCACCAAAATATTGCCGGTCTTCCTCATTCCTCTCCCCTCTATTAATAATCAACAAATATAACAAACTCCCTAGCTAATTACTATTATACCCTTAATACTCTAATAATACCCCAATACCATTCCTATCATAATCTCTAGTAGTTCACCATTTTCCTGAGGAATGACTTTTGGTTAATGATTAAACAAAGCAAAGGTCGTATAATGTGTGATGTGTGGTTAGTTTCATTGGATAAACTATGGATTTTGTAACCACATTATGAAATACTGCCAAATTAGGTCTCTAATGAAAGTTATGTTGGGTAGATGTTGGGAAGGACGCAGAAGCTGAGCCTGGCAACAAGCTTCCGGTGTTACAATCTGCCACAGCCATTGCTGTATCATTTGCCATTTGTAAAGTTGGTTCCTACCTGACCAAATATTTTGGAATTCAAGGTGGTAGCATGCCAGCAATAACGGCCGTGATTGTTGTCTTAGCAACCATTTTTCCTAAGCTGTTTGCTTACCTTGCTCCTTCTGGTGAGGCTATGGCTATGATTCTAATGCAGGTAACTTCTGTGCATTACTTGCCGTGTCAATCCATCCACTCTTCATACCTTGATTTACACTAATACTTTTAGATTTGGTATTTTTGCAAATGATGTACAACTCTAAATGGAATGACTCTTTGGCACACTGCTTGTAGTCTCTTTAAGATTTCCCTCCATCCATAGAAGAGAAATTATGCTCACGTGTGACGAACATTTGTATTGATTACAAATTTTGGAATTTACAAGGATTACACTGACAACATATCACCTATATATTTCTTTTCATGCTCTAACTCTAGGGCATATGTAGGAGTGATTTTGAGATAGTTAAAATCATTTTTTGTAATATTCAAAAGCACACTTAAACGTGTCTTTCACCATTTGAAATCTATTTAGTTTTTTATTTTATAGCTTCGCAATTTTGATGATCAAAAGTATGTTATAGAGTGATTTTCAACACGAAAAAAGTGAAATTTAACTGTTCCTTGTCAATTATTTGTTGGAATAAATGGTATGTGATTCTTCATTTAGGGTTGCATCCTTTCAATTCCATGAGTTGCACTTTTACATGAATGAATATATCTTTTCAACTATTAACCAACTTGAAGAAAAGACATGACGGATCAAATGGCCACAAATTAGTCTATAAATATGTCTCTTCTCCAAATTGGAACTTCACTTTTTCCATCAACACTTTTCTCTCAATACTTCCATTTTTAGGATTCATTGAAGTTCGGTTTACTCCACAAAGTAGAATTTGTTGGATCTTGTGGATGAAGTGTTGCTTCCATGAGAAAGTAAATTTGTACTATCCTAGGAGATAATTGTGTTAAGGAGACAATGGAAATTTGATGGGCTTAGATTCTCTCCTATATACAAAGTTATGTATCTTCTAATATCATGTGATACTATTCATATAACATGGTTGTGGGTGCTATTTGTATTTTACTTCCTCTATATTTTGTCTATTCACAAATTTTAAACTTCCAATGATCTCTACACCTACCCTACTGTCTTGAGACAGGTTTTCTTTGCTGTGGTGGGAGCAAGTGGAAATGTATGGAGTGTCATCAACACTGCACCAAGCATCTTCATATTTGCTTTTGTCCAGATTGCAGTCCATCTTGCCATAATCATTGGTCTTGGAAAGCTGCTTCGCTTCGATCTAAAGTCGTTGCTGATAGCATCAAATGCCAATGTCGGAGGTCCTACAACAGCTTGCGGGATGGCCACAGCTAAGGGTTGGAGTTCAATGGTTATTCCTGGAATTCTTGCTGGAATTTTCGGAATCGCTATTGCAACTTTCCTAGGGATTGGGTTTGGAATGATGGTCTTGAAATACATGTAAAACCATTCAAATTTAGATTATGAAATCCCTTACTCTCTCCAAAAGTGTGTAAACTTATGTCAAGGGAATGACTTTTTACAATGGTTTTCTCAAAAAATAATAAAGAAAAAAGAAAAGACACATTGGAGGAGAGCATGTTGTCTTAATGTGCACTTGAAGGCAGTGTATTTAGAGTATCTCTTTGCATTTCTCGTAAAATTTTCATGTTTTAATGGATTAAAACACTCCTTTTTAAGTCTAAAACGAGCTTTGTCCTACTTTTTAAAGCTCAAGATTTTTTATCTATTGTTTAGATCATTTTTAGGCAAGTTTACAAAATTACCCTTATTTTTCTCTTCTTTCCTCTTATGTGTTTTTCCTTTTTTTTTTTTTCTCCTTCTTTGAACCAGCTCCGATGAAGTTCTTTTTTTTTTCTTTCCTTTTTTTCTCCTTTAACTTCGATCGACTTCTTCTTCTCCCTCATTTTAGTTTGTGATGCAGAATGATCTTGAGCGAGAGTGAAAGTGCATGAGAGCGAGGAAATTGACAGAAAGAAAAGGTTGAGAGAGTGAGGAGAGCTAAGAGCGAAAGTAAAGGTCAATCGACGTTCATGAGGTTACATTTTGTAATTTCACCTAAACCAATCCATAATTGATGAACGATTTTTTTTCATTTTAGAATATGCTATACAATGTGTGGAAGCTATATATACTTTCTTGGCTTAACTATTGAGTATTGCTCAAAGTAACATTTATAAATTTACATAAATGTGTGATAATTATTTAACTGTTGAGTTATGTTCCAATTAATCTTTATAATCTTTTTACTAATAAATAAATGTCAATTCAATTTATTAGATTCATCTTTAGTTTTTCATTTCTCTCTAATTTTTTTTTTTAATTCTTTGTCTTTACGACATCCTAAACAGAAACACCCCATTCTTACTAATAATAATGATAATTCTAATATTGAATTAAGTACAACTAGTGTGTGTTCGTTCTTTTTTCTTTTAAAAAAAAAGCAAAGTTTGCCACATGAAAACTTGTGATTAGGTATTTGGGTAGATTGCACGAAGTTGGCATAGCCCGAGATGCACCAAAGTATTTTTCATCTACTGTTGATTTATACTCACTTTAACTTCTAATACAAAATCTAATAAGTACACTAAGTTGATTATTAGAACGTCAACGAGCTTTTAGATCAACTTTTTTATTACAAAATTTGTGCACAAACTTTAATATTATTATTGTTCATGTCATCAACTTACGTAGCAAATATTCCATTCCATTGGCGTATGATTACCTTTAAAAAATCATCCATGCATTGATATGTGAGTACATTTATTCAAATGTTAGTTTTACAAAATAGATGATTAAAGTAAATGCATGGATAATTTTTAAAAGAAATTGTGATCTGAGAGTCTAAACTGATTTATTTCTTAAAGTTAAGAGTTTAATTAATACAATTATAAATTTCCTACAAAATTTTCCTAAACAAAATGTGATAGGAGTGTAAAAATTGATGCACTTAGAAAAAAAATGATAAATTCTCCAATTTTAAAGGGTAGATGTACTTTGTTATTGTACTATCAACAAACTCAAACCTTGGTCAGATGTACTACCACCACAAGTAAATTGATTAGTACATAATGGAGTCAACCACTATTTTTATTATATAATTTGATTCTATCCGTGGGATATATTCTATTTATCCATTGGGAATAGGATTATTTTTAAAACTCAAACGCCATGACAAGAAATTGAGTTGATTTTAGAACTTTTAAGTTAATTTGTGTTGATGTCAAATTTTGATAACAAATATAGCCAAATATTTAAGTTATTCATATGGAATTATAATGAAGTATTTATAGGAAATTTGATCTAGAGTTTAAAATTCTCCAATTAAGATATTAATTTTTGCTAATTCAAACAAACTAGATAAAATCTTACTATATCTTACTTTATTTTATCTTATCTTGATTTTTGGTTTTATCATGCCAAAATTCGCCCACCCATAACATGAGTTTATTTTAAAATTATATTTTGTATATTTCCTTGACATCGATGAAATATTTAGGTACATTTTGCGCTGCTCCTATCCTTATACAACCCACCCAAATGTTTAATTACAAATTGTCACGAAACAAACTTTTCTTCTATTTAATATATGTAATGTCACGAGTAATTTTTTTATTGATATAATAAATTAACAAACATTTTAAAACCATCTACCAAATTTATTATTTTTCTAAGTAAATGAATAATTGTTAGTACAATAATTTCAGAGGTGATAAATCAAAGCGATATGAGGGTATATATGTCAATGCTTATATCACATGAAATCAGTACCATAAAGTTTTGTACCAAATATATACCAATTTTTTGTTTACTTTTTTTTTTTTTTTTTTTTAAACTATGTGAAGTAAGCTTACTAATAAATAAAAAACCAAGGTGATGTTGATAGATTGATGTCCACAAAGATAAATGGAAGGGTGGCTTCAAGTATAGAGATCAATAATGTTTGACTTTCCAATTATTCCATTATTATAATATAAACATCACTATTTTTTTAAAGGAAAAAAATCACTATTTCAAATCTTACTTTTTTCAGGTAGATAATCACGTTTCATTTTTTTTTTTTCTTTTTTCCCTCCACATTCAAGAAGAAGTTTTACTTACAAAATCACTTTGTAATCTTTGAATTTTTCATAAATTGTTGGATGGGATGAATTACGTCGGTTTGAGGGTTTGAGTATATTTTTAATGAAACTGAAGCAATCACAAGGTCACAACTATTTGAAGTAAACAATGGATTTGTAGTCCAAAAATTAACAACAAGCAAAAACCAAAATGTTGACTTTTCTCAATTTCATAGACATTTTAAAAGTTATCAAGATGTGAAAATTCATGATTAAAGTTTGAAGCAAACCACATAGAATCTTCGTAGAGAGCCAAAAGAAGGAAGAAATAAGTTATCTCTATTTTAATTATCTTAGACTAAAAACTTATACAAAAATATATATTTTTTGAAATGTTTTCTACCAATCTAAAACGTAAAATTTTGGTCAATCACAATCGATGACGACATTTAGCATATTATATTATGCAGCAAACCTTATGAATCCTTCTACTAATTTGTGCAGATAAATAGCATAAAAAAGTTAGATAAATCTCAGAAGTAGTGGGCAATGGCAATGGGTGGAGCTGTGAAGATGATTTTGTCGTTAACTTTTGTATTATGGTTGTGGCTTTGGATTATGTTGCCCACAAAGCTTTATAAGAATAATTGGACTCCCAACCTCAATATGAACCTCAATTCCACATATTTTAGAGAACAAGGTATGCTAATATTCTTTAATTCTCTTTCATTTTCCAAATATTTGATTCTCTTTAGTCTATTTTGTTTTGTTATTAACTTTCTTTTTTTTTTTTTTTTTAATGTTTTGTATAGGAACAAATCTTCTGCTTTTCTCATTTCCCATCATGTTAATGGCAGTTTTGGGTTGTTTTTATCTCCATTTGCAGAAGAAATATTCAGAATTAGATACTAAACCCTTTTCTACCCAAAGGTTTTTAACCATTAATTAGCCTTTAATTTAATTATTGTTGTTTTCTTCTTCTCCAAAATATTAACTTTTTAAAATTTTTTTTGAATTGGGTTTTGGTATATAGGAGCCGAGGAGAATCATTTCTAAAACGACCAATTGTAGCAATGAATCCCGTGGGGATTGTTAATACATTGGAGATTGTGTTTGCAGCTGCTTTTCTAATACTTTTGATTTGGTCTCTTGGAAATTACTTGTACGTCAGTTTTGGTAATCTTCACATGCATAAAGCTGGAGAGACAATGTATGTTTTCCTTCTTAATTATGCTTTTAAAGCTCCATTTACTTACTACAAACTGGAATGAATTTACATCTTATTTAAATTTCAACATCGCTCAAATCACTTTGCTATGATTAAAAAGTACTTTACACTTAAACTCACCATATTTAGAAATCATTTATAATTGCATATGAAAATAGTTCATTGAAATTGTTTACAGATGACCCTCTCACTAGTGCTTAATGTGGGAAATAAATTAAATAGCAATTATATTTGGGTTATTTAATGAGCATATTGAGTGGTCTTAATTATGAGTTATAACTTTCTATATAGAAGTATGGCATGTTAAGTACAAACTAACCCATTGATTCTAGAGAATTATGGAACCTTAGAATCAACATATAAAATATAAGGTTATGGTCCTCAAAATACTATGCCTCTTTAACCTTCTATTTCTCATTTCACATCCTTTTGCATGTTGTGATCTAACTTTTTAGATTCGAGATTTCATCCATGCTTGGATCATCTTGTTGTTTTGCAGGTTTATTATAGAATAATCATAAGTTTTTATAAACTTTGTAACACATAGCGCACTAACAATATTTTAATTAAGTTCCATTGCATTAGGGATACAACAACATCGGGCTAGGAAGGTCGTCCCTAACATGATGGAACTTAAAATGTCGTTAGTGCGCTACAAAGTAAGCATAAGGTTAAATTTAATTGGTTTGTGAGGGATAAGTTATTAAATATTAAGATGCTTGTGAGAGAGTCATCCGTCCAAAAATCTTTAGTCATAAACCACCTAAGACAACAATACTTTTTTTTTTATGTGGTATATTTTTATTAATTTATTTCTATTTCGTTTATACATATCTATACTTTACAAAAATTTTATAACACCGAAAGATGCACTAATTAGAGACCTCCATGTTAATGATTTAACTTTTAAGACTATTGTCCTTCACCATTATAAAATAAAATGAAAATTTTTTTAACTTCCAAATAGGAAGTTAAAAATGTCAACCTAAACATAATTTAGTAAATAAAGATACTAATTACCATTTAAAAAATCAATGATTAATCCTCAAACGGTTGGAATGAAATTAAAAGTATAGGTAATTATTGTTTCAAAAGTTTGAAATTGCAACTATGTTTGGTTCAGTTGGGAAGCAAAATTTAGAAGTGTATCATTGAGACTTGGATACATTGGAAATATATGTTGGGCATTTCTGTTCTTTCCAGTAACAAGAGGCTCTTCATTATTGCCTCTAATTGGACTCACTTCAGAATCAACCATCAAATATCACATTTGGCTTGGCCACATTTCTAATCTTCTCTTTGCATTGCACACCGTTGGATTCATCATCTACTGGGCCATCACTGATCAAATGGCTCTGGTAATTTCTTTTCTCCTTTCTATTCTTTTTTTACTCTTTTATTCTCATTGTTTTGGGTCCATCAATTTTAACTTTTCAAGCCTTATTATTTGTATAATATCTTCAAGAAAAAAAAAAAAAAAAGAAGAGTGGTGTTCATCTTTTGTCTGCTCAATTTTTGTTTAATTATTTTCTGAATGGTTTGTATCCCTAGTTTCTTTCTTTCAATGCAAAGGATTATACTTTCGTTTTGATTCCTTATCCTTCCCTCGTCCTATATATGCATTTGAAAGTGATTGATCTTTTAAGATTTCTATAAAGGATTTTCAGATTCTAAAGATAAAGGTATAATGTTAAACGTTTTAAAATTTTTAATTATACTGATATATTGGTGGCTGCCATGGATTCTAGTACCATTTGTTACTATATTCTCTTTTTTCTATCAATGGTTCCTTTAAATGTCATTTAGCGATTGATATATTACTTTATTTCTATTTGTATTTGTAGCTAAAAGTAGGAGATTAAATTATAGATCTTTAGATAATGATAGTTATAATTAGTTGTCTTATTTATTAAGTTATATTTTGATTGTGGTATACATGTTTATGCAGATTTTATAAAACATGTAATCGGTTCCTTCCATCCAAAACATGTGTTACTATGGACATCAAAATCACTATTTATTGACGTATAATTTGTTAAGCAGCAACTCCAATTGTGCTTTAAAACAACTCATGTTCTAACAAAAAATAACATAATAATAATAATAAGGAAAGAAGATGATTGTTGGCTAGAACAAAATTCAAACTTCAAAGCAAGAACCATGTTATTTTTCTATTAGTATATTGCTTCACGTGTTGCTCCTGAACCATTACTAATTGAATGTGCATCTTTGAGCAGTTGATACAATGGAGTGAAGACTATGTATCAAATGTTGCTGGAGTGATTGCTATGGTATTTGCCACAGTTATCTGGGTTACAAGCTTTCAGTTGATTCGTCGAAAAATGTTTGAAGTTTTCTATTACAGTCACCATTTCTACATTCTGTATATAATCTTTTATCTAATCCATGTGGGAGCAGCATATGTATGCTTGATTCTTCCTGGCATCTTTCTCTGGGCTATCGATCGAAACTTACGATTCTTACAATCGCAACGGCGTGTAAGCTTGGTTTCAGCTCGCCATCTTCCTTGTGGTGCTGTTGAACTAAATTTCTTGAAAAGTCCAGGTCTAGTTTCTTCAAGAGCTGATCACTGAGACTCTTTCTATTGTTTTTGTCTTTTGCCTAATATTTGATTGGAATTTACCCTTTTTCTGATCAGAACTATGCTATAATCCTACAAGTGTGATGTTCATAAATGTGCCAAGCATTTCCAAACTGCAGTGGCATCCATTTACAGTCACTTCTAACTGCAAATTGGAGCCTGATACAGTGAGTGTTGTTATCAAAGCAGGGGGAAGTTGGACTTCCAAACTTCACCAACTTTCTTCTTCTCTGGTTCACCTTCAAGTTTCTGTTGAAGGTCCATATGGCCCTGCTTCTACTCACTTTTTAAGGTGATTTCCTACAGCCAAAATAGCTTTGAGTTAATGGAGTTTAATTGCTTAAATTTGATTCATGTTTTCTCTTTTGAAGGCATGAATCTCTGCTGCTGATAAGTGGAGGAAGTGGAATTACTCCTTTCATTTCAATAATCAGAGAGATAATGATAGTTCGAAGCACAAAACCGAACTGCCATGTTCCGCAAATTCGACTCGTCTGCGCCTTCAAGAATTCCATTGATCTCACTATGCTGGATCTCTTGCTTCCAGTATCTAGCACACAAACAGAAATTTCAAATGTGCCATTACAGATTGAAGCTTATATCACCAGAGAGAAAGAACAACCTCAAACAAATTCTGAAAATCTCATAAACACTATATGGTTTAAGCCAAATCCATTAGACTCACCAGTGTCAGAGGCCCTTGGAGCAAACAATTGGCTGCTACTTGCCGCAATTATCTCATCTTCGTTTGTGATGTTCTTGATTCTTTTAGGCATCATCACTCGCTACTACATTTACCCAATTGAACGAAATGGGGATGCCGTTTACAATTACACCTTCAAGGTTCTTTGGGACATGTTCTTAGCATTTGCTTGTATTTGCATATCTTCTAGCTTTGTCTTTCTGTGGCAAAGGAAAACAAATGCTTCACATGGAAAACAAATACAAATTCACAATTTTCAATCACCAAAAGCATCACCTGGGTCCTGGATCTTCGGAGGTGATAGTGAGCTTGAGAGCCTTCCCTACCAATCCCTTGTTCAAGCAACCAACATCCATTATGGGGGTAGGCCTGATCTCGAGAGTAAGTTTTCCTGCCTTCGCATCAACCAAAAGCATGCACACGTATTTATATATATATATATATAGCAGCCAACATCAATGATATATGGTAACGTATTTTGTAATGCAGAAATTGTGTTTGACTGCAAAGGATTGGATATTGGAGTTTTAGTCAGTGGCCCGACCGAGATGCGGCATGATGTAGCCAAAATTTGTTCATCTGCTTATGCAGATAATCTAAAGTTTCACTCAATGAGTTTCACCTGGTAAAGACCTAAAGTACAGTACATAATTTAAAGTTTGAAGTTGTATCACTACCGTAAACGGCCATGTTGGATTATGAAGTTAAAGTTCATGTTCTTGTATTATCTCTATTTTCTTGTGTTCATTCGGGTGAGCTAATGTCCACTCAATACATTTCAACCCAAAAATTCTAGGAGATACATCACATTTGTGACAAATTCAAGAGAGAATACAAACAAATAATTATTGCATCATAATGCTAAAATTGTCTCCTTGGACAGACGAAATTGAAAAATTACTGGGGTTAAATATTCAAGATAATACTACATTAGGTAGTTCACAAGACCAACACATTGCAAAAATGAATCACCAAGCTCATGTTATGAAACGTGAAACAAAGACAAAAACTAAGTGATGCTTTATCAAGATTGTCAATCCATTTAGTTCATAAATAAATGGATCACTTAAATAGTGCTCCAAAAATGAAGGATTGAGCTACCAAGCAAAATAATTAGGCAGGCAGAGAACAAAAACACATCAAACTTCAAAAGATAAATGCCAATGCCGACCAGCTAGATAGAGCCTTCGCCTTAGAAGAACTGATTTAGAAGGCTCCCTCGTCCAGGAATATTTAACATGACCGTTAAGATATTGCGCAAATGTGACTAAAGGGCCAAAAATGAACAAGACTTGCAGGTTTTAAGTCATGGTAAATCGTATCTCAGTAAGACTTTGCAAAAACGGCAACTTCCTCAGCAGGGTTACCAGTCATCAGACATGTTTTAGGCCCTTGTGGCTGTTCAAAGGGAAAGCACCTAATTGTTGCTCCTGTTTCTTCTTTAACTCTCAATTCATCTTTGTCACTGCAAAAATGATCAAGAGCATACAGATGCAAACAATTATGCACAAATATATAGATCAAAAACTTAGCAACAAATCCCAATAAATGAAATTATGCCTACCTAGCTGACCAAGGACCCCTAGCCCATTTTCCCTCGGAGATTGCCTCTTTAAGTTCATTATATGAGCTCACATCCACAATGTTACTGCAAATAGGTCATTAACAAAATAAGGTATATCTTATCTTATGAAAGGTAAATGCAGGTTTTCAATATTCTAAGATAAAATCATTATCAAGAGTGTGTTAAAAAAAATAGTTCAATCTCGCATCTGCTTTAGAACTGGTCTACTGTTACACAAATTTAATCATGCTGTCAGATTAACCACTATTTTTATTTCTTTTAAATGAAAAAAATGCACAGAATGCACTAAGCCACTATTTACTACTTCAAATTTTGATCAAGAATGACTACCACAGGAGCTGATGAATTGAGAACTGCAAGGCACATCTATTCATTCCCCATCTCTTCTTTCCTTTTCAGATATAATGAAAACATTTAGAGAATTTTTTCGTACATGAATCTGGTGGAAACAATTTTATGGGGAAGCAAAGGTGTGGGGACAGAAAGAAATCGAGGGTGAAGATGGAAATAATTTTCTCCAAACTCGCAATTCAACAGAATGTACTACAAATAAATACATTCTAACTGCTAAGAATCTACATTGTACTACAATTTGCGAGAAGCATGCTATTCAACATTCTATTACTTCAATTCTAAAATAATAAAGGTATTGTAACTGAATGTAGATTTACATATTCATCAAATAACTTCCCAACATAAGAAAATAAGGAAGTACCTGTCACGAAAAGTTTTTGCCCGTTGAAGAAGAGATGACTGGATCTCATCCAATGTTCCTTTTACATAAGCTTCTAAAATAGAAGGTTCCATAGATATTCCAAAAACTTTCCCTTGCTTTCCAGGAATGTCTCTCCTAGATATAACCACACTTTGACTTGCAACATCCTTGGGCCCGATCTCAATCCTCAAAGGAACGCCCTACAATCAAAGCCTAGTTACAAATATTTCATTTCAAGTTAATAGCAACAAATGCAAAGAGGGAGGAAGAAAAAATCTAGGCGAAAATCATGTTGCTAAAAAGGAGAATTTAACACTCAAAACTATCAATGACCAATATGCATACATCCTGAAATAAAAATGCCAGCCAACCAACCCACACTGCAGAAGTATTTTCTCTTCTCACAAACTTGATTCTACGTTGCCCATAAAAGATATAGAAATTAGAGAAGAGTCAACATGAATATCTATTGGCAGCTAACCAGTCAACATATGCTGAAAATTTAAATTTCCCAAACTGATGGGAAGACAATGATAACAGCTTGATCTTAATCATTTTTTTTAATTATTAGAGTGATCTTAATCATAAAATATAAGCACCAACCTTCATCTCCCAGAAATTGAATTTCCATCCTGGAGTTCTCTGTTCTGACTCATCAAGTTTAACCTTTATCCGTGCAGTTTGAAGACTTTCTTTTACAGAAGAAGCAGCACTAAGAACTTCAGCTTTATCACCATCCTTCTTCCAGATGGGTATGATTACCACCTGGATATGTAAGCTATGTTAAAAAGAAAGGAAAAATATGAATCAAGCGGCTCAAGAAACAGAAACGTGTTGGCATTATCAGATGTTTCCTACAAATCTTAATTTTTAAAGAGTTGGAAAAAAGACAAGTATCTTAAGTGCACAGAATCTCTGGTCACATTTACGTCCCGACTAACTTCAGAAAATCTTCATCAGAAATATACTACATAGAATTCTGAGATAGTAATACTGTACAAATTACAAATTCATATCTACACCTGTATTGGAGCAAGCTTTGGCGGAAGCATTAAACCTCCATCATCTCCATGAGTCATAATTATTCCTCCAACAAAACGCGTACTCACTGCCCATGATGTCTGCCATACATGTTGCCTTTGTCCATTTTCATCTGTGAACTACTCCAGTAAATGTTTCAGTAACTCAAGTCACATCGAAAGTGCAATTTAATATGTCAGACATCAAATAATGTTATGGTTGAACGCTCAAAAGGGAATTTATGATCCATATTAACTAATCAAACAGAATTTGGATATCAGTTTGACACCAAAGTGAGAAAGGAACAAGAATCATGCATGTGCTACAATGGAAGAAAGAATATATCTCAAATATTGTAACAAGTTCATACATGTCGGAAGAAATTTCATGGATTTGCCAAAATACCTGTGTTCCAAAAGCACGAGAAAAGTTTTGCCCCAGGTTGTGGCTGGTTCCTGCCTGCAATGCCTTTCGATCCCCCATCATGGCCTCTATTGTATAGGTCTTGTCTGCACCAGCAAATGTCTCCATCTTTGATTTTCGACCTGCAATAACAGGTATTGCTGCTTGCTCATAAGAAAATTTTGTATATATGTCAATCATCTGAATAGCCTGCAATGCAGCATCAAAGTTCTTAAATGAAAAGGATGTGATTATAAAAAAAGAGACACAAAGTAATCTTGGATGCATCAAATATACCTCTTTTTCTGCCTCTTCTGGACTGGCATGAGCAGTATGACCCTCCTGCCAGAGAAATTCAAGAGTCCTAACAAATGGTTTCGTGCGCATCTCCCATCTAGTAACATTGGCCCACTACATCAAATACAGAAAAGGAAAGATAAAGAATAAGGACAACATAAGAGCCGAAGACAATGGAAGAATTTTTCATAATGTGGCAAGTCAATGAACCTGATTAATCATCAAAGGAAGATCACGGTAACTATGAATCCACTGAGTAAACATGTGATTCACAATGGTTTCACTTGTCGGTCGAACCTGCCAAAGCCTCAGGCAAACCAACAATCAAAACCAAACCGCAGGCCCTGTTATTGAGGGCTAATATCCATTTCCAGTTTTGCCAATGCAAAGTACCACATACAATAAGGTTAATATTTCTAATGAGAAATGAAGGACGGGAAAAGGGCAAATGGCTTTGCTTAGTCTACGTACCACAAGCTTTTCTTCGAGTTCTTTCCCTCCTCCAATTGTTACAAGAGCTAACTCTGGACTAAACCCCTCGACATGACTAGCTTCTTTCTCAATAAAAGAGTATGGTATAAACTGGAGTCAAAATCAAAGATTTCATCATTTTACATTTCCAGCATATAAACTCATTCATATTAGGACTCTTAAACACGCAAAAACACACCTGCGGAAAGTACATATTCTCGTGGCCGGTTTCCTTGAACTTGGCATTTAAATATACCTGCAGAAAGAATCATCGTCTGATTAAACCTACAAGAAAAGCTCAAAACACAGAGTTCGAATGTTCCAGGCAAAGTAAAGATAGATTATAGCTTCCGCAACCTGTATTGCCTCCCATATGGCGTAGCCATAGGGACGAATAACCATGGTACCTCGAACAGGACCATAATCCGCGAGCTCAGCGTTGGCAATAATATCCAGATACCAAGCATTGAAGTCCTGCGACCGAGGCGTGATAGCTCCTTCCGGAACTCGATTCTTCGAGTTGTCGACACGAATTTGGGTGCCGGTGGACGAACTTCGAGCAGAGAAACTAGAAGAACGCAGCGGCAACCGTAACGGGCGTTGCTGCCTCCATGAAATCCCCAAAGCTCGCCTGGAGAAGGCGAAGTTTGAAGGGCGAGATGAGGCTGGGGAAAGCAAGGAGGAGATCAAAGGTAGTCTCAGTGAAACTACCATGTCTTCGGAGTTGTTTCAACTATGAACCTCTCAGGCAGGCCACGAAGTGCAACTGTGAAGGCTGTGAGGGAGATGAGGTTTGGCTATGAGCCTCTGAACAATTGCAAATATGGTAGTTTCCGCTTTTCCACCGTTCATGATGTGATGAATGATCCATTTTTTACTCATTTTGCTTTTGATCAATGGGCTACGGGCTTCCTGAAATGGCCCAACGGGCCTGCTCCTCCATCCCAAATATTTATGGAAGAAAAAGAACTTTCAATTATAAAATTTGACCTCTCAAATTTGTGTTACTATTAGAATTGGATCGTTGGCTGTAACTCTAACTTAGAATTGCAGAAATTGAATTCCCAAGTTATAAAAATTGAAGCCACCACCCATATTTTAGAGATGTTTTTTTTCAATTTGCCCTATCATTTTTCATTTTTGTTTGTTGGTTATTTCGAGAATAAAATTCAACTATTGCAACTCCATTTGGTAATATTTAATTTTTTTTTTTCAAAATTAAAGCTACGTTTGGCATTGCGCTAGCTCTGTCAAAAAGTCATTTAGCATTTTTTTGTGTTTGGTAAAGTATTTTTAAATTAAATTTGTTAAAATCACTTTTAAAAACACGTTAATTTAATTTTTACTTTAAAAGTAGTATCCTACTAACTTTTAGGTTCTCCTAAAATTTGATAGACTTTTTAATTAACATTTAGTACTTTAAAAAGGAGACTTATTTTATATACTTATCTATTTCTCATCTAATCAAATATATTTTCTATTTTTTATGAGTATACCATATTGATGTTTTTAAAAATAAACCTAATTTCCTTAATATTTAAAAATTAATCTACAACAAAGAAAATTTATCCTACTAAATAATTATTTAAAATTTTTAAATTACAAAAGAAAATTAAAAATTCATAAGTCTATTTTAGTTATTATATCTAAAATAAGATTTTTTAAAAAAAAATTATTTACTTACAATCTAACCTACTTTTTTCAAGTTTAAAAGCTACAACAATCCCATGCATAGTCTAAGTCAATTATTGATTGAGAATTTATTTTTTATCAATTAAATAAAACCAAAAAACTAAAAAAGTTCTTTTTTTTTTTTTAGAATTTGGTTAAAAAGTAAATTCTAATCATTATAAAAATGGAGAAAAAATGGACTTCATTTTAAAAAACCATTAACCGAAAACAAAAGTTTATTTTTGTAACCGTTTCGTTTTTTGTTTTTTATTTTGAAAATAAAGTCTATAGATACTACTTTTATTTTCAAATTTATTTATTTATTATTTACTTTTTACTAGTGTAAAAAAATAAAGCCAAAATTTAAAAATAAAAAAAAAGTTTTTAAAATTTGTTTTTGCTTTTTGGAATTTACTAAAGAATTCAACTAAACTTAAGAGGGATGCAAATCAATGTAAGAAATTGGGAAAGAAATAGATTTAATTTTCAAAAACAAAAACTAAAAACAAAATGGTTATCAATCCTTCATAATTTAACACATGATTTAATAATGTATTGTTAAATGCCATAGACACAATTGAGATTTAGAATTAGATTATTGTTTTTGTGATTTTTTTAATCAATTTTATTTTCTCTACAATAAATGAAGAAATATGAAATGACAATGCACAGAACTAAACAAAAGAAACAGACAAAAGATCTGTTCCATTTCAATCTTTCCAAATGGCCTTTTCAAAAACAACCTTAAGACTAACAGATGATAACAAATCTTCATCTCAATCAAAACACAAAAACACATCAACTACAATATCTTTCTTGATTTAAAACAACCTTAAGCATCAGAAAATCTACAAAAACATTAAACAAAACATTTCCAGTTTTCACAACGTCTATCATCCATAGAATCTACAATCTTCTATCAGAATACCACCATTACCAATCTTTCCAGATGAAAGCAAAGGCCAAGGTGCGATTCATGGGGTCTTTATCAATGTGAAATCGATGTCCTTCCAAACAGAAAAGTGATCTACTGAAGGTGATTCTGGCGATCTGCAAGGCGTTGGTGATTCGAGTCCTCTTCCAAATAGACACAACTTCTTTGGAGATTGATCAAATCCTGCAAATTCCTCCATTTCCTTGAGCATCTTCAATGGACTATCAGGCTGAAACCCAAGAGAACCCAACTGCTTATTACGTTTTACTCCAAAATACTATAGAACTAAGAGGATATATTATCATCAAAACTGACCTTTCTGGTAGTGGATATCTTCAACTCTTTAGAGTGATCTAAATGACAAGAAGAAACAAAAGATATGAAACAAAAATTTCGAGAAACGTTAAAGAAAAGTGGGCTTTCGGAGATAGATATCAAAACTTGACACAACCATACCAAGTCCAATTATGCTCAGAAATTGATCTTTGTCTAGCCAATTTCGTGCTTTAATACATTCTTGATGGTTATGCAGGAAGCGCTCCTCACAGATAGCATTGTTGTGATCGTTCTTTCCGAAGTTCGAAATATCCGAGAGTACTTTTCGAGTACCCTTCTGCACCCTCTCAGAACCTTTCAGTATATTTTTCTTTTTTCCTGCACCATTTTCTTCGTCAATAAACGTGAGATTCTTTGTGTTCTGCCGTTTTGGTGACTGGTTCAAGACTAGCTTTCTTGAGTTTGATAAATCGCCAAGGGGCTTTCGCCCATTAAGCCCACTTTTTCTTTGTGAATTCATGGCATTAGCCTTCCCTGCAACGGCAGATCCTGTGATGTAAATTACAATGTTAAAACCAAATCAGCCAAATAGATCAAGAACAAACCAAACTTCTATTCAAACAGAAAGCTTCAGTTCTAACCATTATAGTGAACATTGAGGTTCTCATCCTGAATAAGACCACCATTTTGCAATGTCATTGCCATCCCGTTGATACTGCAGTTATGTATATTCTATCCTGCGAATAAAAAAATGGAAACGAGTATGCAAATTAAGCGATGAAATCAAGGCAAAAGGCCTACATGCTCCATGATACCAACGAAAGTAAGTACGAAATTCAATTTTACGTTACAAGAAACTAAAATCATCCCATTATGAGTGAAGATTGCCTAAGGCTAATCTTTCCCCTTTTCTCAATCCTTCGTTCTCAATCTGCAATGAAAATCCTTCCTGATTTCAGATCATTGTTTAGCAATCTCAAAAACGGAGAATCAAATTTAAAAGGTACATACAGAACAACCCTAATTTTACATTATGAAATGTCTCCAGATTCTCATTTCATCATCCATCGACGACATAGGCCAAAAGAAATGACAATAAATTTCCGATAGCCACTTGGACCAAACTAAACCCTAAAATCTTTTTGATCACTTTTCAACAATTTCTTGCTGTTCATCTGTTTATTGATTAAACAAAGAATCACACAGTAATCAAAACAACAGCCTCAAAAGGTAAAGTTAACGAGAAACTCACAGTCACAAATTCCTTGATCTCGACTTTCTTCAAATTCTAGTGAAAGAATTTCGGGCGATTTCTTCAATTTTAGTTCGTAGCAAAATTAGGAGTCGTTGAACGAGACTGTGCTTAAATAGACGAACGCTCCTCCAACGGTAACTTTTCTTTTCCAGTGGAGTTACATTAATACCCTTCATTTGAGTACGTCATTACTTTAATACCATATACTTTCTCTTCTTTTTGGTGTAAATGACCGTTGGCAAAATATGTCATTTCCTTTTAATTTTAAAAAGTAAATTCATTTTTCTTATTTTTTAAATTTATTTTCCAAGTGAATAATTTTTCTTTAAAGGGTTGTTTGATATTGTTTTTATTTCTTTTTAGGGGTGTTTTCATATATAGAAAAATTAACTATGATATTTATAAATATAACAAAAAAAAAAATTATAGTTTATCTTCGATAGATCGCGATAAATAATATCTTTGTCTATCTGTGCCACGATAGACACAGATAGCAGTCTATCGCAATCTATCACGGTTTATTACGGATAGACGGTGACATATTACTATTATTTGTAAATATTTTCAACAATTTTGTCATATAAAATAACTTTACTTCTTATTACTTGTTTTTTGTTTTTATATTTTAAAATTAAGAAATAATAATATATTTGGTAAGCATTTGTGTATTTTGTTTCTTGAAAAAAAAAAAAACAAAAATAAAAACTTATTTAATAATCTTTTCTTGTTTCTTATTTTGTACTTTTTTTTTCCTTACTATTTTGAAGTTTCTCTAGGTTAAATATAATTTAGTTATATAATATAAAAATGGTAGTTTCAAAATTGGGAAACAATTTACTAATATTAGACTCATAACCCACATCTTTTAGTTTTGCAAAAATAGTGAGAGAGAATAAATAAATAAATAAAAACCAGCCCACGATTTTAAACCGTAAATGTCAAGAATGTCATAATACACCTTATACGCTTGAGACATCTAATACATCTCATACGCTTATACTTGTTACCCTTGATACACTTAATACACTACTTATGTATACTTTATACCTCTTGATACACTACCGATATACACTTGATACACTTGATGCATTGATGCACTTGATACACTATTTGATATACACTTGATAAATCACTGATATACACTTGATATATTTGATACACTACTGATATACACTTGATACATTACCGATATACACTTGATACACTTGATGCATTTGATGCACTACTAATTTACACTTGAATTTCATCTCTATTTGTTCCTCTCTATCAATTGGTTCTTTGGCGTGAAGATTAGAGTTAGTTCATACATCATAGCTATAAAGTAGAATAGAGAAAAATTTATCGTACGGTTTAAGCAGCAAACAACAAAAACAAATATATGAGGCAAAAGCAGTAGACCCCAAATGATTAAAATGGTCACAGCCATAACAGCAAACAACAAACAATCTTAGAAAAACTAAGAGTGTAAAATATAAAATTAAAACAAATTAAGAAAAACCCATTAAAAAAAAAAAGAAAAAAAAAGAAGAAGAAGAAGAATCATTGGAATCCAAAAGGAACACATAAATCAAATCGAGAGAAATAAATAGATGGAAAAACTACCTTAAACCCACATCCTCCGATTCGAAAAACTCGAGAACCCTTTACGGATTCAGACATTAACAACACCTTATGAAGGGAGAAATTTAGAGTAAGAGAGTTTCACCATTAAAAAGAAAAAAATCCAAATAGAATTACTAATATAGAAATGAAATAAGAAGATGGGTGTTTAAGAAACATCAGAGAGAGAGAGGGGTAAGGTTAGATCATCATCAATATCGTCTTTTTTTCATTCCATCAAAATGCTTAAGAGCCGACAAAGATTTTCAATGATTTGTGAAAGGCTACAATTGTTTTCGTCTCTCACCCTCATGCTGACAATATTAGTAATTAATTTGCTATATCTGCAAAATCACAAACTTCAAACACATTTTTGCAAAATAGTTAATCTATTTTGCCACCCATCGCAATTTGCCATACAAAAAAGATATACACGTGCAATTAAAATGCATAGAAAACAATCATCAAATATTTATATTATCTAACTATGAATAAGTATTGACGCAAAATTTAATAACAATAATATAACTTATTATATCCTTTAAATGTTCTCCAAACTCAATTTTCAACTGGAGTATTTTGAGTCATTTGCCTTCAACAATGTTAACTTAGATCCAACTCTAAAAATATCATTTTTGGACTTTGAAATTTATTCATGTGAATTATAGCATGTAGACAACATTTGTACATGAATTTCACAAATGTCAGTTTTACCAAAATTATCAAATTTAGAATTTTCCAAATTTATTCCACTATTGCCCTCCAATGTTTAAAACGTTCTATTTTATATTTTGTGCAATAAAATTTATCATTAAATTCAATAGTTGTGTAGTGTCAAATTTATCATTAAACACTTTTTTTTTCTATGAAATATTATCTTTTGTCTTTAACGATTTTTTAAAAATGGTTTACTGATAATAAAAAAAAAAATTGTCATTGAAGGCTAATTGTAAGGGATGTTTTACTTCCTTAATCATTGGTTGATTTTCATTAATTTGTAAATTTGTTTCTTAATGATTATTCATGTCATGATTAACATTTGATTTTCAAAATTTAAATTTTACTTTTAAGTCATTTTCCATATCCTTTTTCTTTGTGTGTATATATTTAAAAATCCATTATGTTTACTATATACATAGACACATACATACCTATTAACTTCTTTAATTTAAATTATATACCTTGTATACATTGCATTAATAAAATATAAACATGAATTGAGAAAATATATACCTCATATTATATAATATGTCTCAAATTTATGGAAGGAAACAATAACATATACATTATGTTAAAAATGTACCATAAATTTATGGAACAAATATATAAGAACATATAAAGATAAATCTATTGTAATAAAAATGAGGAGAAAATATCGAAAAATAAAAGTAAAAGAAAAACTTAATCAAATGACCAACAAGAAGTCTTTTTCTTAATAAAAAAAACTATAATATTTTTTACTTTTATGGATGTACAAAAACAATTGCAGTCAAAATTGATTTTTTTTTTCCTTTTATAGAGATATAAAAAATATAACTCAAATATGTTTTCTATTTTTTTTTATCAATTTTTTTCCCAATTAGATAAATATTATAATGGACAAAATCAATGATAAAGTTGATATTTTCTAAGATTTTGAACTTTTTTGAAAATATAGATTCGAAATAGCATGTTCTTGTAGTCCAAATACCTTCAATTATTATTTGTTAATATTTTTATTATAAATTTTGAAAACACGCATATTGTATTGTTATAAAAACTATTTTTATTATTTAACAAATTTTGCTAAAAATTAATTTTAAGAGATTAAATTTAAAATTTATCAAAAACCATATGAACTAAAATCGAACAGATTTTGAAGTATAAAAACAAAAATAATATTTTAACCCAAAGAATGTTATTTATAAAGTTATTAACAAATATCTGTGTCAAATAAACAATTGTCAGGATGGCCGAGTGGTCTAAGGCGCCAGACTCAAGTTCTGGTCTTCGTGAGAGGGCGTGGGTTCAAATCCCACTTCTGACATAATTTTTAAGATAAAAATAAAAACATATAAATATGTGTATTAACAGCAATATTATTGTAACTGACATTATGCGTAAAATCAACTTAACTATTTTTTAATATTTTGAAAATAGACTACTAACATTTTTATTAAAAAAAATAACTATCAATTTTCTATTACAATTTTTTTAACTAGATATTCTAAAATTTTCAAGTGTTTAATTTAAAAAATAAGAAATTATGGAAGAAACTGTAGTGTTTGACACCACTCAAAATAATTTTTCGAGTGTATTTTAATTGGTTTTTATATTAAAAAAAATGTTTAAATATATGCTTAAATAAAAATAAGTTTTTAAATTTGTTTTTTCTTAATAGTCGAAATAGACCTTTAAAAGACTTATTAGACTCAAAATTAAATTTTAAAAATTTTTTTTTTTAAAGAAAAATCAAAGTCTAATAGATTATTAAATTTTAAACAAATCATATTATAATTTTTAAAAATAATACCTATTATACTAAAATTATGATTTTCAATCTTGATTGAAATAAAACTCAATTTTGAATGTCAATAACTTATTTAAGTCTATTAATGTTCAATATAAAAAGATATACATTAATAACAAGATTATAACTTCCTCAGAATAAGAAGAAGATTATAATTTAGATTGTATGTAAAAACAACTTATTGATATATTCGTAAAATAAAAATACTAATATTGACAAATGTCATTACTTTAATGTTTTATTTAGTGGACATAGTTCAAACAACATAAAACATACAAATTTAACCTCTCATTCCACATATTGTTAGATTGAAATAGATTGTTAATTTTTTAAACAAAAAAACAATCACTTGTGGGTCACTTTTAATATACGGATGCATTAGTAGGCATAATGTCTGTGGTATGAATTCTCCAACTTCCAATTATACTAAAAAAATACTTTTAATATAATAATCTTAGTGTGTAATGGATCTCAAACCAACTTACTTTTGATTACATCTCCCCGAAAAGAAAAAAAAATGTCTAAACTTTCAATTTTGTGATTCTATTCACTCGACATTTTTTAAATCGAGAAATTTACATCTTGATAGAAATAAGAATTAATTTTGAATGTCAAGACAAATAAAAGTTTAACACTTTAGCCTGTTAAGTAACCATTTAGTTTTTGTTTTTAGTTTTTGAAAATTAAGCCTATAAATAACCTTCCACTTTTTTTTTCTGCTTTGATATTTATTTTTTACCCATGTTTTAAAAAATAAGCCGATTTTTTAAAACTAAAAAAAAATTAAAAACTTATTTTTAGAATTTAGGATTTTGCTAAGAATTCAACTCTACTACTTAAGACTATTAACTTGTTTTTAAAAACTTCTTTTTGGAATTTAAAATTTGATAAGAAAAACGAAAAGAAATAAGCTAAATGGCAAAAACCAAACACAAAAAATAAATGGTTACCTATTCTTAAAATTTGGAAATTTATCATACATAAAAATGTAAAAAAAAAAAAAAAAAAAAAAAGTAAAAGAAGCACTCTTTTGTACACTGTACTCATCCTTTAAAAACTTAACTAAACAAAATTTAGAAATTAAAAATCTAAACTTGGTAATAAATAAAAATTTGAATACTTGTATAATCTTTTTAAAAAGATAATCATCAATAAACATTTATCCACGTTAGAAAAATAAAATAAAACTTTTTATATCTTTGAGCAAATCCAACTCTCGTATCTTACTTATGATAAAAATATATTTATAATACTTTTTCAAGTTTTTAATTTAAAAAATAAGTCATTTAAAAAGATTGTTTGACAATGTCACAAAATAAATTTTAAAAGTCATTAAAGCCTTTATTTTAAACCATTTTTTTTAATCAAAGTATTTAATTGAAAAAGAATTTTTAAACAACATAATTTTCAAAATTAATCCAAATAAGCTTGAAATCACAAATATATGCTACTATAGATTACACCCATCCTCCCTAGTAGTTATTTTTATCCTACCTAAACACCTCTTTCTATGTTCCTTACCTTAAGAAATTTTAAAATGAAAATATCACTTCTAATTTTGGGTAGAAAAAACTAACACCTAAAACTTCTAATAGAGTGCTATTGGAATAATCTAAGGTCTATTTGATAAGAAAAATTGATAATAAAAACTTAAGAACAAATTCGAAAATTAAATTATAATTTAAACAAATGTTTGATACAATGTTTATAAACTATAAAATTAATTCTAACCATCCACTACCATAAATTAATAAATTAATATACATATTTATTATTTTATAATATTATATAATTTATAATAGATTTCATTATACATATTTTAATTTTTTTTAAAACTTAATTGAATTTATAACCTATTTTTATCTTTAATTAGTATAGTTCTACGATTTAAAATTTATAACTCAAAATATTAAAACACACAACGTAAATTTAAATACATAAAACACCTAGATTCTCAACTAAACCAACACTAGGTTATAATACAATAAATTACTACGAATTATAGAGTACAAGGAAGAAAAAAGCAGTAATTCTGTCCTCAACAATCACCAAAATTGTAAAAACAAAAAAACAAAACTTACACTCGCATATAGGTTTTTTTAAATCAAGATCTGGGTTACAAGCTAGCTATAAGAAACATGGATAAACTACAGATACCTATAAACCATTCTTAAGAGTGGTTCTATTGAACTGTCTAAGCTGCAGCCTTCTGTTTCTTTGGTGCCCGATAGATACCAACAACGCAAGCATGATCTCGCTCGAATGGTTCGAGAGTCACTTGCTCGGTTGGTTTGAACTGATCAGCTTTTAGCTTATTAACTTCACTTGCAAACACAGCCTCCGCAGGAACCGTCGAGTCAATGCAGTTGGCCTGCAAAAGTTCCACAACAAATATGTGATCTTTCCATTCACGGATTATGATGTATTTTTGTCTTTGACAACAATATTACAACAATTATTTGCTCACCTTGATAGATATAACAAAATGGCCACCGGCTTTGAGAAAATATGATGCATTGAGTGCTAAAATTCTTGCCTGCATTGAAGGGAAGTTAAAAGTTAGTAATTTAAGGATGCATAAACGAGTGACAGATAACAGGTTTGGTACGATCAACGAATGATATTATTCTTGGATGCATCAGAAACTCGGGCTGTGCATCATTCAAGATGTCTTGAAGGGGAATCCGAGTAATTCATCACATGCTTAGCAAAGAGAAGAGCCTAAAAGGAACAAACATGATAAGATAGTTATGTAGCAATATGTTCAATAGCAAATATTATACCTGCAGGATGACCAAAAAAAAATGGGAATCAAATCATAGATCAAGCAATAATAAAACAGAACGGAAATGGGCGAGAGAGCTCCGGCTCACAAAGTAATAGGACGATCCCATTATATTTCTAAACAAGATGATTTAAACAATGTAGATTATTGTTCTTCTCTTTCCTTTTATTATTTCTATTTTAACTCTAGTAAACTCTTAAAAATTTATAAACCTACAAAATTGAACTAATTCTTGCAGGATATCCAGAGTCCATCATTACCATCAATCCACGAAGGGAGGAAGGGGGGGAAGATTACGCACAGAGACCCCACTAATTAATTGAGCAGAATGGTTTCCAATAAGATAACCATCCAGATCAAAACATAAATAGACCTATTCTGTGACACATTGCTTTGATCTCTAAGTAATCAGCAATGATAATAGGCTTCTACTAAACACAACAAGAAGTGCATGAGTTGTCAAGTAAATGTTAAAATTTAAATGTGCCGGAATATTTGCTATATCTTGTCAAATGATCAGAAATCTATATTTAGATTTCAAATTATTGTGAAAACATGCTAAGAAAACAAGTTGGTTAGAATCATAGCATAGATAAACTGGCAATGGCCTCACAAAATAATAGCAAAAATATTTCACGAAGAATAGAAAAACAATGACACAAATTGACAATCCAAACACAAGGGGTAGACCATACAACAAAAATTAGCAGAGTGTTTTGATAGTCCATTTGAAAAATGATAGGATGATAAACAGAGGGAAGAGGGAATTCGCAACCACTGAAAGAATTATAAAAATTATTTTAAAAAAGGTCTGCTAGTATCAGCAGACAGGTCATGCAGTTTAGAAAGAAAATACCAAGACAATTCAAAAGTATTTCTTCAAGCATCAGAGACTCGGGTCTTGCATCATTCAAGAAGTCTTGAAGGGGAATCCGAGCAATTCGTCATATGCTAAATAAATTGGGGAGAACAGGGTTTAATGTCCAAAAAGATTAAAGAGTGGAGATAAAAAAAAAATAACTGTTGAGAAGAAAACAGTGGATGAAAATCAATACATTGAATACAACTTTAAAAGAGTTAAAATGGGAAAAAGGAAAATACAAGAGCTATGATTTTATTTTCAGTAAGTTGATGATTGCATACAAGAATAATAAGGACAAATAAGAAAAAGAAAAAGAGTGAACCTGATCTGGCTGAGCAACATCTGAAAATATCACATCTACCATACCAACTAACATTCGGTACTTGGCCGGGTGCCTAGCATCTTCAATGATGGGTATAACATTTGTGCGCTTCTTTGCCATGTTGACTAGATCTCTACCACTTCTATGGGAGAATTCAACAGCATACACTATACCAGTCTGAAAATGAAAGCAGCAACAATTGTTAAACAACCTATCACTTCATGAAAACTACTAAAAATACTCTCTAGATAACTACTTACAGGGCCAACAACATCTGAGACATGAGATACAGTTGTTCCCGAAGCAGCACCAAGATACAACACTCGAGCACCAGGTTTCTACAATACACGCATAACCAAACTAATTAGGAAGAAAAGGGAAAAAAAAACTGAGTGAAACAGCTAAAAGACTAAAACATCAAATTGGAGGTGAAAAACACTTACAATCCATATGTCATCAACACCACCAAGAACGGCAGCAGCCAACTTAGACCTGAATGGGTTCCAAACTCTGTACTCAATTTTTGTTCCATCTTCATTCTGAATGGCATTATATATAAAACAATTAGCTATGTAGACAGCTTACAAACACAACAAACGAAAAGATCTGTAAACTCGTAAAAATTGCAGGCGTTGAAGTTCTATCAATCACTGACTATCATGCCAGCACCACCCAAAACTGTTTGGAGATATCTATACTGACCAGAATTTCTCATGGGTAATAACAGTGCATCAAAAATACATCATCGAACATTCCCAAGACAACACAGTTTCTATCGATAAATGTCTTCTGAAAACTAACAAACATTCAGTCGCAAAATAACTGTCAGACGCAAATCACCTGTACGGATATCCTCTTCTCGTTGTAGACAGATTCTCCAGAGACCATATTCTTCGTGACAAGAGCATCTTCTTTACCCTTGGCTATGAAAATACCCTCATGTCTATGTGGTTCAACAACAACTTTGCTTCCACCTTTCATACCACCTCCTCTTCCTCCACCACGACCTCTTCCACCTCCGCGACCACCACCGCGGCTTTGCATACCTCTGCCACCACCACCGCCTCTACCTCCACCGCTACCGCCACCTCTGCCTCTACCACCCCTTCCTCCATCACCTCTACCCCTAAATCCACCACCACCACCACGGCCTGCACATGTCCAACTTATCCAATTTAATCATACATACATAGTGAAAAATACGCTAGGAAACAACACTAAACGATAGAAACAGATTAACCAACTATCAAACAACCAATACAACGATAGAAACAGATTCAGTAGGTAGTAAGAATGGAAACGTTCATACTCATTCAACTATCGTAAATACAAAGAGTACAAGCACTAGTTGTTTGTAGTATGTACCTCGAGGAGGTCTCATTTCAGTCACTGAGAGAGCGAACGGCGAAGGATAGGTCCCGCTAGGGTTTTTGAACGATATAAAACAGGCACGAAGTGAGAACGATGAATTGGGGTTTTAAATTTATAGGGGCGCGAGGTTTTGGGGGACAGTAACCTAGGGTTTCAATTTGAGAAGAGTTTAGAGCAAATTTGCTGTTTATTTTCAACAATGCCACTGGATGCAGCTATGTGAACTGTGAAGCAGTTTCTCTCTCTCTCTCTCTAAATTATACAAAAAAATGCTTTTAAATTTTGTATTTTTTAAAAAAATACTCTTGAATTTTGAAAATTTTCAAAATATCATTCAACTTTAAAAATATTCGAAAATACTACCAAAATGTTTTTTCTTTGTTTAAAAAATGCTCAGCTTACTGTTATTATGTAAATACAAATTGTTAATACTTATTTAAAAAATATGTTTGAACTTTCAAAAGTGACACCAATACTCTTAGTTTAAAAAAAATGCTACCATTATTATAATCATTTATTTGTTTGAATTTTTATTGGTTTCGAAAAAAAAATCAATTTAAAAACAAATTATATAAATTTCCTCTTTTTTCACATAAGTACTCTCATTTTTCTCTCAATTGTCTAATTCTTACACCAATTATCTCATAACAAAATATAAACTAAAACTTAAAAAATGTCACAATATTCCAAAATCAAAATCTTCCTTTTAAAACATACCAAAATGATAACTAACTAAAAGCCAAAATAATATATTTTACTTGTTAACACATTTATTTAAGTCTTAAGGCCATTTTGTGCTCCCATTATTCTCTTTTTTTTATATATAATCTATGTATACGTTAATTGGAGGGGATCATTTTTTTTCTTATGAGATAAATAAGGGTCAAACATTTAACAATAAAGGGAGTAAGAGAGGAAAAAAATATTTTTAAAAAGTAGAA
Organism: Citrullus colocynthis; assembly: GCA_031780015.1. Taxonomy (NCBI): domain Eukaryota; kingdom Viridiplantae; phylum Streptophyta; class Magnoliopsida; order Cucurbitales; family Cucurbitaceae; genus Citrullus; species Citrullus colocynthis. The sequence goes on along the minus strand of QLSR01000065.1, from coordinate 278,554 downwards.
AAATGTTAGATCATATTAAGGGAGGACAAGGAAATGAAAAGGGGAAGTGATGATTAAGTGTTGATAAACAGGAGGAGCATTAAAAAAATAATAATAATAACAATTAAATAAGGTGAAGATACCAATGCAACTTTTGAAAATCTAGAGCTATTTTTTCAAAAGGTATTAATGAGTTTTATTCAAATATTAACTATAAAGGTATTTTTTAAGTTTCCCTTTAAGTTTAAGAGTATTTTTTTTCTAATTTTTGAATGCTTAATTATACTTTTGGACCAAAATACTAACTGTTTCATAAAAAACTAACAATAATAGTATTTTTTTTTTCTTTTTAACTATTTTTCAAAGATTATAAGTATCTTTTAAACTTTTGAAAGTTTAGGATTATTTTTATCACAAAATACAAAGTACAAGTGTTTTTTTTTCTTAAAAAAAAAAATAATTTAGTCTTTTTCTTTCATATTTTTGTAGGCCAACAAAACAAACAAAAATTTATTTAATCTTATAATGAAGTGGAATCCAATGCACTAGAGGTTACTAAGCTCTTGAATAGGGAGTACATTTATTTTCTAGAAATCGGGATCCTCGTCGAGGATATCAATTTGTTAGCAATACTATAAAAATATTGTTAAATTTTGTCGCATCCCTCGAGTGAAGAACAAATTTACTCATAATATCACAAATTTAGCCTCTTCTCAACGATGCTCATTATCCGGAATAAGGGGTTTGGGTGTAATTGGTACGTGCGGTTGTGTTGTTTGTTTATATAGTTTAAGTTTAAAGAGCTTAGAAAATAGTTTTAAATTGTCCAACTAAATTGTTGGTTGACTGATGGATTAACAAATAAATCTTGTCATCTGAGTGTGTAAGTTTTTTTAGGAAAGTGTGGTCTTTCTATTTCCCTTCTTATGCGCATGTTTTGGTATTGGTAGGAGGCAAGGGGGTCCCTCGTGGGAGTTGCTTAGTTCCGGGGGTTTCAGGCGAGAGCTTGATCATCATGCAGAGCATCTCAAACATGAGGAATGAGATTTGTTTTAGGAAAGAAGTCCTTGATTTTGCTTCCCCCATAATCGCTATTCACTTTATTTTGTCACCTTGCAAATGTGTGAGTTGCGACTCTATGTTTAGCGTTGCCCTGGTTCTTCTCCCCTTTGTGGCCCCAATGCCTCCTCGTTGGTCCCCGTTGTACAATGACTGCTGGAAGTTGAATGTGGATGTGACTTAACCCTCCAAGAAAAGAAGGGGATGGGTTAGGGTGGTTGTCTAGAATCAAATAATAGTTATGCTATTGTGCGTGGTTGTAGGTTCATTCCTAAAACAAGAAGTGTTTGAAGAGAGTGAATGGCCTCTAATCTCTCTATAGAATCTAAGTGGATTCTGATGCGTTGGAGGTCATTAAGTTTTTTAATAGGGATGTGCTCTCTTATGTTAAGATTGGTGTCCTCATTGAGAATGTTTTTTTTTTTTTTTTTTTGTGTTGGAAACTTTGTTAATGTTTTATGTTCTTACCATTGTTTTCAAGAGGAGAACAAAATGGTCTATCCTCTTTAAGTTGCTCCCTAATCTGGAAAGATGAATTTCGAGATGGTATTCTCCCCCTCATTCTTAATGCGCCGGCTAGGGAGTAGTGGGTTGATAGGTTTGTCCATTTTCTTGCTCAAAAAAAATATTTTCAATCACTCAAAATCAAATTTAATTATAAGGAAATTGTTTATTAAAGTGTAAAATAGAACATTCCATTGGTTTTTTTTTTTAATGATTGGAAATATATTTTAGTATAAATTTTTTATTGACCATTTTAAAATCACTTCCAAACATGTTCTTGTAATTGATTCCCTTAGAAAAGTTCAAATTCTAAATTGATAAAATTATTAATATGTAGTTTAAATTAATATAACTCCAAAATTTAGGGATATAAATTGACTTTTCCAAAATAATAATATAAAATAATTAGTAAAGTTCTCTACATCATCTAAAATCTATAACTTCAATTTGTCGTGTCAGTTTTATTTTTGTTGTGGTCTAAACCATTCATGGACGATTTAGAAGTACTTTTCCAACTTCAAAATCTAAAGTGTAACTTTTAGAAATTTCATGAACAAGAGGGATCCTAATTCCCATCCTCATAAGCTAAAATATACTCATGTCACTAAAATTAAGAAATATTGCGGTGTTATTATTATTTGTAGCTAAAATATTTACTAATGTCATTTTTTAATGAATGGAAATAGAAGAATGAAAAAATTCTAAATTATTTCCATAATTTCTTTAGAAAAAAGAATGATTCTTAATGAAAATGATCTATTCGAAAAGGTAAAGTCTTGTTACATATTCTCGTTATCTTCCTCCTTTTTCAAACATGTTATATTATTCTCGTCATTAAATTAAGAGCTTGGTCCAAGGAGCAAATCATTCTACACGACTACTATCCACTGTAGTCTATTAATATTCCATAAAGTAAATATATAAAATTCAACTATTCAATCATTTTATATTTAATCGTGGTTGGAAGTTTGATCTTTCATTTTCGTAATTTTTATATTAAAAAACTAACATATGCCATCTAAATTGAAATATAATTCACTTATAAAAGGTAATAAAAAATTAATGTTTATTTGATCGATAGGTCAAAAGTTCATATATTCTTCCCCATGCATTATTGCACCAAAACAAAGTTGGTAAAGTTTAAATCAAATGAGTGAGATATATTTTTATTCCCTCATTTTTATTTTGAATAGATCCTCATTGTCTCCTTATTATAGCTCTTTATATCAAATAATTACAAAAAAAACTATGTCAAATTACAAGTTCAAACTTAAAAGACCAACTACTCTCTAACAGCTTTATTAGGAATGAGGCTATATGGAAAAACATCTTTTTAGAACGAAGAACGACTCAAAATAATATCAAAGCTGCAAGAGAATGAGAGCACTCCAATTATTGAACTTTAGGGATTTATATATACTTATTATTTGAACTTTTAAGATTGATGTTAAATGAGTCTCCTAACCTTAACAACTTTCAAATGCATTCACTCAATGTTAAGAGTTGAGATTTGTCCATGGCCAAATTTATGACGTGTCATTCTTGTGATAGTCCACATTTATCAATATTGGCTCGCACACATCCTCAATCCTGTTTTGAAATAATTTTAAAGTTTCATTCCTATTTTCTCTTTTGTTTATTTTGTTGGGATGTATGCCCTAAAGCCTCATAGTTAATAAATAATTTGGAATAATGGTTGATTATTTTATATATGCAATTATCCATTAGAGAATAATCTAAAGTTATTTTATATAACTTAAACATGTATGTGGTTAACATATAAGTGGATCATGTTTAAGTAATAATATAAATGGTTTGTAATATAAAGATAAGGTTGGGTGCCTTAGTCTAGTGACACTATGGATACGACCCACTTTGTAAACGTTACAAAAGTTGTAAATGTTACGAAGGATCTGATTCAAATCGTTCATGTGGAGACATGTGAGTGGGGGTATCCTATACAAAGAGTTTGTATAAGTTCGGACTGCGAAATGGTTACTTGCCATTCATAACATCGTTGATTGGAGAGATTAACATTTCATAGGATGGTCATAGGTGACTTGACCTTAATCATAAGTGAGTTCTGAATTCTTGTCTATGAGGGCAATCCTTTGATATGTATGGGTGAGAGTGGCCAGATTTGCTGAATCACATATGCCTACCATTTTGAGAATTTATCCAAGTAGGGAGCTGGGAACATAGCTACACAAGATGGAGTTCACTTCTCCCGTCTTTAGGGTAAGTAGATGAATTGCTCCCTTAAGTGCTGACTCCGGGTCTTGAACAATGGAGCATCTCTTTCTCACTGACCCAAAAGGTTTATTTATAGTAGGATCATAAACATGTCATTCATTAGAGGATCAATGAGTTAGATGTAATTACACGAGGAGAATGGTAATTTGGTCCAGTTGTAATTACAAGCAATTTATGAAGGGTCCACTCAACGTTGATTGGTTATATCTATAAACACAAAATTATGTCTACAGTGCAAAGAGTGAAGTTATGGGCCTACAGTTAATGAATGTTGATTAATTTAATTAATTAATCTTGTATCACTGGAGCTTATAATCTATAGGTTCATTAGGTCCCCTGCTAGCTCACTAAGGGTAAAAAGAGGAATATTTAGTTTTGGAAGAATTTGAATCGTTCAAATTATAAGGTTTTAAATCAATGAATATAATGTATAGAGATACATTATAATACAAAGTTATTTTTTAATTAGATTCAAAATTAAACTATATATTATAAGAGTATTAGTGTTTGAATAAGATTTAAATATTAAATTAATATGAATAAGATTCATATATAATAAGCGAATTATAGGTTCATTATATATGATACAATTAAGATAACGTATATAGATACATTATATCAAATAATTACAAAAAAAACTATGTCAAAAAAAACTATCATCTATCACCGTCTACTAGTGATAGGCACCGATAGATGTCTACTAAAGTCTATCAGTGTTTATCAAAGATAGACAGTGGGGTTTGATTATGTTTGAAAATATTTTTAGCAGTTCTATCATTTAAAATAATTACCCTTAGATAGAAATGATCGACCCAGAAAACAAAAAAATATATAGATATATATTTTGCTTCTGAATATAAAATAGGAAAAAAGAAGAAAAAAAAAGATTGTGGAAACTTATCATCGTGATCATCCATCCCTTCCGAGTGATTTTTTTAAGAAAAGTATTCAAACCATCTTAAGATATAAACTTGCAAACGAATATACGATGTGATTTGGAGCCAAATTTGAGTATGGACTCGAACAACAACGATAGCTCCAATGAGTCGAGTGAGAGATTGAATTTACTGAAATGGTTAAACCAACAACCATTTGAATTAGTGTGGTATTCACCTGGTTTGAGAACTTGGGGAGCTTCAATGGAGAGCAAGTTTAGGAGATAGAACGAAGAGGGTACCGATTCATGTGGTTGTTTAGCAACGATGATCGTCGAAAGGGAAATTAGAGGATCCAATTAAATATGTAGTTTCGATGTAGTTTTTGGATCCGACGACAAAGATTGGGAGGGTGACTTAGTGGGCACCACAAGTGGAAATCTTTAAGGCATTCGGCGATAGAAGAGTTGTTAAGTATCAAGATGAAGAGTGATTAAATCAAACAAAATCCAAGCACAAAATTACCCATCAATAACAACTCATAATAGTTTAAGCTTTAATTTCATGTTTATCTCACACAATTGCCACCTTAAATGGACAACTGTCTTCCAAAAATCAATCACAATTATCATTGGTTGATTACATGAAGATCAACACATTCTCTTGTCTTATTAGTTACTACACTCTTCCAATCTATTCACTTGTTTTCTATTCAAATATCGATAATAATTATGACTTATTTGAAAATCTCTTTACTCATTTTATATCTTCGTGTATGTGTTACATACATAAATTAATAGAGAATTTATCTATACAAAAGTATAATTATCTTTCGTTCTTACACACTATATAACTAAAACCGAAAAAAACAAATAAATAAGATTAGATTTTAAAAAAAGAAAATTTATCTAAATAAGAAAGCATAAATCAAAATCTGAAAGCATTAATTTTTTTTTTTTAATTCTTAAAATACTTAAAAGATCATGAAAAAAAAAGTTAATTTGCAATTTAAAAAAAGGGGATAACATGCTAAAAATTTAGCAAAAATCTTGATTTTCAAATTTAAATATATGAAAGCAGAACATAAATTACATTGTGTGGATAAAAAAACTGATAAAAGCATTTTTTTTTTTTTTTTTTAAATTTAGCAAGATGAATCAAAATAGTTATAAATATAGTAAAATATTACTGTCTGTGTCTATCATAACATAGATAATAATCAGATAAACTGTGATATTTTGTTATTAATTGTAAATATTTTCAACAATTTTATTATTTAGGATAATTTTTTTAAAATTAATTTAATTCCAATTCTTAGGTGTCCCATCCCAAGACGTAATTTGGTATTTCCCTATTGGTCATGCGGGCGACAAGAGTTGGACTCTTTCTAAAATCTTCATATTCATAGTTGAGTAAAAAGTAAAAGCACCAGCACGCATGCTTTGAGAAGGACACATTTGGAATTCTACAATGAAGTCAGGCTACGATTGTCAAAAAAAAATAAAAAAATAAAAATTCAGATTAAAAGTGACCCTTTTTCCAATTTCGTGTTCGCGTCTACTCCGCGTGGGCCCCATTCTCGCCTTTTCCACTCTTCTACTTCTACCTCAACATCATTCCCTTTCTAGTTTCTACTCCAAGTTTGATTTTTCTTTAGGATTAAATTACCATCTTAGCCCTTATATCACAATTTGGTCTCTTCGTGGATTTTCTTTTTTTTAAAAAAATATTCTAAATGGTTATTTTCAAATATAGGAAAATGAATCAAAATATTTATAAATATAGCAAAATTTTATTTTTTTATTAATGATAGACACTATTTATGTCAAATAAAGGAGTTCCCACTTTCAAATTCTATAAAACCCCCAACTACTCTTTACTCAAGTTCTCAATTAAGACCAAACAAGATTTCATTGATTCTTTTTCTTTTTTTACCTCAAATAAACTGTAATATTTTGCTATTATTCATAAATATTTTTAAAAATTTTGTCATTTAAAATAATTTTTCTATATCTAAAATATACATTTTTTTTTACTATTCTAAAGATTAGGGATATTTTTGAAACAACATACAAAAACTATAAATATTTTGGAATTCTTTTTATAAATATATAAATAGTTTTGACACTTTTGAAAATTCAAAAATATTTTTATACTCATGGATTTATAAGACACGATATATTATTAAAAAAAGTGAATGATTTGACTCGATCGTTATTTATTTCTAAAAAAGAAAAACCATAAAAACAAACGCTACTTTCCTCAATTAAAATATTGAGAATCCAATCATATAAAAAGAAGATCCAAAACACACCCTCTTCCAATGAGAAAGCGGCAGCCGCTATACAGATAAAAATATATATATATATATATATATATATGAAAAATTATTTTAAATGGCAAAATTATTGAAAATATTTTCAATAGCAAAATACACAATCTATCCGCGATAGATTGCAATAGACAATCCATGTTTTCAAATCTATTACGAACTATCGCAAATAGACAGTGAAATTTTGTTATATTTATAAATATTTTGGTTTCTTTTACTATAATTGAAAAGAGCCAGTGTATATATATTAAGAAAAAGAGATACATATGCACATGTGAGATTTGAGAATATGGGCAACCCATGTGCCTTGATATGGAGCATTTTACAAAAGAAACACCACCAACAATTTCTTCTATAGTACTTGGAGGTCTCTCACATATCACCATTATCTTTGTTCAAATAAGGAATAAGGGGCATTGAAGCATGAAGTTTGTACTTATAGTTAATAGTTAATATATGGGTTTGTTTGGGATGACTTAACGTCTTTTTAAAAAGTTCATTTTCATTTAAACACTTTCGATGAAAATTCATTAAAATAAAATCACACATATGTTTGGCAACTCTTCATTAAAAGTGTTTTTGCCTAGAAAGTTTGTTTGACTTGTTATAGACTAAAAGTATTTTTGTTAATGTCAAATTACTATAAAGCATTTTGATGGTGACTGACATTGGAGTTTGTCGGCGATAGTCGCCAAAGGCGGTAGTAGGAAGTTGGCTAGAGGCAATTGCACATAGTGGCTGGTCGTGGCCGCTAGAAGTTGGCCGCATTGGTCACATGGAGGTGGTGACTGAAATGTGGCATGTGGCAGTCGCCAGAGATGGCGACCGAAAATGGCCAGAGTTGACCGACGATGGTTGTCGAAGGTGGTGGTCGAAGTTTCTCATACAAAGTATAGAGAGATTAAAACATTAAACACTCAAAATTCATTTTCCTAAGAGTTGGTTTCAAGTGTTTATTCTAAAACTAACTTATTTTATAAACTAATTTTTCAAAATTTATTTTAGGTGATTGCCAAACACATGAATTTCTTTTTTAAAAAAATCTTTTTTTTTTTAATTTAATCCCTTAGAAAGACAAAGAGGAAAGAGAAATAATAAACAATATAACAAATAGTAAACCGGGTAGCAAATAATGAATTAAAATAGTAATGTTGTAGTTATTTGGAAGTTATAATAATTGGAAACACCAACTATTATAACTAGTGTCCAAAGCATGAATAGAGTTATAATAGTCTACTCCAACAACTTTTTATAGTTCAAACACCCTCTAAATTTATATAATTTGATTTGATAAGACGATATCAACCATGAAAAAGAGTATGTCAAACGAAAAATAAACTATCACTTTTTTTTTTTTCTGGATAAATAGATCCAAAGGTCTAAATATCAAAACTTCAAACATTATGGTTAAATACATCATAGGCGAAAATTTTCATAAAATAGATATAAGATTTGACCTTCTCGTAACTTTATATTGGCAACTATACTATATTATACATAGGTCACGATGTTTTATAAAATTGTTTGAATGATGAAGTTGAAAATTTTGAGGATGTGAGATGTTAGAATCAAAGTGTTGAGATTGATATACACACGCTTAGATGAAGAATTAATAAAAACGTAATTTAGAATAATGAAAAAATTTATGTCATTTTAGGTCATATCTAGTAATCAAATTATATAAAATCATAAGCAATCTTTCTAAAATACTAGTAATAAATAATTTGTTTAGCATAACATAATTTAACTAACACAAAATTTGTACGGCCAATTTTAAGGTTGTAGGTCAAGTTTTCCAAACCTATAAATTGTCAAACTTTTTTTTGAAATTTTCTTTTTTTCTTTCTTTCTTTTGCCAGATGGGGTGGGAAGAGAAGAATTCAACATTAACTTTCTTTATATTTGTGTTATTGACCATTTGCTATTGGGAACATTAAAATAATTTTCAATCATTATTATATTTTATGTTACTAATAGTGAACGATCTCACTAAATAATCTTTATTTTTTTAATATAAAATGTTTAATGTAAGTATAAATATATTTTTGTTATAGTTTTTGTTTGGTTCATAAATTTTAAAATGTTACATTTTTAGTTATTAAATTTTGAGATCTTTAATTTAGTCCGTAAATTTTAAAATGTTAAAGTCTACCGTTGAGATTTGAGTTTTGTATCAATTTGGTCAATAGATTTCAAAATTTACACTTTTAATCTCAATTTTTCAATAAATACTCATTTTAGTATTTGATGTTAATATCTATTAATTAATTAAAAATAATTATGAAGTAAAAATTTAAATGTTTATAATTCTTTTAAATTAATTAAAAGACGTTAGCATTAAAGATGAAAAGTGAACATTTTATGAAACTCAAAGTTAAGAGTGTAAACCCTTAAACTTATAAATCAAATTGAAACAAAACTTTCATATTGGAAGGTGAAATTGTAACATTTTAAACCCCAAAACGAAATTATTATCAAACTCAACATCAAAATAAAAAACGTGACATTTTAAAAGCTATCAATCAAATGAAAACTAAACTCGAGGTTTTGAGACCAAAGAAGTGTTTTTTTTCTATCATTTAAATATACACTATTCTATATGGAAGATCGTATTGTAATTAAATTGGCGTGACATATGTAACTTGATCAAATTTATTTGTTTTTTTAAATCATATATTATTTAATAGGTTATTTGAAAAAGAACCATACTTGAATCTATCTCAAGATTGGACCCATTTTTTATGCACCTCAATTCCATTATACACAGACGACGTATTTAAATATTATACAAGAATAAAAAAAACTTTTATATGATTGGACAATTCGATAGGACGTACAAAGATATATACAATATGAGATGCACCTAACTATTGTCTTTAAAAGAAATTACAGTGAAATGTTGAATTTTGTTTAAAAAAAGAAAAGGAAAGAAAAAGAGAAGCTCTTTTTTTTAAAAAAAAATTATTATATTTCAACTGTTGGTTTTATATATTATCTAGAATGTCTATTTCATTTATTTTATTTTCTTCTTTTGGTTATTTGTGCAAATAATAAAACAACTGCTATGTGTGCATATCACATGTATATCTCTTTCCTCTTTCGCATTCTATTTTAGTTTTTAAAAAATTCTTTTGAAACTCTTTCATTTTATACCCTGAATTTTTAACTAATCATCTATCAATCAAGAACTTGAATTTGTTTCAAAACTGATAATAATGAGTTAAACAAACCTATGACAACTAGTTTTAAATAATAGAAAAAAATAGCCTTTAGTCTCTAAATTTTGAATTTAGTTTTATTTATCTATATATTTTAAAATCTAATAATTTGCCCCTAAAATTTCAATAATGCATCATTAAAAAAAACAAAATAGTTAATTATTGAATAAGAACGATTGGACTAATTTTAAATTCAAAACATATGGAATTTTTCGGTAAATAATTTTGAATAAATTTAAATTAGACGAATGGAGGGTGATTGCCTAGACTAGAAGTCTAGAATCAGATGCGGGACCCACTATGACGTCAGCGTCTTGCTTAGAAATTAAGCGAACACCTAAGTTTCGTGCGATGCATTAAACCATATTCTCCGACTTTTTTACTGCACTCCTCCAGTTAATCGCTGCCCCACGTTTAACCTTCCTCGAATCCATGCCAATTGCCATCAAGGAGAATGTTGTCATTTCGTATTAACCAAATGCCACGTGTCAAATGGCAGTGATGTAATTAAGTTACAAAATCACGGTTAGTTTCCGAACCACCATGGTCCTTTTGGCTACGTGTCTCCTATAAATATTAGAAGCAACGTTTTTTCCCAGAAGCAACGCCTTAGGTTTACGATTCTCATCTCTCAATTCACCCTTGAACTGAATTTTCCGGCACCGGCGATGGCCTCTCGTTACGAATTGGAAGTGAAAATTCAGTCCGCCAGAGATCTCAAGAACATCAACTGGAAATACGGCACTCTGAAGCCGTACGCCGTCGTTTGGATCGATCCGAAGAATAAATCGTCGACGAAGGTTGACCCCGAAGGAGATACATCGCCTTACTGGGACGAAACGCTCGTCATTCCGTTCTCATCGCCGATCGAAGATGCTACGTTGCACATCGACGTCGTCCACGTCGTCGATGCCGATGAAGACACCAAGCCGCTGATTGGCTCTGCTCGACTCCGCCTCTCGGAGGTCGTTGATGATGTCGGCCTCGGCGAAAGCTCTCAGCGAACTCTTCAATTGAAACGGCCCTCCGGCAGGCCGCAAGGGAAAGTCGAAGTCAAAGTAACAGTCCGAGAACCACGTTACCGAACATCCGATTCTTATTACGCGCCGCCGTATGGAGTCCCACCGCCGGGTACCGCTAGGGATTTCTCTGCTCCGCCGCCGCCTCCCTATGCCGATCCGTACTCTGCTCCTCCCAATCCTTACTATTCAACGGCTCCGCCGTCTGGATACCCCTACGGCGGGTACAACGCACCGGCTCCGTACGGTCAATCGAATTACGGGCAGCCGTCGTACGGTCAAGCGAGTTATGGACAGCCGGCGTATGGCGATCAGGCGTACTACGGGCAGCCAGAGGAGAAGAAGAAGAGCAAGTACGGGATGGGAACGGGACTGGCGGTGGGTGCGGTTGCTGGAGTTCTGGGTGGATTGGCCATCGGAGAGGGCGTCGATTACTTGGAGGACAAGATCGCCGAGGACGCAGCGGAGAGGGTTGAGGATGACCTTGGCTACGGCGATGAAGATTTTTAGAAGAAGAAACTCGGTGCGGATGCGGGTCAGTTCAAGCCATTTGCTTTCAGGATTTCGGGTTGTTCGTTTGGGCCGAATGGGCCATGGGCTCATATATGTGTGTTTAGGCCCACGTATTTTTGGTCTGGAATAATTTTCAAAATCACAAAAATATGTATTTACTTTTAATAATAACTGCTATTAACTTTACATTAAAAATATGGAGAGAGAGAAAAAAAAAAACTCTTTTGTTTATTTAGTTCCTATATATAAAAAAATGTTACACTTTTACTTGGTATTTAGTTTCCATTGAAAAGTTTTAAATGTTAAATTTTTAACTTCGATTTTGAGTTATGTTAATATTTAGTATGTTAAATTTTTATCATTGAATTTTCACTCATATTCATTTTGCTAAATTATATAGATTAAATTATTTTGTACTCATTTTGAGTCAAATATAACATTTGGGACAAAATGCAAATTAAAAATTACAACTTTATAGTAAAAAGATAATATCTTGAAATACGTGATTGAAAACTATAGTCAAAATCACGACTAAGAGAATATTTTTCTACAACAATAATTACAAGTTGAGTATGCCTTTTTTTTTTTCTTTTCTACTTTTCTTTATTTTTGATTTCGATGTTGAGGACTCGAGAAGATTTTATTTATGTTAGGTTTAAAGTACTATTTTAGTCACTGTAGTATGAGACTCAATAAATTTTGGTCGCATTATTTTTAATAAATTTTAAAATTATTTGTTTATTGTTGTTTTTTAAAAACTTTTTATTATCTATGGATAGTTTTCTCTATATATTTTGAAAACATATTCAACATATTCTCACATTGTATTTTTTTCATAAATATTATTGAACCAAATTTAATAAAAATTAACTTTGAAATACTAAATTCAAAATTTATTTAAAATATAGAAACCAAAATTAAACATTTGAAATTACAAAAACTAAAATTGAATAGATTCACAAATATAAGGCAAAAAAATCTAGAAATTGATAATACAAGTTTTGTTCTAATTGAGAAAGAGTCATTTTTAGAGGTAAAATAATCCTTGGCCCAAGAGGCTCAAGTCCCCTCAACTTCAATGCCTTTTCATATTAGTATATAACAAATCCATTTAATTATCAAAATGGTATCTCATGTATGGGTAGATTGTCTAACCCTTGAATAGTTTTAAATTTAAACTATTTTACTAGCTAGGAGTGTGCAGCTGTCGTTTGAAGTTGGCTTTTCGACCAGACCACCATCAAACTGACTATGGTCGATTTTATAAATGCTTAAATCGAACTCGACCATTGAAGAGTTCAAATTGGCCTTCGATCGATCGACTAGTTAGGTCGGTTTTATTCTTTAATTTTTTTTTAAATGTCAGTAGGGATTTGTTCCAAACCGACATCGACTGAGTTGCTCCTCTTCTCCGATCGACCTCTTTCAATGGGTTCATTTTTTTTTTTTTGGTCTATCATGCTCATCCCAACTATTGGCCATTCAATTTTATATCTAATAGTGTTGGGTTTTATATCATCCGATGTTTGTCCCACATATCACTAGGAAGATTGGGATCTTTACAAAAGGCTTTATAAATAAAGCTTTCACTCGTTGTTTGTAATTTATGGATTTTATTCTTAATAAGGTTGTTATCCAGGTTTATTTAATAAAGTTGTTATTGAATATGTGAATTGCATTTAAATCCAATAAACTAAGAACCCATGGCTATATAGTGAATATTTAAACTTTATATGATAAAAGTGTAATAGCCAAAATGGTCTATAGTATATGGATAAAGGCTGGGTACCTTGTCTAGGGACACTATGGATACGACCCACTTTGTGTTTGATATAAACAATGTGATCCTAAATTATTCATGTAGAGACATGTGAGTGGGGGTGTTCTATGTAATGAGTTTGGACCAAGAAATAATCATGTTTACTTTATAACATCGTTTACTGTTAAAACTGATATTTCAACCTGATGATTTAAGTAACTCGATCTTAATCCTGAGCTAACTATAAACTTCTATTTGTTTAAGATTATCCTTTAATCTGCATGGGTGAAAGTGGTCAGTTTTGCCAACTCAATATGCCGGCCATTTTAGGGATAAGATCAGGCAGATAGCTAAGGACATAGTTTTGCAAGAAGAAATTCACTTTATTAAAAGATAGTAGATAAGTTGTTCCCTTAAGTACTGAATCCAAGTCTTGAACAAGGGCCCCACTCTCTCATTGGCTTGAAAGAGAGACCACAAACCAATTTTTCATTAGAGGATCAGTGAGACTTAAGGAACAACATGTAATTACAAAAGTAAAACGGTATTTTGACCTAATTGTAATTATGAACAACTTGTGAAGGATCAAGTTACTAATTATGGTTATATCAAATGAACATAAATATTAATTAACTAGGTGCAACTACTGGACTTTTGTAGAGTGACTCAGTAGTTAACGAATGTTAATTAACTAGGTTAAAGAGTTTAGCCGATTAATTTTGGATCGTTGGAGCTCATGATCTGTAGGTTCATTAAGTCCCCTTGTTAACTCGTGGATTAAACCTTAGAACAGTATATTGAGACAATTTGAAGCGTTCAAATTTAGAAAAGAAGCATTTTACTGTTTGATTCGTTTAATTGTGAATTAGATGAATTGGATTTTTAATAATATTTAAATATGCTTTAAATATGATACCGGTGAATAGAGATTCATCAAGTTTGAAATTATTGAAAAAGTGGAAAGGTATTAATTTAATATTAAGTATTAATTTAATATAATTAATTAATCGGTTAATTAATTATTATTTAAATTAATTATATTAAATTGAAAATTTGATTTATAAAATCAAAATTGAAAATTCTCAATTCTCAAATTGAGAATTGAGTTGGTGAGATTTCTGAAATGTGAGGAAATCCCACCACCTTCGATTGCATGGTAAGGTAAGAGGTAGAGACCTTTCCTTCACATGCAATTTCCACTATCTTCAAACACCTTAAACACCATTTATGGTGTCTTTCAGCATGTGATTTTGAATTGCATGATTTCCTCTCTACGTAAGGAGAAGGAAAGCTGAAGAAAGGGGGTTGACAATTAAGAAAAAGAACCTTATGGAAAACTCTTTAACCTTAGAACTGAGACTATATTTTTACACTATTTTGCTTCAATTTTTTGCTCAATTCAGATCCCACCATCTGTTATAAGGCCCGAGAATAACAAGGAAACTCAAGTAGTGGTCCATGAATTGTTCATGATCAGATTTTGGAGATTTTCAAGAATAAAGTTTGAACTACAATAAGTAAGTGTTACGTTCATTTGTATCTCAATTTATCTTACCATGTTTTTCTTTTAAATTGGTGTGATTAGAGTGATTTGCATTCTATTTTTTAAGCGGCATGTTTTCGAACTCTGTCAAAGTGATGAATTAAACTTTTTTCCTTTTTTTTTTTAATAAAAAAAATCATATAAGTCATGCTAAATTTGAGTACAAGTGGATTTTATTTTTATTTTTATTGGAACTCAATGTGAATATTTAGGCGGGAGAAATGGGAGAGATTTGCAAGCTTAGCAGAGATGTTATGGCGCTCGTTGCGATGTTCAATGAGCGTAGTGGGCAGCCTAACAGATAAGATTCTGCATATGGCAGCGACTCAGCTTCCATACCACAATGCCAACCGTCAAGAAAAAGCCTCTCAGCTGTAACTGTAATCTCTCCTTCTCTCTGCCCAAACACTTTAGGAACAAACGAATCACTTCAAAGATTGAAGGTGAAATTCGTTTCCGCCTTCTCTGAGAATCTTGCCTTTCTTTGCTTTCAGTTTCAATTGATTAACCAACTGTTTCTTCCCTTTTTCGATTTTGATTGTGCAAATATTAGCATGGATCTCCAGAATTTTCATTTGAGTTTAGTTCATATCGCTTCTGATTCGGCATTTGGAACTCAAAGGTGAAATCTACTGATTTTGCATCTTTTGTTGGGTTTTCCTCTTGCATTTCAACCTATTTTCGGTTATATTTTCTACTTAACTTTTGTCGTTTGGATTTCCTGCCTAACCATGCGAGTAGCACAAGATGCTCAATATGTGTTTGTAAACTGTCCCACTGAAATTTTGATTGAGATTCTTTCATATTTACCTGTGAAATCGCTTCTGCGATTCAGATGTGTATGCAAAGAATGGAACAAATTGGTTCAGAAACCATTGTTTGTTAATTCTCATTTGGAAAAGAGAATCCCAAATTCTCTACTCATAATCAATAGCCCCAACACAGACCAGAAGGCACGTTTCTCACTTGTCAATGCCGAAACATTCAATGAAATTCTTCAATCAGAGCTTCCCATGAAGGCGAATATGGGTTATAAACTCTCTGTATGTGGATCATATAACGGATTAGTCTGCATTTCATCTGCAAGTCTGTTGGATGTCGATCCAATTTATATATGGAATCCATCTGTTAGAAAAACTAGGTTGCTTCCCAATGGTTTGATTCCCAAATGGGACCATTGTTGGCCTCTAAACTACCTTGCATTTGGCTTCCATCAAGCAGTGAATGATCACATAGTGTTGAGAATTGTGAGGATTGAGCAATGGAAATGCTTTTATCTAGTGGAAATTTATAGTCTCAAAGCTGATTGTTGGAGGAGAGTTTCTTCTGTTCCCCCAATTCCCACTGCACTTGACTGCAGATTGTTGCCCAAATCCATCTGCTTCAATGGACTTTTCTATTGGATTGTGAAGCACAAAAATGGTGGAATTCCCAATTCTATTCTCTCTCTTGACATGGGCACTGAGGAGTTTCATAGGCTAATCTTGCCTGATTGTTTGGTTTACACAGACAGTCCATCACCATTATGTTTGGGAGTGGTCAAAGAATCTCTTACTATTTCTCGTTGCAGGCTTGATGGTGGGAAGCAACTGTGTGACACATGGGCTTTGAAAATGGGCTCTTCTTGGGTGAGATTAAACACTATTGTTCTGCCATTGCATGGGAAAATAACAAGACCATGGAGCCTCTTAGACTATAAATTTGTCATTGTAAGACAGATTGAAGGGCTGGAAAATTCTAGTCTGGCACTGTTTGACCCTGAACTGGATCGCATCGAAGATATTGGAATTGAATTGGGATCTCATTGGGTTTATACAGATTCTTACAAGGAGAGCCTTCTTCTACTTTGATAAGGTACACTGTTATGATTCAATTTGTTTTCTTCTATTTTTTTTTAGAAAAAATATTTAGGTGTATTTTGGACCACACCTATCTAATACATCTTATTAAATTGTCCGATCATATTTTAAATTATTTATATTTGTGTAATGACATATAAAAATAGGTGCATCTTGGGAAATTGCAGAAATAACATTTTTTTTAATTTCACTTATCAAAAAACTAAAATGTTTTTTTAAAAAATTATTAAATTAGTTTTTTTTCTGTCCATCTTAGTAGGGATCGACCACGAGATTTAGTTAAAAAATTAACTAAATCAACTTTTTACTCTTCGACCACCAAGGTACTATTTGACAACGATTCAATTTGTAGTCTTTTATCTTAAAAAGATCAGATTCTTTGCTAAGAAAAATCAGACACAAATATTTTATTAATTTTAATGAGCACATCATGGATATGGTATGGTTTCAATACAATGAGATTCTTATCGTGTAATTCATGTGCCTTATATAGTTTACCATGTTTCTCTCCTCACCCTATATTACTGAGATGAAAATTTATAATTAAAGGTGATTCTTTTGAGTCAAACAGCGTGCGAAGGTAGGAGAATTCTAACATTTTGGTTAGAAAACATGTTCAAGTTAGCATAATTAGAGATGAATTATACCTTTTCTTACTGTGGAATTACAAATAATGGAGGAAAATGAAGTAAATACTAAGAAATAAATACGTAAATAATTAAGTTGATTGATAAATATCTTACTCTCTTTAAGTAGATTCAAGTCCTCTGCTGACAGTGTGTATTATTATATTTCTTTATATCAACCAACGGTGCAACATATATTTTCTAGTCTATCTTTTTAAGATACAACAACCCAATTGAAATATTATATAACTTAAACTACTCACCAGAAAGGTTAAGCTCAAAGCTAATTAAGAGCACTCTCTCTTTTGGCCAATTATTTTGAAAAGAGCATAGGAAAAAATAGGAGAATAGAACATTAAATATATAAGTTTTGTTGTGATTTGAGAGAACAGTAAGAGAGCTATTTATGGTAAAATTTTAGATTTATAATTTAATACATAAGAAATAATATTTTATTTATAAATCTTCATTTACGTTTTCACATAAAAAATGAACTCTAACTCGAGTGAAACTCCTTATATAATAAAAGTTATTAAATATTAGAAAATGTAAGAAGAGTCATTGCAGCTTATTCTTCAACCAATGGTCGAGGAATCTCTTAAAATGTTATAGCATGCATATCTCGCTGAAAAATCTCTTTAAAATATTATAGCATACCTCTCTTTCCGGCCTAAATTTACAATTAAAAAGGATTTCTTCAGTCAAACAATATAGTAGAAAAAATAGAACTTCAGATTTTTTTATTAAAGAATACATGCCTCAACTAAAGATGTTCGTGGATTAGGTTGAGTCAGATTGAAGGACCTTTTAAACCCAACTCAATTGTTTAGGTTAGAATTTTTTTCAACTAAATAACTCTTATTAAAAAATGAACCCAACTCCCAACTCAATTGTTCGGATTATAATTTTCTTCGACTCAAATATCCCTTATTAAAAAAATGAACCCAACCTAACCAAACTATGAAATATTTGAGTTGGATTGGTTCGGGTTACTCGATTCATTTATTTAAAATTTTGTTTTAAAAGAAGTAAGATGTTAATACATAAAAATTTGATTTAATTATTTTGATATATTGAATTAAGATTGACACCTCAACTTGAATTTTATAATGAAAATTTTCTTTCCAAAGTGCTAAAATAACTATTTTTAGGAGTTATGGGAGAAAAAATTATCTAAAAAGAATGAAATTAAATAAAACTAAAATAAATATATGTATATACAATTGTATCATAAGTAAAACAAATATATACATTTTAAAATTAATAAGAAGTTCAAGTTAGTTTGGGTTGTTTTAGGTGAACTCATAAAATCAAACCAACTAAACCCATAAAATTTTCATTTTTTTTGAACTCAACCCAACCCAAATGAGTTTTAACCCTCCAAAACCGCACTGTTTGAGTTGGGTTGATCGGTTTTTTTGGGTCATCGAATTTTTAAAATATCCCTAGTCTCAACCGAAAAGAACTATGTAATAGGCATAATTGGAGAGAATTTTTACCTTATTTGATGTCATTGACTTTTAATTTAATATGTTGATATGTTATTACAATTTGGTGGAATAAGTGCATCGTTTATATATATATATATAAATTTTATGAAATTATCTTAATGATATTGATATGACTTTCGTCTCTAGAAGTCGAAGATTTCAACGTCTCCATCCATAATTGTATAAAAAAAGAAAACGAAGATGAAATTTCCGCATTTCCACATTTCCTCTTCATCATCCATTTCCCTTTCTCTCTCTCTATAAATGTCTGATATGAACTTCACAAACCTTGAACTGGAAGTAATAAACCACACACAAAATAATGATAACATTAAATGGCACGATAAAAAGTATGCCAAATAAAGAACAAAGGACTAAAGAGATTTGAATGAAGTTGATATGGATGCCTAACCACTCGAGTTATTGTTTTGTTAATTAGTGTAGTTATTGCAAATTAAATTATTGTATGAAGTTAATATAAATGCTTAACCAATCGAGTCATTGTTTTGTTAATTAGTGTACGTAGTTATTGCTAATTGAACCATTGTATGATGTTTTTACTTAAATTTCTCAAACATAATCTTCTATGATAAAAATAAAATAATTCCTCCAATTTTGTACGTCAAGAAATTAAACATTATGGTTAATATTTATGGTAACATTTAATATAGGGGGAGAGCCATAGCCATGTGCCCTTAATAGTCTGACCTTCACCATTTGCATTTGTATTTTTTTTCTTATTAAATTATGTGTATATTGTTTTAAATGATTACCTTTAACTTTTTGAGCCTATATTTGTTATATGAATTGATATTATAATTTTTCATTGAATTAATGTTATATGGCATCATTTCGTTAAATTAATAACTAGTGTCGATCTACCACAATTCAATTTCTTTGAATTCAATAATAGTAGTAATAATAATAAACAAATAAATAAACTACTTTGAAACTTGAATAAATGGTGCACCTTACCATTTATTTTCTTCTCAATGAAGTTTAAAAACAGAAAGAAAATGGTAATAGAACAGTCAGTGACAAATATAGCAATCAAACCTAAGATATTTGTAGATATAGCACAATGAAAAAGAATTTGTATATGTAGTAAAATTTAAATTCTGTCTTTGAAGTCTATTAGTGATAATCCATATCACTAGTAGGGGTCTATCAATGATAGACTATATCACTAGTAGGAGTCTATCGGTAGTACACCATATCGCTAGTAGAGTACATCAGTGATAGACCATATTGTTGGTAGGAGTTTATCAGCAATAAAGTCTATTACTAATAGATTTTGCTATATTTGTAATTTTTTAAAATATTGCTGAATACTTAATTATTATTTCTAAAAATACTATCGAGTATTAAGGCCTGTTTGGATTGCACATATAACCATAGATATTGAATATTTGAGATTTAAAAATTTGAAATAATTAACATTTGTATTTGGATATACATGATAATTAAAGTCTGGAAGTTAAATATCTATGTTTTATTTACCAATTTTGTTTATCGAAACCAAAATTAGGTAACCAATTAAGTAAATGTAAGAGATCAATTAATAATCATTTTAAAGGACAAAACTGTGAAAATATTTACAAAAATAGCAAAATATCACGGTTTATCTGCGAAAAATCGTAATAAATCGCTGTACCTATCTGTGTCATGATAAACATATATAATAGTCTATCGCGGTCTATCGTAGATAAACAATAAAATTTTGCTATATTTATAAATATTTTGGTTTATTTTTCTATATTTCCAGATAACTCTTTACTATATTGTTATTGTTATATAATTAATTATTTAATCAATTTAAATAAAAATAAATGAATACTTTTGTATTAAGCATAACTGAATTAATTACTAAAAGTAACTAAATTAATATAAATTGATTAAACTATTAATAATTCATAACAATATTTTATTTTAAATGATTAAGATAACATAAAATATTGATTGTATGAAATTTATTAAGTATAAATTATATATTTACATTTTCCAAAAAAAATTATATTTAATAATTAATTAAAATTAATAGTAATGAATAATTTATATTAATTTATTAATTAGTTGAGCTATTTTTTTGTATTGTTCGTCTCCTAAGCATAAAAATTGTATCATTATGCAAGGTATTAGAAAATCCTTGTGAGATGAGTTTTAAAGTTTCTTAAATAATAATATTTTAAGTTTTAAAAAGTGAAATAATGTGAAACAAACATAAATATTAAATATCTGTATGAAATCACATTGGAAAAATTTGTCAAACAAAAGAGCTTTAGTTTTTTTTTTTCTTTCTTTCTTTCTCTTTCTCTTTCTCTCGAGTATAACAAATGTGACGGTATGATGTTTATAAGTTTGACTTAGACAGAAGAGTACATACCAATCATCTCTAAATTAACATTTATGTTGGTGCATAATATTTAGGTTACAACACTACAAGAATGAAGCCCTTTTCTGTCACCAAAAACGTCAATGTAAGCAAAAAAAATTCATAGGAAAAGGTTATGCTGATGCCACTTGACCATCCAGAAAAAACTATCGGATTACATTCGTTGGGAAAGGAATTGCTGATGCTAAATGGATTGGTGTCAGGATGCTTTGTCACACTCTACTTTTAAAAAATCGATGCGTTGAAGAGCCTATAAAGAAAAGAAGTAAGAGACCATGTTGGACGCATGGTCAGGACTAAGGTAACGCATGATAAAGGTGGATGCATAGGAAGTAACCCAAGAGCTTGAAGGGAAAGAAGTGAAACGCATAGGAGGTAGTTATGAAGAAGATGTAAACATTGGCGAAGGTAAGACGCATAAGCAAAAAGGAATAAAGTTATGCCGTGGAGTATTGGAAAGAGATCCAAGTCTCAGAAAGGAAGGATAAATGTATAAAGAGGAACCGAGGAAAGAATACTATAGCAAACTGAGTAACGCATAGACTACTATCGAGGGATGTTCTCGAGTGTTGGATAAAGTAGAAGGTTGAGAATAAAGCTTAAAGACTGGAGTAGGAGGTGGACACATACTAATTTATCATAAGAGAAATATTTTAGTACAAGAAAAAGGTTAAATGAATAACCTTGGATTACAAGTACAAGAACACATAGAGGGATAATCAAGGAATTCTCAAGGATATAAGGAAGATCATGGATGCAGAACGAAGTAAAGGTGAACGCAAAGAGTACAAACGCATAAAGGGTGGTTTTGAGTTGGATTTGGTTAACAAGGGTAAATCATATCGTTGGATGTATGATCACACAAGAGAAGGATTTGTAGTTAAGATTTGACATAAAGGAAGAAAGTTGGACGCATGGTATGATGCGGTAAGGTACAAATGCATAGTAGTGTGCGTTTGGGACATTGACGCCCAGTAGTATGCGGTGGAGAAACGGGTTCAAAGGTATTATGGTGGAGAATAAAGAAAATAAGTAATGAAGCTAAAACCTTAAAGGAAATTCAATGGACGCATAAGGGCAGTATGATTGAATGAATAGTTTGTATATTGGAGTATGTTGGACGCATAAGATAAGCTTATAAAGGCTAGGTGGCTTCAGATAGACTTGACACCTTATAAGTAGGAGGTGTTAGAAGGCATGTTAAGTATTTCATGCAAGGTGACGCTTGTATAAATGCATGGTTGGTTAAGCATGCAGCGTGACATGTGGCAAACAAGTGGCAAAAAGAGAGGAGAAGTAGTATGACAAGCCCTCTATTCTAAAGCTATAAATAGGACCTTAGGGAAAAGGAGCGATGATGATTCTGAAGAGAGAATTCTTGAGAGAAAGGGGAGAGAGAAGGTAGAAAGGAGGAATCTTTGCGTCCGTAGTAGAAGTCTGCAGCCAAGAGAGAAGATATTCTTGACAATTTAGCTATCTTGTGTTAAAGAAGTTGTCTTGCGTCTAAGAGGTCAGCCTTGCGTTCAAGGTGAACGATGCGTTCAAGTTGGACCTTGCGTCCAAGAGAGGTCAACGCATCCAAAATGAGAAGTAAAGAAGAGTTAGGCTGCACATCGCGTTAGCTATCAACTTTGCGTTCAAGGGCAAGATTGCGTCTAATCGAGCTGACAGAGGAATATAAGCCTTGCGTTCCAGGGTTAGAACGCTGCGCCCAAGAAGCTCGGGAAAGAGGAAATATGAGAAGGTACTTGAGGGTTTGAAATGCCGAGGGACGATATGTGAAGGCATTTGAATAGGTGAGTAACATTAACGTTTTTTTTTTTTCAAAATATGATTTCATGAGTTTTCAATGAATACATATATGTGTTTTATTTGAAAAGCATTTGAGTATGCTGGTTATTTGTTATATGTTTATAAAACACATGCTGATTGATAATATGTGATTTCATGATTTTATCGAAAAACATGATGTTTGATATTAAAGCTTTGAACTTAAGTTTACTGGAAGAATGTTGTTTTGATATTATATGATTTTATTTGGAAGTGGTTAACTTATGAGTTTATGATATGATGTTGCCAAAACATATTTTGTGTATTTATAAAACTTTGAAAAGGGCACCCGAGGCTCAGGGACTTGGAGAAGGCCAAGGGATAGCCGGGATATAGAAAAAGTACCCAATGCTGAGGGACTCATAGAAGGCAAATGGGTAACCTGGATATGAATATAGAAAAAGGTACCCAAGGCTGAGGGACTCGTAGAAAGCAAATGGGTAACTTGGATATGGAAATGGGACCCCAATGCTCAAGGACTTGGAGAAGGCATTGCGGGCAGTCCGGATCATAATACCTATGTGCACATAGAGAAATATAAGACGATGATGTGTTGAGATTACTCCACATAGCTAGGGAAAATGATATGAGATGTAATCGACGTTGAGAAGCGTAGAGCACCGCTCCGCCTCAACTAGGGAAAAATGATTTTGAAATTAATGAGATTTTTGAGTATTTACGCTAAACAGATATGCATGATTTAACAATGATTTTTTAGTATATTTTATATGATTTGAATCGTTATATTCTGTGCTAGGTTGTTATATGTTTAAATTATGATCAGTATTATAGTTAAGTAAGATGTTATCAAAAACTGTTACTCACTGAGTTGTTAGCTCACCCTTTTATATGTTTTTATTTTTATTTTTCAGGTAGCAAGACAGTTCCCGTTGCCGGTCGAAGTCGAGGTTTGTCAAGAGTAAATGGTATCACCGTCCTAGAAAGGGTGGTTAAATGGGAATTAAGGTAAGTTTAACAATGGGAATCATAGGAAGTCAATGACTGTTGTCCTCACACTCTGTCTCGGGCTACGGGAGGGTAGTTCAGGGTGGGGTGTGACATGCTTTGTCGATGCCAGGTTCCACACGACTGTTTGGAACCTATGTTGACAATATACATTTGGTGTTAGTATGGGTTCCTATGTTGACGCTGGTAGTGTGCATTGACAGTTTATAGATGTCAACATCGACATTGTGTGTCCGCAATTTATAGATGTTTGGCGCCAACATTGTGTGTTAACAACTTATATATGTTGACAGTTGCGCCAACATTGTCGCCAATATATGTTGACGCCACTCTATATTGTCGACAGTTGTTTTATGTCGATGCTATACTTCTGGCATCAACATTTCCAATATCTACCAATGCTAAATGGCTTGACATAAATTGTATAGGTCAACGGTACAATTTGGCATCAACGTAGGCCAGTTTTTTGCAAAAAAAAAAAAAAAAAAAAAAGATTTACATTGGTTTTTTCCATTTAAAATACTATTAGATCAAATTGATTTGTACCTAACAACAAACGAAATATCTCAAATAAAAGCCCAAACTGCAATATATGTTTTACAAATGTTTTATATACATCTAGTTCGAAAATAAAGTTATACAACATCTAAGAAAAATTTGACATAAAAATAAAGTTACGAAGTAGACAGTTCAGTCCTCAAAACAAACACAATAAAAAAAAAAAAAAAAAAGTTCAGAAAATAAAAAGTTGCTTTTCATGAAGTCTTTGTATAACATTGATCTTAAAAAAAACCAAAACAAAAACAAAAGAACAACTTATGTATATATATATCAACAAAATATAAACTCTCTCACTCTTACAATCGAAACAAAAACAACTTACACTACCAAACTAAATGAAATTGAAATATATATAAATATATCAAAATTTATATAAATGGATATTGAGTTTAACACGTAAACCTATAAAAAATCTCTCCACAATTGAAATAACAAATTCAAATTTTCAAGCCATCTCACCCCACGTTCAAGACAGAGAACATATATTTGAATCCACATTTCACCCCACATTTAAGATAATGAATAACAACATCTAAACTTATAAATTTTCAAACAAAAATCTCACCCACATTTGTTTCATGTTTGTTGTGTTTTTAGGCTTTTTCAGACAATTGCAAATTCAAATACTTCACTCAACTTTTGTTCCAATCTAAAAAAAAAAAAAAAGAATTAAATAATTCAATTCAACGTCAATCGAAATCGAAATCAAAAGTTTTGGAAGTTTAGAGATACTTGTAAATGTTAATTCACTGTAAGATACTTTATTTTATTTAAGGGAAAAAAAAACCACTTGAAAATGGATATGGCTTCAAAGTTAGAAACAAAAAATGCATAGAAGAAAAACAAAACAAGAATAAGAGTTGAGTCACATTAGTAGTTCTTCATTTGCCCCAATTTTTGCGAAACATAGAAATTTCCCACCAAACTTATTATGGGCATTTACAATACCCATTTCGATTATCATCCACTTTATTACAGAATAAAAAAAAATAAAATAAAAGTGTCATTAAGAATAAAGTTTAATTAATTTGGTTCATTTCTGTTGTATTTTTGGGCTTTTTAAGTGAAAATGACACCAAAGGCCCTATATGGAGATCTGACCCAACTATTAATATATATATATATATATATATATATATATATATAACAAAAGAATAATAACAAAGTAGGAAGAGAAAAAGTAGAGAGTGAATGTATTCTCTGTTCAATTGTATATTTCAAAGGTCCCAATAACCATTATTTATAGAGTTTACTCGATAGGAAAAAGATAGATACGTGGAGAAGATAATGAAAATAATCTCATATCTCTCGACATCTATACATAATTTACACACACACATATATAACTTACACCATCATAGTGTGAAATTACTAAAATGACAAAAAAATAAAAATAAAAAATAAGTTCATAGTGTGAAATTACGACATCATATATAAAAATATTATATTTTTTTTATAATACATATTATATTCTTTTAAAAAATGAATTAAATTTATAATATAATATATTATATTTCTAAATACTTTTATCTTTATTTAATATAATTCTACATTTAAAATTTAAAATTTATGATCTGGATACAATAAAAACATAAAAATATTGTTTTCAAAATTTACACTGTTTGAATCATAGAATCCAAAAACAGTTTTTATAAATAAAATTTAGATTGTCTGCCAAATACATATTTATTGAATTCAATCAATCTCAAAATATAAAACAGAATCGACATCTTATAGCAAATAAGTCCTAGGATTAGTCTTTTCAAAGTTTGAAACAACAAGATTTTGAATTGATATCAAAGGGTCAAAATACCAATATTGATTGGCTTATTTATCAAAATAGATTCTGATTCACATTGATTTAGCTAAAAGCCTACAACTACTTTTGTGGCTATAGGAAATAAGGAGCCTCACTTATTGCTTATATTAATGCCAACCTCTTTGGGCTTCACCCATTAATGTTGGAAAAATACATGTGGGACATATAATAATAATAATAAGAAAGATTATTATAAATAGAAAAAATATCAAACTATTTCCAAGCATAGTAAAATTTTATTTTTTATTGTGATAGACTGTGATAGACCCATATAGACATCTAACCGTATTTATTTGGTAAAGTGATAAATGTTTAATAGGGGACATTTTTCGGGTACCCGTCCAGGGACGGGGCGGGGATGGGGAGGATATCCCCGTCTCGACCCCGACTCCGATCTTGAATCCCCGACACCAATCCGTTGGCTTGTTCTCGCTGACGCTAACTGAGTTTTATCATTGATATTCTCATAAATCACACTCTATCTTGCTCTTGCTTTCCCTCTCTCGCCCAAAGGCAAACAATTTGAACTTGTGAATTTTGTTTATTTTTTGTGGAGTAGTCCCTCAACTTATTGGTAGTAATTTGGTCCTGCATTTGAACTCAAAGTCTCGCTCTTGCCCTTTCTCGCCCTCTCTCGCTGTCTCGCTCTTGCTCTATCTCAGGGAATGGGTCCCAACGGGGACCTGTTTCCTCTACAGGGGCAGGGATAGAGAACTCCCACCCTCCCCGCCTCGGCCTCGTTGCCAACCCTAGTCATGACTCACTTTTGAAGATTACTTAACTCCTCCCTTTTTGGGTCCTTAAATGAGGCTATTATATTGTCCTCCCTTTGGTAGTCATTTGTGGTTCGGTGTAACTTTGATGATGTCATGGTAGTTTGTGATGCTCGAGGCTACGGGGCACCAGACCAAGCGTAATTTGATTATTTCTCGATTGGTTTATAATCATCGACCCAGCTAGTCTTCCTAGAACTCGAGGCTTTGATTTTTTCCTTTTAGGACGCGTTTCTCCATGTCACCTCCTAATTTTCCTTGGACTTGACCCCGTCCATGGGCTTTGGGCCTTGCTTAAGGAAACCCTCAACAAGTTTGAAGAGGGTCAATATGAGTTATTGACACAACCCTCGAAGTTTAGAGTATAAATTAATATTCTCCTATTGATTAAGTTTCACTATCTTTTAATAATCAAAATTATTGACTAAACAAATAACTAATGCTAAGTTTATTTACAATCATGTAAGTAGGGGTGTGCACGGTTCGGTTCGGTCCAATTTTAGGCCGAACCATGTATCAAACCGAAGTTATCGGTTCACAATGAAGAAGAACCGTTAAAAATCGATTTTCATCGGTTTCAGTTCTTGAACCGAACCAACCTGAATCGGTTCAGGTCCGTTCGGTCTGATTTTTAACCGATGATTCAGTTAAAGCGAGAGCGAGAAAGTTGGTTGCGTCGAAATTTCGCTCTTATTGCTCGCTCTCGCTTCCTTTCCTCACTTACAATCACTCTTATCTCTCTCACTCTCACTTTCACTCTAGCACTCAAAATCACTCTTTATCTCTGTTGGTTGGTTTGGTTCAGTTTTCTGTGGTTTTTTAGGATAATGAACTAATGATCGAACTAAACGGTTCAGTTCTACTCTTAGTGGACCGGTGGTTCTCCATTCTTCAAAAGACCGAACCAACCTTTTCCGTCTGATTTTGACAATTTTTTTTCATTTTTTGCACACCCCTACATGTGAATTAGAGACATGTTACTTTCAAAATATTTAAGAAATGTGTTAAAAAATTGATTTAGATTTTTTCCCCGATGTGCATATGCTCCCTTTCCTTATCGTTGAAATTAAAAATTGAAAATCTTTAATATCCTTATACTAATATTTGGGTAATTGCGATAGATAGCATTTTTAGAGATAATAATTAAATGTATTAACAACATTAAAAAAAATTCAAATATAACAAAATCTATTGGTGATAAACTTTATCATTAATATACTCCTATTAGTGATATTGTCTATCATCAATAGAATTTGATATTGTCTATCATCAATAGAATTTGAAGGCATAATCTAAATTTCGCTATATCTGCAAATTTTTTTGCATTGTGCTATGTCTGCAAATATTTTAGACTTGATTACTATATTTGCAAATGTCCTTCAATATTTTGATGGCAAAATAAACATAGCATAATTGGCACAGTGCTTGTATTATCAATTTCACCATCAGAAGTTTCATTCTAAAAAAAACAGCAATCTTTTGTTTTTAAAAGAAGGAAAGGAAAAAATTATTCTACTCGTTACACCGATCAAAATATGGAAAAAAAAGGAATAGTATTGCAATTATACAAGGTCAACTCAATACGACCTAACATAAAGGTACAATCCAACATTTAGGACCATATCTTATATTTATATTTTTTAGATCTTAAAATAAGAGAAAGGGACTAGTCCAACTATTTGGAAGTTCTTAAAAAGTAGATTTAAATACAAACTAACAAAATCATTAGACAGTAGTCTCAATGCCTTCCTTTGATACTCTTAACTAAATAAACTAGCACATAGCTCAGCTCAATTGACAAATTAAATTCAAAGGAAAAAAAAAAAACATAAACATACAAATTATAAAAATAAGCCTAATTGTATGCCAAATTAGGAAGAGCTTGTGGCTTATTAAAGAGGGCATTGCCTTTTGCTAAAACCAAAATAAATTCAATTCAACTAGAACCAAAGCATACACCCTCCAACCACTTGTTTGGTCAAATTTTATCACAAGCTTTTGCAATTTTAGACCTCCCTTTTCCATCTTTGCCCTTCAGAGAAGGTCTTCTATTACACCTACTAATGTGGCTTTAAGCCAATTATGTATGTATATTTAGGCTCTAACTATTTTGTTTTTAATTTTATATTTTTGAAAATTATACTTGTTTTTCCATATTCTTTTTTTAGATGTTTCATTTTTCTAAAAGGCTTATTTGAATTCTAAGTAAAATTTTAAAAACTAAATCTACACTTTGTAATTATTTCATTTTTAATTTTTAGGTTCTGACATTTGTGTTTGTCTTTCTCCCAATTTTCTTTTCATGGCTTTCATTTTTATTAAATAAATATTTGAATTCTCAGTCGAAATCTAAAAACAAAAACAAAATTTTAAAAACGATGTGTTTTAGGTTCTGTTTTGTAACCATTTGATTTTTTATTTTTACTTTTTGAAAATTTAGCCTATAACCACTCATCTTACCTTTAAATTTCTTATTTTGTTCTCTACTTTATACCAATGAATTCAAAAACCAAACAAAAAATTGAAAACTAAAAAAAGTAGTTTTTTAAAAACTTATTTTTGCTTTAAAATTTGGTTAGGAATTCAACTTTTTTACTTGAAAGATGCAAACTATTATAAGAAATTGAGAGAAAATAAGTTTAATTTACAAAAATAAAAAACAAAAAGGCAAAATGATGGCCAAACGGGGCCTTAGTTTTCAAAGCTTGGCTTAGATTTTTAAAATAAAGGTAAAAAATGGAGAGCATAACATAGAAATTTAAATGTGAAAGTAGAGTTTGTAAACTTAATTTTTAAAAATTAACAACTAAAAATCAAATGGTTATCAAACGAGCCTAATTTTGTATAGTTTCTAAAATTAGAACAAGATGATTACGAAATGAATTTAGAATTAAATTATGTCAAATTTAAATGAAAAAAGGATCCCAATAGCTAATTATTAATTTCTTTTTCTTCCCACCAAGAGAAAGGCCATGTAATTTCTCAACTTCCATCTAGCCAAAGCCAGTGGGGTTCTCAACTTTCAAGGCACACATTAATACGTCACAACTGCCCCTATGAATCCCATAAATGCACTGCCAACCATATTACTTACTTTGTTTCTTTATAAACTCTCTACATCTTTGGTCTTCTCTCCACACCCTCAAAGTAATCTCTAACCCATTTTGCTGCCTTTTGCTTTTTGTTCAACATAATTTCCATGGCAGGTGATCTCAATGAAGCTGTGAAGAAAGAAGAGACAAGCTTGAAGGTGAAAATCATAGGCAAAAGCCATGTCAAACCCAACAAGAAAATTGGTACAAAACACTGTCAATTGGTCACATTTGACCTCCCCTATCTTGCCTTCTACTACAACCAAAAGCTCCTCCTCTACGGCGACAATGGCGGCGAGATGAAGTTCCCCGAGACGGTAGAGAAGCTGAAGGACGGCCTCGAAACGGTTCTCGAGCCATTTCATCAGCTTGCTGGGAGGTTGGGCAAGGACGAGGATGGCATTTTTAGAGTTGAGTATGACGATGATATGGAAGGCGTCGAGGTGGCCGAAGCTATCGCCGACGATGTAGCCATAGCCGATTTGGTGGCAGAGGAAGGCACAGCCACCCTCAAGGAGCTGATTCCTTACAATGGGATCCTGAACTTGGAAGGTCTCCAGAAGCCATTACTGGCTGTTCAGGTAAAAAAATAAATAAAATAAAATAAACCTATCTTAGTTTAAATACATTAAAATTTGTCTAATTTTAATTGTTGTATTTTAAATATATCTGAAATATAGTTTAATTTTTATCAAAATTGGACAAAATAATAATAATAATTTTCATACAATAAAATACAATGTATTCACATGTTTTCAAAATGGTATAGAGATAACAAAAAGTTGGAAAAAATATATTTTTGGTCCCTAAGTTTTGAATTTAATATCTATTTGGTCCCTATATTTCAAAATGACAGACACTTCGTTCTTAAGTTATAAGTTTGCTTTTAATATAATCATGAGGTTTCTAAATGTTACAATTTTACTCTTGGGATTAGAATTTTGTTTCAATTTGGTTTATAGGTTTTAAGATTTTATATTTTTAATTTCGATTTTTTTTATTATTAAATACTCATTTTCAATCATTGACGTTGTTGTCCCCTAATTAATTAGTTTAAAATAAGTATGAAATGAAACTTTAAATTTAATTCTAAAAGTGATGAAAAATAGTGAAACTTAATTTAATTATAATTCATTTAATTATTTTAAATTTATTAACTTACATTGACACTAAATATGGAAAATGAGTATTTGGTGAAAAGTTGAAGTTACAAATCCAATTTTTAGGGACCAAATTGAAATGAAACCAAATGTTAAGGGTAAAATTGTAACCTCTTATGAAACCAAATTCAAAATTTACTATGTAACATTTTGAAAACTAGGGACCAAATAAAAATTAAACCTAAAGTGGAGGGATGAAAATATATTTTCTTTTAAAAAATAAAATAATAAACTAGCACACTGGATACTAAATTTAGGATTTGTGGAGTTTTTTTTCTTTTTTTACAAGGATAAAATTGAACAAAAGGACCAAAAATGGTATTTTTATTTTTAAAAACCATATAAATTCCCTTATGCAGGTAGTAAAATGTTTTCTTTCTCTTTCTTTCATTTTTACTAAGCTCTTTCTAACATACCATATAAATTGACATGTAATCATGTTTTTTATCTTTTCTTTTATTAATAAATAGTTTATTTTCAATACCACTGTTATTCTGGCTCCCAAAGATGTTGATCCCCAAGCTCAACATGGAATCATTACGAAATTGGGCCTGGGCCCACTCGTTCAACAGTCCAAGCCCATAAAATATAGTTGTAATTGGGCCATGGATCAGCCTTCAGACGGCCCACTAACACCATATACTGTTGTTTCCGTCTAGATAACGAAGCTTAAAGACGGAGTCGCGATGGGATGCGCATTCAATCACGCCGTGCTTGATGGAACCGCCACGTGGCACTTTATGAACTCATGGTCCGAGATCTGCCGGGGGGCCCACGACGTATCCGTCCCTCCTTTTCTCGAGCGTACCAAAGCGCGTAACACACGAGTAAAACTCGACATATCCCTTCCGTCCGAACCCGCCGCCGCTAATGGCGATCCAAAGGCGGCGACGGCGGCGGCGAAACCGCTAAAGGAGAAGGTCTTCAAATTTTCAGAAGCAGCCATTGACAAGATCAAATCAAAAGTGAACTCCACAAATCCACCATCGGATGGCTCAAATCCATTCTCCACTTTCCAATCACTCTCCGTCCACATATGGCGCCACGTCACCCAAGCTCGAAACCTAAAGCCGGAAGACATCACCGTCTTCACCGTCTTCGCTGACTGCCGCAAACGCGTCGATCCGCCAATGCCGGAGAGCTACTTTGGAAACCTAATCCAAGCTATATTCACCGGCACCGCCGCTGGGCTACTACTGATGAATCCGGCGGAATTCGGCGCTGGAGTGATCCAAAAGGCAATCGTCTCACACGATGCAGCAGCGATCGACCAAAGGAACAAAGAATGGGAGAGTGCGCCGAAGATCTTCGAGTTCAAGGACGCCGGAATGAACTGCGTGGCGGTGGGGAGTTCGCCGAGATTTAAAGTGTACGAGGTGGATTTCGGATGGGGAAAACCGGAGAGCGTGAGGAGTGGATGTAACAACAGATTCGACGGGATGATGTATCTGTATCAAGGGAAGAGCGGAGAGAAGAGCATTGATGTGGAGATAAGCTTGGAGGAAGAAGCTATGGCGAGGCTGGAGAAGGACGAGGAGTTTTTTATGGAGATTTAGGGTTTGCCCGTGGTTGAATAAGTGGAAGAGGAGGGGGTTGGAAATGAGGATTTTTAACTGCTTGGGGAAATTCCTTTTGTATTGTTGTTATATTATGACTTTTTAAATTGGGCAAAGGGATTCCATTTTTATTTTAATAATCAAATTGGAACTTAGAAGTTAGAAACTTAGAACACAGCCAGCCCGAAGAATATCGTGGTTTTTTTTTAAAAAAAAAAAAAAAAATTAATTAGAGGGTGTTTTAAGCCTATTTCACAAACTGGAGGGACTAAAAAAAATGTGTTTTAAAGATTATAACAAAAAAAAAAAAAAAAACTCTTTAATTTATGGAGAATTTGTTGGAAAACTTTAGAATCTTTTGCAGAGAGTGGCTGAATTAGTTTGTTTTAAAAGTTATTTTTGAGGGAGAATCCTTTCTTTAAAAAAAAAAAAAAAAAAAAACTCTTTAATTTATGGAGAATTTGTTGGAAAACTTTGGAATCTTTTGCAGAGAGTGGTTGAATTAGTTTGTTTTAAAAGTTATTTTTGAGGGATAATCCTTTCTTTAAAAAAAAAAAACAAATCACTTTAAAATTTGGATGAGAAATGATTGGTACAAGCTAGACTATATCTCCATACATCTTTTTGTTACATAGTAAAAGAATAATAGTTTAATTTTTAAAATAAAAAAAATATGGAACAGCATCGACAAATATATATATATATTTTTAAACAAGTATCGACAGATATAACACAATGTAAAAAAGTTAACAAACATAATAACATTTAAAATGTTACTATACACTTAATTATTAGCCCTAAAGGTGCTACCGGTTGCAATTATCCAAAAAAATATTTATCACATAAATTTTTTTAAAGATAAGTGCAACCCAACCCATACCTAAATATTTTTCAATTTAAATTACCTTTCAAGATTACTAATTTCTCTCTCTTTTTTTCTTTTTAGTACAACTACGGGATGGATGATTGAATTTCTGACCTTCAAGGATAGAACACATGCCAATATCACTAATATAACCTCACTTTGGCCTAATTTCACTTTAAATCCAATATCACTAATATAACCTCACTTTGGCCTAATTTCACTTTAAATCCCAAATATAGACCTTGTTAACAAGAATTCTTAATTGATGAATTATCTACCGCCTATATGCAAAACTGAATTGAAGATTGAAGATTTTGTTGTTCTTGTATTTTTTTTTCCTGGGCTAGAGAGATTGAGGATTTGGGTGTAATAAAAAAGTAGGGGAATACCACCTCTTAGGCGCCCATTTGGATTGCAGATATTATTTTATGAGTATGGATAGTAAATGTCTTAAATTTAAATGTCTAGGTTTTAAATGTTTGGAATAATTAATGTGTGTATTTGGATATGCATAACAATTAATGTTTGGATGTTCGGAAGTTAAATGAATATTTTTTATTAACCAATTTTGTATATAAAAAGTAAAACTAAATAATTATTTAATAAAACAAGTAATATAGTCATAATTAAATTTAAGTATTAAATATATTGTTATATTGATTACTTATCTAATTACTCAAAATATCAATAAATGAATATTTTTTTATTAAATATTATTTAAATTACTTTATTTAATTAATAAAAATAATTCAATAAATATAAATTAATTAGAATATTAATAATTAATAATAAAATTTTAGATTAAATAGCTAAGATAACATAAAATATCAATTATAAATGTATTAGTTGAAATTTATTAAGTCTAAATAATATATTTTTATTTAATAATTAATTAAAATTAAGAGTTACGATTAATATACTAATTTATTAATTTATCAGACTCTATATATCTCTTAAGTTAAAAATCTAGAGAGTATTAGAAAATCTGTTAGATAAGTTTTAAAGTTGTATGAACGTTAATATCCTAAACTTTAAAAAGTGAAATCGCGGGAATGAAACATTCATAAATTCATTAAGCTCATCCACTGAAAAGTCAATATACATCTTTGAAGTGTTTCCTCAAAAATATATAAAGAAATTGTATTATAATTCTAATAGATTATTTCCCTCTTTTGAAGATGACAAATACAAGTAGAATTCCAAATTATGATCTATTAGACGAGTTAAAATGTTTTAATCACCGAATTATGTTCAGATTGATAACGAGTTAGTGACTTTAGATATGAAGTAATTAAAATCCGTGGAAGATATTATATGAAATGAGGGAGGAATTCTAATTAGTAATCCAACAAAATCATCTTACCCAATGCCTAGAAACTGATTAAGTTCCAAGACACTGATAAGATCACTTCTCTCACATGAGGTTCAAACACTAAACACATTTTCTAAATTGGCCACCTAAAGAGCATGTTGTATCACATCCAATCAATTGATGAAACAACAAATACTCCTCGATCCAAAATCGGTCCTAATAACTTTACGTCTCAGTTCCAGGAGGTCCGGGAGCTGAGGCAGTTGATTCCTCAACATTAACTGTTCCAAGATTTTGGAGTCCAGGAGCTGCCGTGGTAGGTTCTTCGACAGTTCCTGTTACAAGTTCATATATGTCAGAGTAATAAGGGAAGAGAACGTGAAGATCCCGTTGATAACCATTTGGTTTTTATTTTTAAAAATTATGTTTCCTTAGAGATTTGGTTTTAGCAACCTTCAGGCTGTACTTGGGATTCACTCTGGCTTTCTGCTGCAAAATTGGTTTGGAGCTGATCTTGAGCTTTCAGCTGCTCTTCTGTAACCTTTAGGTACTCCTCGGAGGTATAAGCTTTGCTTGCTGATGAAGAATCATCTGCTGTTTATATACATAAGAAAACGATCTTTCATAATTGTATCATAATTGAGGTTGACAGAATGATGATTCTATAACCCTACTGATTGTCTTGTTCATAACATTCGTAGACACGATGCCCGACAGCTTAACCAATTCTATTTCACGCTCTTGATCTGGCCTGGTTTGACAATAATGTTGATTTTCGTTCTGTTTTCAAAAAATAAGGCTGCTTACTAATATTTTTTTCCCCATTTGGCATTCTCTACTTTTTCTATGTAGGTTTAAGATCTTTCCCTAAAATACAAGTACTGATAACAAATAAGAATATGGATGATAAATAACTTAATCACTCACTTGGTTCAGCTACTGCAACAGACTCTTCTGCTTTAGGAACAGAAGGTGGGTCTGAGTTGGTATTTGATTTTCTTGAATTGTATGAGCTGTTGACTGAACTCGAGATTTCATCGAGACCAATTTCTCGCTCAAGCGTGGTCTTGAATTCTCTCGAAACGTCCTACAGACATAAATGAAGAACAAAAAAGCTACAATAAGAAACAACTTTTTAGCATCTCAGAAATTTTAGCATCGTTGTTGGTGGGTCACCCTTTTTGTGGTACTAAGAAGACTATTTGGCTGGCCATTATTTGTGCTTTCTTATGGAGCTTACGGGTGAACGGAACAAACGACTTTCTAATGAGTCTTTCTCCTCTTTTCCTCATTTTATGGATAATCTATTGCTTTTTCGTGGTGTAAAACGAAGTCCCTTTTTACCCATTTCAGCTTATCTTTTTTAGTCAATAACTGGCAATCCCTTATGTAACTCTTGTAATTTTTTAGGTTATACCCTTTTCTATATATAAATGTTTCCTTTACTTAAATAATTTTTTTAAAAATAAATAAATAAATAAAATGCTACAATAAGGTCTCTATGAAGTTATACTTGAAAATCTAAAAAACCGAGATATAACTACCTGAAGTTCTTTTATAGTGGGTTGAAATGCACGTAAGGTCTTCCCCAGGGTCCGAGCAACCTGCATATAAATAAGTAAAGTCAACTAAATTCAAGTCCAATGAAAATACTTTCTAATATCTTTTATGTTAAAGTTTCTAAAGAATTTAACAAAAACCTGTCCAAATGGTTTTCAGGTCTTTTGTTAGACTTGGTAATCAATGTCATGTCAAGTTTTCTTATCCGATGCAAAGTCCTAGATCCTCTCAATCAAGAACAGATTCCGTTTTATTTCCTAGATGATCTATTTTGGAATCCAGTTCCACCTTCAATGGACGACCTTAACTGAACAAGATTTGTTCTTCCTAAAGCTTCAACTTCCTGGAGGCCTATGAAGAGAAGATTTTTAGAATTTTGCTCAGGCAAACGCTATATATGTTTTGGTTAAATGCCAAGATTTCAAGAAGGATTTGTCTTCTTCCCCAGCAAATACCGACTTCCAGAAGAACAACAACATTCCTTTGATCTTAACAGTCAGAAGAGCAAAACAAAATCAGTCCTAGCATTCCAGTCTACCAAACCTAAACTATGAAAGTGAAACTGACGGTGAGGTTTCTTTTGTAACATGAATTTTTCCTAAACATACTTGATTGCCACAGAGGTCAAAACTCAGATTATTAAAATCAAGAAGTATAAAACACCAAAGAAAAAGGATTTTCCATTAGGCTTTCACCCATAATCCGTGCTGCTTCATCTTGGATTTGGAGATAGAGGAATCAAGAGAAGTTCCAAAATTATTGTGTAATATACTTCCATTATCAAATCATTACCTTTGCCACCAAGGAGCAGCACTGGTGAAGGTTTGGAACGTTTTAGGGAAGTTTATTGAATTCTTGAGTTCCAGGATCCAAGTGGAAAGCTCAATCTCTTGAAGTTTACATTGGGGTGCACAAGACTAGTAGTAGGATGGACCCAATACCATGGATATATAACTGGATTATAATCATTTTACAATGAGATGAGGTAAAGGGCCCAAGGCTACCCTTATTCTTCACTAACATGCGTTCATTTAAGACTGCCCATTTCTATTTATAACAAGAAATTACTGAATAACATTTACATATCATCTCCGCATTTCAAATGGTTACTCTTACCTTTTTACAAGCCTCATATCAGGAAACATAAACGAGCTACTTTGAGTGCTCTAAATTGTAATGATGTATACCAAGAACTTATTGCATAGCCTTTTGAGATCTCCAAAGCAAACCCAACTTTCTTCTCTCACTTCGGTCTCCGAACAAGTTTGAGTATTGGAGAGTATCGACAATTTTGAGGGTATACAACAATTACATCAAATTAAGAAGGGATGAACCCTTTTTTTATTTTTTATTTTTTTTTACATACCCGTGTGTGTCTGGGTTAGCTTACGCTCATCTCCACTAATTTCACGGGACAACCCGCCTAATCTTGCAACATTTGGGTACTAAGGAAACTAGTAGGATATTAAATCCTATGTAGGTGGACATCATGAATCAAACTTATACCTTCTAAATCCTTTAGTAAACCCATGTGCCTTTTTACCACGATGCCAACCCATGATGGTTGGGGGGAACCTTTCAAGATGCTAGATTTCATTTAAATACTTACATTACTCAATATGGAGATGAGATTTCAAATATAATTCTGCATAACTCAGAACAACTCCGAATTCATTAGCTAAACCTTCAAAGCTTCATGGGAACAGTACAATTCTTGCTGATCTCCTTCACGAGTCAATACTCACAGAGAACCATTGATATGGAGGTTTTTCATAACAAGTGTGCATCACAGGGAAACCTATGAGGCAGCCTATGCCTTCCCTTTTTGGATATGCAGTTCCACCTGGACAAGACCCACGGAGAAGAAATAAACAGATACTCCATTCTGATTACCAAGATGTTTAAAATCATATCAAGTATCATTAGTGTTTGTTTTCAAGTAAAGCATGATAGAAACTGAAAATTATTCAATTTTAAAAAGAACAATGAAAAGGATATGAAGAAATACAAAATATAATCACTATCATCATTGCACGAAATTCTTTATAAAACATTTACCACCCACTATTTTACCACAGAAGAGACAGAGGCAGTTATCTCATTTCTCAGCACTTCAAATATGACATCGTGATATAAGTTATATTAAAACTGATGAATTTTTTCAGAGAAGTACAAACTAAGGAAAATTCTAGGAGTTCCTTATCACTCCCTAATTCTAACGTTACCAAAACATGAGCACAAGTCTTTTCTTCCTAAGGAGTTTCTATGTACTTAGATACATGCCCCCTTAAGTTACTTTTTTCTTTCTTTTTTTTAATATTTGCAAGTGTTCGGACTAGAGGTCCACCTCAATTATTCTCACAAAACAACTGTTTGACCCTACTACATTTGGTTGCCAAGATAGCTCATAGGATATTAAATCTTAGGTAAGTGGTCACCATGACTTCTTTGAGAAAAAAATGAAGGTATACAGGGCCATACAAAAAAAAACAAGGCCACCAAACTCCATTAAAGAAAGGGGGTCTAGCTAAGTAAAATGTTGCCTAAAGAGTAATTACACAAAATATTCGGAACCGAAGCCCAAAGAGAAACATGAAACCTCATTGAGGGCCAAATTTCATCAGGGTCTTTTTCCACACCTCTAAACACTCTGTTGTTTTTCTCCGCCAAAGATCCCACAAAAAAGCACACACCCCAACAAACCACAAAGGTGACCTTTCTCTCCAAAAGGTAGATGGAAGAGGAATTCATTACCTCTAAGCCATTTACTATTTACGATAGCTCTCGTGTCACTAGGCTAACCCAGGGTGATTATGCGCTACGCCTTCTTTTAAGTTACCAACAAACCTAGTTGTAAGGGTGTATCCAATACATGGGATTTCCCTTTAACATACTTTATCATGCACACAACAATGATCTAAGACCTATCAAAAGAATTATGAAGCTACCCTTCGTGTCATCAACAACAAAACAAGATACTTGTTATGGGTGGTTTTAGACCAAAAAGCATAATCGGCACAGGAATGAAGGCAACAACGCCAAAAAAATAACAAAGCCAAGGCCAGCGACGATATCCAAGGACGGAGTGGACCTGAATAGAAGAGTTGACTTGGCCCAAGTCGCTTGGCCTCGGCCAGGCCGAGCCCAGCAAATATTGATTTTGGCATCAACATTACTTATTCCTCAATAGTGGCTCAAGATAATAAAGACTAGAGTATTAAGGTAAGTGAAGCTTCATGTTGCTATTTCAAACTTTGCTCAACAGCACCAACTCCAAAACCTAACAGAATACCTTCAACGAGATGAATTCTAATTTCTGAACATAATTCTATCATTCTAACAACGGCGCATCTTTTGCATCATCAAGAAAACATCAAACAAGAAAATCGACAAGGTTCTTGACGATTATTCATCCAGTAAAACATTGACAGGATACTTCAATCAATGTTCAGATTCAGCACGAGTTAAAACGCTTAAACAAAAGAAACACATCTGAAGTAGCCAAATATCTCCAAAATTTCAGTCATCTACATGATTTATATAACTAACCTCAGCAAGACCCTTGGGACCAAAAACTAACAGAGCCACTACCCCAATAACCAGTGCCTCGGGAGCTCCAACCCCGAACAAAGATGCAAAAACTGCTTTCCCCTTAGGAATTCTCTTCCTTCTCTCTGCGACAACACCATTTTAGAGTATATGAAAAAGGCAAAAAAGTCAATGAACACATAATTCAAACAAATATGAAAAAGTAATTGAATCTTAGATCATCAAAAAGTATATCCATACGGGGAAACTTTGCTCTGGTAGAAATACCCAAATGCTTTAAACCACTCCATGGAGAGAAAAGGCCGAGACCCAGTGGGAAATTACACAAGGAGAGACGAATTTTGGGGGTTCTGGAGTATGAGATGGAAGATGAAGATGAAGTGGAAGCTGCAAGTCTTGAGCAAGCAGATGAGGAAGATGGGGAAAATGGGAACGTGGAAACTGAAAATTTGGAGGCCATGATTATGAGAACGACCATGAACTGGGAGAGACCCAGCAAACAGATAGTCGCTAATATGGACACCGCTTTAGTCCCTTCTGATTCGGCGTTGAGATTTTTTCTTTTTTTAAGTAAATAAATATATATATATATATATATATATATATATAATTTTAGAAGGACTGTTTTAAAAAATAAATCAAAATATATACAAATATAATAAAAATTTTACTGTCTAAATCACGAGAAATTACTATATGTGTCACGATAGACACATATAGTAGTTTATCGCGATTTATCCTGATATATCAGAGATAGTCTGTGATATTTTGCTATTACTTGTAAATCTTTTTAACAGTTTTGTCATTCAAAATAATTCCTCATTTTAAAACTTACAAATATATAAAAGTTTAAAATTTTGTTAAAACGAGCTAGCTAAACAGAAATAAGAGAGTATTACTGATTATGAAATTTCTGGTTTGAATCCTTGTTTCATTAAAAAAAAAAAAAAAAAGTTTAAAAACTTATGAGATGAAATATGATAGTTTTAAAAAAAATCACAGTGAAAGTGAGCTTAGCTTGGTGGTGATGGACATAACATTTCATAGAAGGTCCGAACCCTCCAATCCACAATTGTTGTACTAAAAAAAACTAACTTAATTTTAATTTGAGATAAATATCATTTTTTTTTTTCAAATAAGATACATGTAACTTTTTTTTTTCCCTAATCATAGGAAACTAGTTATACTTTAAAATAGGCAAAAGAAAACTTCACTGATGGATTGTAATTAAGATTTTCAATAATTCAATGAAAAGAATTGTTGCATGGTTTAGTGAAAGACTATTACATTAATGAATAAAACTAACATTTTATTATGGTCTATACTTTAAGATAGAAATGAAAAAAAAACGTAAACCTCGGATAAATGCAATGAAATTAAAAAACTATAAATATAGGAGATCGAGTAAATATTAAAGTGAGCTTAACTCAATAATTATTGTCATAATCTTTCACTCTAGAAGTTGGAGGTTTGGTCCTCATCCCTACCATTATTATACTAAAGGAATGTTGAAGAGAACTTTAAGATTTGTTTCTCAAAAAAAAAAAAAAAAAAAAAAAAATAAAAAAAAAAAAAAAAAAAAAAAAATAAAAAAAAAAAAAAAAAAAAAAAAATAAAAAAAAAAAAAAAAAAAAAAAAATAAAAAAAAAAAAAAAAAAAAAAAAATAAAAAAAAAAAAAAAAAAAAAAAAATAAAAAAAAAAAAAAAAAAAAAAAAATAAAAAAAAAAAAAAAAAAAAAAAAAAAACTTGATATTTCCATCAATATTTTCATGAGTTCAACATTTACATGAATTACATGAAGAGTGAATAAAAAAATTCATTATATTACAGAAAAATTCATGATACATAAGAAAAAACAATAAAATATCACTAATGTAAATATAATAATAAACAATAAACATGTTACCATGTTTAAAAATCATAAAAAAAAATATATATATATATTTTTTTACTAATTTAATATCTTTTTAAAATATTTTGTTGTTATAATTTTTTCAGAAAATATCTTTCGACATCAATATTTAA
Organism: Citrullus colocynthis; assembly: GCA_031780015.1. Taxonomy (NCBI): domain Eukaryota; kingdom Viridiplantae; phylum Streptophyta; class Magnoliopsida; order Cucurbitales; family Cucurbitaceae; genus Citrullus; species Citrullus colocynthis. The sequence continues at coordinate 236,064 of QLSR01000065.1, read as the reverse complement.
CATTTACTATGTAAATGAAAAGGAACCAATAGGAAAAATATCAATTTATGCACTTAAACTTTAGGATTGTACCAATTTAAATCGTTAACTAATAATTGTATCAATTCAAATCCTAGACTTTTATAAGTGTAATTGAAAAGAATGTGTGACGACTTAAGCAATTAGAATATCAAATCGGTAGTGTTGACAATCAATTTAACATCACACCAATAACACAAAATAAAGATAAGACACAAAGATTGGTAACCCAATTCGGTGTTACATACCTACATTTGGGGGCTACGTGCCTGAGAAAGATAATTCACTAATATTGTAAAGTTAGTAAGCACAGTAAGAAACTTTTTTGTAAATCAATCACTTCTCCAGTAATTCCAGATACACTTAACTCGATGAACACTTAGGCTCCCCTAGATGTGAGACTCCCTCTTCTTACACTTAGGCTCCTCCTAAGTTCGACAATATTAGCAATACGACACTTCAAAATCTAACCGTGCCTGTGAATCTTTTTGAATCAATTGTCTTTCTCAAATCACAGTGAACTTCCTTTATTGTATGGCCAGTACTTCAGATACGTGAGAACACTTTTCTCACAGAATGAGATTCAAGGCTCTCCTTGACTTCACTGTAATTTCTTTTGAGATCAAGATATTAACTTCTACACTTTCTCAACTCGTTGCCGATTGCACAACGAAAAGATGTAAAACAAGAACACTTATCTTTATAATGAAGACGACCGAACTGACACAGAAGATCTCTATAGACAAACAAAAGCGACAACCCTAGAAAAGAACACCTCGCTCCTTTTAAACTCGTTGAACAAATAAGGAGAATAATTTAGGCAAATCTAAGAAGGAATTAAAATCGGTCAAAAAATATCTGCAAACAGGCGCCCAATAAGGAAAGAGAAATATTTGCGGAAAGCACCCAACGGTAAACTCGGATGTTAAGACAAGTCAAGTGACAGCCAATTGCAACCATCTTGGAACAAATACGAGAGCCAACCACTCAACTCTCCAACAATAATAATTCGAACCCTCCATTACGTTCTGCTTGGAAAAACCTCGTATGAAACTTATTATTATATTAACTAAACCATTATACTTTCATAAATTGATCAATCTAGACTCCTAGTCATAATTTTCTTTGAGAAACATCTATGCATTTACTATAATCGTCTATTTATAAAACCATCATTTGAAGAAGTCTACACATGTTTGAGGTTCAAAACATTGATGATTTCAAAAGCAATTGTAATGAAAGGTCTATTGTTTAGGTTATGAAAATTTATGAGTTTAATTGATTCAAATCATAAGTTTTACATGATATTGGTTGAACGAAATTTGAAAAATTGTGCAAATGGATACACTTAAGAAAGTTTAGAATTAAATTGATACAATTATTAGTTTAATGTTTTAATTGATACAATTCCAAAATTTAGGGGTATAAATTGATTTTGTCGTAATGTTAAATATCAAAACTTTTTTAACCATTTTTCATGTTTTTATTTTATTTAGAGTCACAAAATCACAATGATGAGGACATTTTCTGTCTAGTCCACAGCCAAGTGTTTAAAATAGAGCAAATTTGCAAAAACCACTTCGAAAGTATAGTGGTAGTTCTCCCTTAAACTTTCAATTGTAAAAATTGCGACCCTAAACTTTTACAAGTATTTAAAATAGACCCTCAAATTTACAATAACGGTGGAAATTTGACCCACAAATAGTAAAAATTGAACCCCCAAATTTTATACAAAGTTACAATTTATACAATTATGTAAATTTGACTATCCAATTTAACTGAGTTTTAACATTTTTATAAGTTTGAAGGCTTAATTTTTAAAATTAAAAGTTACAACTACTATTACCATCCTAATTTAAGGATAGTTTTTTTTGCTATTTGCCCAAATAAAAAATAAAAGAAAAAAGGAATTTGGTGTAAATTGTATTATGCATAAAACCATTACAAACTATAACAAAACAAAAGTTGTATAAATTACAAACGAAAAGTTAATGCGAATATAATATAAAATTAAACACATGCCAAGTGACTATTGCAATTTAATCAACATTTAAATAAATTATTCACGATATAAAATGACCTCACGTTAATTCCCTTATTAGTGCCTATTTGAATTGATTTGAAAACAAAAATATTTAAAAAAAATCTTTTTTTTGTTTAAACTCTTTTGGTAAAAACCGTTTAAAATACATTTCAAAATCTATTTTAGTAGTTGTCAAATACTCCAATTTTTTCCAAAATAACTTATTTTTTAAATTAAACAATTGAAAATGTATTTCAAACACACCCAATCTTTAAATATGTTTTTTTTAGTACAAGCAGTTGTAGAAATTAGGGATCCAACATTGACTTCAAAAAAACTGTACATATCGCTGTTGACATAAACCCATCTATCTTTAATATGTTGATATCATATAAAACCGAGTCAAATTATCTTTCTAATATTTGTGCTAAAAGAAAAAAAGATCAACAATCGTTGACAGGTACATAAACGTAGAAATTAATGAGATTTAATCCACGTTTTTAGTTCCCAAATTTTCATAAAAGTAACAATTTAATCCATAAACTTTAGTTCGTAACAATTTAGTCTATCTACTTTCAATTTTGTAACAATTTACTGTATAATTTAGTCCTTGTATTTCAAAAATTGTAAGGATTTAGTTTCTATCATAGAAATTAGTGTTAAGATTTAATAAGATTTCTTGCATAAATAAATCGATAAGCTAATTAGAGATTCAATATTTTGATAAAATACAAAGTCTACATTATAAAATAATAAAAATAAACATATAATTTTGATGAATTCTTTTACATTAAGAAATAAATTGTTACACATGTGAAAGTACAAGGAAATGATTGTTACATTCTAAAACTGAGAAACTAAGTTATTACAAACTAAGGGCGAAAAGTTTTTTTTTTTTTTTTTTTTTTTTTGCAAAAATAAATTCACTCCATCCAACAAGCTTTTGTAAGTGGGCCGACTTATTGGGCTAAATGGGGCCCAAGTTCAATCTTTCGGACATTATAATGGCAAATAGGCCCAATTCAGGTATAAAATTGTAACGATGTTCAATTATAATAATCATTCTATTTTTGTCTCAAAACTTAGGAGTTGAGAGTCGAAATCAAGCTTTACTAGTTGGATTTATAGTGTTTCTGTTTGTCCACAAGCATATAAAATGTCAAATGGGATAAACCCAAATAATATATATATATATCTTAATATTATATAAACACGTACATGAAAACTATAGTCTAAATTAAATGCTTCACATGGGCTGCCAATGTTGCCCCACCTTCCCAACTCCTATATTCAAGGTACGTTTTTTTCAAAAAAAAAAAAAAAAATTATAACTCCTACCTTGCAACTATATCGTTATCAATCATATGCATACTTTATTATATGCATATCAGACCTAAAATAGAAAGTAGTTAAACATAATGTCATCCATTACGTAAATAGAACGATATTTTTCATCGTGTGTTTAATATTTCATATTGAAGAATGAATTAGATCAAAAAACACTTTTAAAATCTTTATTCACATAGTTTTTAAATACAAGATGAATCGAAAGTTGTTAAACTCTCCTGTCCTTCTTAATTTATCCCACCTTTAGTTGTATATACCACTCTATTATACTATAGCTTTAACATTTTGTCTCTAGTCTTGCTGTGTGTGTATATATATTTTAAAAAATGTTTTAAAAAGATAGCGAAACATAATAGGAAAATTTTACATATAATCAATTTGAATGTCAATTTCAGGTTAAGTTGGTTTTCTCATTAAAGTATAAAATATTAGGGATATTATATCGAAAAAATGATTGAAGTGACCATTTAAATGGAGAAGAGGACAATTTAAAGGAAAACAAAAGGATGAGTTAAAAAAAATAAATAATTGTAGTTGTAAAGTGAACACACTAAACCAAACCTCTATATGTATCTAAAAATGCAGCCATATACATGCATCTATAGTTTTCTACATGTGAATTTTTGAGTTAATTGACATTAATTTTTCTAATGTTGAAATATTATTTCATTTAAGTTTTGTTTTTTAGCTCTTGATTTCTTTTTATAATTTTATTTGTTCTTCTAATAATTATGAGTCTCCACTGAGTTGTTTTTTTTTTCTTCTTTTTTTAATTTATAAGAGAAAAGATTGAGTGTTTGACCTTGAGACGAGGTCAATTCTACAAGCTTTATTTCAATTGAGCTATATTCATTTTGAAAGTATTACACTTGATAATCGTCGAATTTTTAATTTAGATTTTTTTTAAAAAAATAAAAATTTTTATCTAAGAATCTCATTGTAAAATTCAAATGGGAGAATTTCCTTGCACTTCTAATCATTGTATTATCTTTTCTATTTTTTTTAGTGCAAATGATATTTTAAGCCATTAAACTTATTATTTTTTTATTTATATGTACTATTTGCACACTTTGTATAGATACAAATTAACTTTTACAAATTACAAAATTACTTCGTATTCTCACATTAGTTAGTCCAGATCTTAAAGATATGCATAAAAGTTGATAAAAATTTATGAATTATTGGGTCAAAAAATAATAGAAACATTCACAAAAACTTCTGTCATATTAGATTACACAAACTTGAGTTTCTATGACCTTATAACTTTGTACCAAAAGAGTGTATTTAAGTAAATATATGTGATGATATGTAGAGTTCATAATCTCAAATATGTGCTAAGAATTTCAGTAACCCAAATGAGTAAAGCATATATAATAATAATATATGTCACTTTAAAAAATTATAGGTCAGCCACCACCTACTTGATAACTCAAACATGTGATATGCTGGTTTAGCTTTTGCAATGTGGGACCAAAACTACACTAAGCCACCCCATAAAGAGGGGTCAGTCTTGAGGAAAAATATCCAACAGTTCCACACTCTTTGTGGGCCCCATAAGAGATGAATTGGCCTGGGTAATTTAAAAAAAAAAAAAAAAAAATTCGATAATACATTTTTTTAACTTGTCACACGTGTGGGCATTGGTAAAGCCCAAAGGCAGCCACTAATAATTCTCTACTTTTCCCATTCATTACCCCAATCTAGTTTCATAGATATTGATCATCATTTTCCAACTTTATGGACAGATTCATCTTGGAAATTACATGACAATACTTTCTTTTGGGTTAAGTTAAAATCCTCTTGTACTCTAGAAAAAAAAAATTAGAATTTAGTTTCAAAAGTTAAATTTAATCATTGTGGTTTGATCGATTCTTATAAATTGTTCTTACAATAAAGACTATTTAAGAAAATATTATCAAATTTAAGTATTTGAAAGGGTTAGAAATAAGTAGCGAAAGCAAATAGGATGCAAAGTACTCTAATTACATCAATTTAAAGGAAAAAACATGCTTAAACAAACTGAAAGTACAAAGTAAGTAACACTTACTTGTTGTAGTTCAAATTTGTCCCGAAAATCTCTAAATTTCTAATCACAAACAGTTCACGGACCACTACTAGAGGCTTCCTTGTTATTCTCAGGCCTTAGAACGGATGGTGGGATTTGAATTGAGCAGAAATCGGAAGCAAACTGGTGAATAACACACAGCCTTCAGTTTTGAAGTTGGTGAGAATTTTTCAGTAAAATTGCTCTTAATTGCCAACCCTTGTATCAGTTTTTCTTCTTCTATTTATAGAGGAAACCGTGCAAATCAAAATTACATACTGATTGACACCAAACATGGAAATAAAGTGGTGAAATTGGAAGTGAAGAATGAGTTGAAGGAGAGGTCTCCACCTCCTACTTCAACATGCACTTGGTGGGATTTCCTCAAATTCCACAAAATTTTAACAAAAAAATTTGAGATTTCAAAACAAATATTGATTTCCAAAATCAATTTATATCAATTTCATATATTAATTTAAATAATAATTAATTACCTAATTAATTAATTATGTTAAATTAATATGTAATATTAAATTAATAATTATTCCACTTTTTAGAAACTTCAAATTTGATGAATCTCTATTCAACAGAATAATGTTTAAATCATATTTAAATATTATTAATTTTAAAATTTGTCTAATTCACAATTAAACGAACAAATCGTAAATTTTGCTCCTTAACTGAATTTGAACACTTCAAATTCTCTTAGTATACTGTTCTAAGGTTTAGTCTATGAGCTAACAAGGGGACCTAATGAAGCTACAGATCATGAGCTCCAACGATCTAAAATTAACCAGCTAAACTCTTTAACCTAGTTAATTAACATTCTTTAATTACCGAGTCACTCCACTAAAGCCCAATAGAGCTGCACTTTCCTCACTATAGATATATTTATGTCCACTTGATATAACCATGATTAGTAAGTCGATCATTCACAAGTTATTTATAATTACAACTGGGACAAAAAACATCATTTTACCCTTGTAATTACCTCTTATTCCTTAAGTCCCACTAATCCTCTAATGAACAATTGGTTTGTGGTCCAACCAACAAACCAAGTCCCTCTCGAGCCAGTGAGAGGGTGGACCTTTTGTTCAAGACTCGAAGTCAACACTTAATGAAACAACTTCTCTACTATCCTTAAATGATGTAGGAGTGAATTTCATCTTGCAAGACTATGTCCCTAGCTACCTACCTAATCTTATCCCTAAAATGGGGGCATATTGAATCGGCGAACCTGACCACTCTTACCCATGTATATTAAAGGATAATCTCAAACAAACAGGAGCTCATAGTTAGCTCAGGATTAAAATCGTGTTACCTAGGTCATCAGGTTTAACAGTAAACGATGTTATAAAGTAAAAGTGATGATTTCATGGTCCAGTCTTATGCAAATTCATTGCACAGGACAACCCCACTCGCATGTCTCTACATGAACGATTTAGGATCACATCGTTTGTATCAAATATAAAGTAGGTTGCATCCATAGTGTCCCAGGATAAGGTACCTAACCTTTATCCATATACTATAGACCGTTTTGGCTATTACTTAAACTTTATCCACTTTTATCATATAAAGTTTAAGTATTCACCAAATAGCCATGGGTTCTTAGTTTATTGGATTTAATAAATGCAATTCACATATTCAATAACAATTTTACTAAATAAACATCGATAACAACTTTATTGAGGATAAGTTACATAAATTACAAACTATGAGTTTTAGGACATAAAACCTAACCGTACTAAATTCTAATTATAAATCATAGTGACTAAATTATAATTATAAACTATAGGGATTAAATGTCAACTTTCTTTGAATTATAGAGACCAAATTTTAAATTTAATAATTTTTATTAATATTCTTTTTTAGATAAAAATGCAATATAAGAAATATTTTAACTAGGTAATTATTGAAGGAAAATTAATTACTTTTTTATTTAAAAATTAATTACTCTTTATTTCTCAATTCCCTATTTCTTCCCCTTACAATTATAAATTTTCGAGTAGTATGTAAAATGAGTAATTAAAATTAAAGGAAAATTATTATAAATGGAAAAAATATCAAACTATTTATAAATATAGAAAAATTTTACTGTCTATTAGCGATAAACCACGATAGACTTCTCTATCACTTAAATGATAGAAGTCTATCGCTCAAGTGATGGAAGTCCATCGCTGTCTATCGCTGATAGATAGTGAAAATTTTCTATATTTGTAAATAGCTTGACTCATTTTGTTATATTTGAAACAACCCAAAATTAAAATTAGTTCTTATCAAAAAGCAAATTAGGACCACAATTTATTTAGATATATCTTTGAATATTTGATATACCTTTTATATTCATTTCATATACTATAGTTTTTTAAAAAAAATTATATATATATATATATATATATATATATATATATATATATTAGAATGCGAGAGAAACAGATCTGACAATTTGAGGTCAAGTCATAACCAAAATACCACAAGAAAACAAGAAAACAAACAATGATAAAAACCTACCAGACACAAAAAATAAGCACACACAACTTGAGGTAAAAGGTCCCAAGAGGCATCTTAGGTCCATGCAATAGAAACCACAAGTCATGTAGAACAACAAAGGAAAATGTCAGACATAACAGTTTGAGTAACCATCTGAAGAGAACAAAAGGTAACTCCATAGACATTTTTGCGTTGAAGTGATAAATTCAATTGAGTTTCATATATATATATATATATAAAAGTGTGTTTAGATCCTAGGTAGGAAACACCCTTCCTACAAAAACAAGTCCTTAAATATTTTGGTTTGGATACTAATACTTTTTAATTATTCTGTAAATTAATAATGAATCATAAACATGTAGGAATCGTTAAAAGAATTAATATATATAAATGTGAATGTTGATCCTTTTTACTTGTCTTTTTTTTTTTTTTTATAATTTATTATAATTTGTTTTTTTTTTTATTATTTATTTTTATTTTTTTTAGTTTTTCTTAAGTATAATTAGTTTATTCAAACTTTTTTTTTTTTTTTCTTTCAACCGGCAACAAAGAGTGAATGTCAATGAATTTTTATATTTGTTGGTCTCTAACACCATCGTTAATTTTAATATGTTATTATTTTATTTTTCTGTGTTTGAGTTTTTCTCAACTATAATTAGTTTATTCAAACTTTTTTTTTTTTTTTCTTTCAACCGGCAACAAAGAGTGAATGTCAATGAATTTTTATATTTGTTGGTCTCTAACACCATCGTTAATTTTAATATGTTATTATTTTATTTTTCTGTGTTTGAGTTTTTCTCAACTATAATTAGTTTATTCAAACTTTTTTTTTTTTTTTCTTTCAACCGGCAACAAAGAGTGAATGTCAATGAATTTTTATATTTGTTGGTCTCTATCACCATCGTTAATTTTAATATGTTATTATTTTATTTTTATGTGTTTGAGTTTTTCTCAAGTATAATTAGTTTATTCAAACTTGTTTTTTTTTTTATTATCTATTTTTATGATGTGATAGATTACCGGTAGCATTTTTCGTGCATGAAGAATATATATCTTCATAATCACTCTACTAAAGATATTGCTTTTAAGAAAGGGACATTTAATAAAGTAATTAAAATTCCAATAGAATAAACAAGTTGGAAAGAAATTAAAATAAAAACTCACTCACATATTATATAAAACTAGAAATGTGAAGCTCATCTTCTACGTCTATTATGTGCCTTTAACTAATGTTTTGAGTTTTTTTTTTATTTTTTAATTTTTTTTTATCACTACACGTAATATTCACGTTGATGGCCAAATCTGACCAATAAAACTTATTTGACCTTTCATGTATTATCGACGGTGAATTTGTATTTTGAGAAAAAGATCACTTGCAAAATAATTAGAATAATACACCAATATGATGTTTGACACAGACAATTTGATGTTTAAGTTAGTTTTTCAATAAGGGCTAGAGTAAACTTTTAGTGAAGAAGATGAACTTACCTAATATACAGTTATCGTGTTCTATATATATTGAAGCTAAAACCTACGATTTCCCCAATCCCTTTATAACTAGGACTCTAAAAGGTTGGATTCGACTTGGACAAGGGAAACCTGCAACTAGGGTGGTTGGCATTGACCTTGGCTTATGAGTGCCTTTTGGACCATTCAACCAACTTAGTTAAATTTGTTGGTCGAGGCTAACCTTTTTGATCAAATGGCCCAATCACCTCACCCCACTTCCTAGTTGTGTCTCTTTTTAAGTTTGTTTCATACTTGTCTTGGATCCGTTCAGATCATGCAACTTTCCTAGTTTTATTCTCAAACTTTAACTTTCTTTCTAGTCTTTTTGATAGGTCCAAAATTACTCATAACAATTCACATATCTTAATACAAACTATTCCTATACGTATTTCACTTACACATAATAAAAACAAACTAGATAAACTTATATTTTTCAATCTAGTTTCACACTTTAGATTTGAGAAAACACAACATCCCAAAAAATAATATTTCAAACAAATCAATCAAACTTTATCGTAAAACAACAATAACTTTGTATAAAAAGCCTAGAAAAAAGGAATAGAGGTAGGCACTAAAATTCAGACTACATGAGAGGGTGTTATTGATGTTAAAAAGTGAAACATTTTAACCCTAAAGCAAGAAAATGTTGGAGAAAATAAAAAGAGAAACACCCAATAAAAATGAGATGAAAGAAGGTCAAGAATAAGCAAATACAAAAATAAAGGTTAAAAGGTGAAGTAGCTAAAAGAAAGGGTGATATTTCCATCTCAAATGTTAAAAAGTTAGGTGTCAATCAAAAGGGTATTTTCTTTTTTTTTTTAAAAAAAAAAGTACTTTTAAAGAGAGAGAGAGAGAGAGAAGAGTAAATGAGGCCAAGGAAGAAGTTGAGATATCATCATCATAACGCAATAGAATAATGGCTATGAGAGAACCATTCGTGCAAGCTTAATCTAGAGAGAGAGAGAGAGAGAAATAAATTAAAAAAAAAAAGAAATTATAATAAATTATAAATAAAATAAATAAATAAAAAGTCGCTTTCTTGACACCGAAAACCCATAATATGAAAGCAAGTGGATCTGCACACGTGCACTACTTGGGGGAGGAAAAGGGGTTATGCTTCCAAGTAAAAGTAACAACAAAAAATAATATTAATTAACTCATTAAAATAATGATAATTAATATACATTTAAAAAAAAAAAGACTTTTCATTCACTCACAATTACCCTTCTAATTGCTTATATTTACGATGCTATGCACCTCTCCTATTCATTCTCTTACATCACGTGCACTACTCGTGTCATCAATCATCATTGCTGGATTCTATTTTAATAACCTTTTTTGGAAATTGAAAAAAGGTCTAGAAAAGAAAAAAAAAATTAGGGTTGATTTGAGGAATTGCTAATTTTATAATTTCATTTGTAAAAATGGCAAATATATATATATATATATATATATAATATAAATATTTAATTATAAATTATGGAAAGACAAACATACCCCTTAAGCTAAACAACCAGGCTTTTGTCCCTTTGTTGCTCGACGTTGCTCCACAATTGTATTGATGCTCAACCACTGATTTTCGTGTTGCTTGGTACATTATTGCATGCTTCAACGAAAAAAAAAAAAATACTTGTAGATTTTTCTTTGTTTACTGAATGTAACCCACTGTATTTAAAGAGACGATGAGGTTATCGGGAAAAAAAAAAAAAAAAAAAAAGATCTAATAGAATTTGAAATAAATGAAAAAGAAAATAATGAAATCAGAAAAAGAACATAAATTGCAACTCAATCCGAAAAAACAAGATGATCTGAATTTTGAAACTATAGGATAAAGTGGTTTTTAAATTTCAAAGTGATCTAAAATATCTCAAAGGTCATGATTTGAATATTTAGACTTGACCATATGAAATATAATTACACTGTGTTTGTAATGACTGTTGAATATCTAGACCTAACCATGTGAAATATGATCACATGTACGGAATTGTGTTTGCCATTTTAGTGATGAAATATGAGTTCTACTATTTTTCCAATTGGAAGACCAAATGTCACTACAAACCACAGTTTTTTTAAAAAAAATTATAAGTTTGCTCCTATTAAATATTTTAAGATTGAATGTACTTATTTTACATAAAATAACTTTAAACGATTATATTAATATAAATTTAACACAGTAAATAAAAACATTTGAATGTTTCATAAATCAAAATCATTCTAAAACTAGTTTAGAGAGCATTATAATCAAACACAATAAATGACGACCATAGCTTATAGTTTACAAAAGACCTATCGATATTTTGAATAAATAAGTTATGTTTACGTTAATAATTGTTTAAAGACCCTATCGAGATAATAATTTTATATTCAAAATCGCTCTCGAACATGACTCTAACATTTATGATTGACTGATAAGCGCATTAAATTAGATCGGCGGAGATCTGAAGGCCCACCGAATGACAGTCACATGGGTCACGTGCCGGGGAGTACAAATAGCATAAATGAGACCACAAGGAGCTCACGAGTATCTCACGCACCTAATTTTGTTGTTGGGGACACGCATTTAAAGCCCACCCTTTTGCACTTATTTCCCCTGTGGCAAACCTGTAATTTGTCCTAAATTCAAGGGCATTGCTAGTAGGGGCTCTCGGGGTAATTTCCCATGACAATTTTTATATATAATTATTTTAACTTCTAGATTCTGATTTTTGTAACTTAATAAAAGTTTATTGGAAACTTTTTCGACCGTCGTAAGTAAAAAGAAAAAAGAAAAAAGTGGGCATTTCGAAATTGAGAAAACTGATAAAAGGAATAAATATTTATAATGTGGGTCAACAAATAATGATGTGAGAGTGTGCTATAAATTATATCAAATTGAAACAAATAACTTTTTTTTTTTTTTTAATTCGACAACACTATCAGAAATTATGGATATATTGAAATATCCAGGACAAACTTTAAAATTTCTAAAATTACTAAATACGCCCTCATTCTCAAATAATTTAAAATAACGTAATTTCAAAAAATTTTCAAAAATTGGAGTTTGGAAATAATTTCAAATTTAAGGTAAATCACCCCGACTTAAGTAGATGATTTTTTTTCAAATATAGCAAAAAGAACTAAAATTTTTATAAATATAGTAAAATTTTACCGTTTATCTGCGATTTGATAGACTACTATTTGTGTCACACAGTATATTTTGCTATTAGTTGTAATATTTTCAACAGTTTTACTATTTAAGATATTTTTCTAAAAAGACTTTATTTATTTATCATGGTTAAACATGATAAAAATAAGAGTTAAATATTTATTTTGGTGGCAAATGAGCTTGTGTTATTGTCATGACGCTCGGTCGTTAGGGTTTAAGGTTTAATTTCCTCATTTTCATAGTTATAATAATAATAATAATAATAATAATAATAATAAAAATGTATTTTGGAATTTGTTAAATTTTAATTATTATATTTTCATACATTCAATTAAAGTCACAATGCTTTTAATAAATCTTTAATTTAGCCCATAACATATAATTTTTTCTTTCTTTTAGCTATTAGCATTTTGACTCTAAATTTTGAGTACATTATCACAAATTGTATCTTAGTGTATGAAAATTATCATACTTTTCTAGCCAATTTTGATAAAAAATTAACTTTGAGAGACTAAATTTAAGATTTATTAAATATACAAATACTAAAATTAGAAATTTAACATTACAATGACTAAATTTAACCTCCAAAAGGGTAATTTCAAGTGGCAAATTACTTGCAAACTATAATAATTCCTCGCTGTTTCCATATCCGCCTTTCGCATATGTCTATGGTAGGAAATGGGATGTGGAAATGGTGAAGAATAAGGTCCATTTAAAATTGCTTATACAACGTCTCTTACCTACTTCATACTTTGGGAGATTCTTAAAAATTGTAACATAAATTTCAATACCGAATGAAAATGAGATATTCAAATATTTACAAATATTAAAAAATTTCATTGTATCGAGATAGACAATAAAATTTTTTATTATAATTGTAAATAGTTTGTTATATTATCTAAGTAATTTAAAAGTTAAAAAATACTATTTTTCTCTGTACTTTTCAGGTGAAAGTATGATGATTATGAAATTTATTTTTAAACCCCGCAATAAAAGTAACAAAGCCCCTCAATTTAAGGAGAATGTAAGTCATATGTAAGAGAGAATAATTGAAATGATATATATATATATTTATATATTTTATATTATTGTGGGAGGAATATATATTTTGAATTTTTTTTTTATAAAAAATTTATTATTTTGTGGGTTAATGAAAATAATAGCAATTATGGAGTTATCATGGGCATTGCCATTAATATTATAAATTATGATTATGAACATTAAAGTGGGTCCCATGAGGTTATCCTAAGAGTGATGAAATGTGCTAAAAATTTTGGAAACCGGAGGATAAATCCTGGAGGAGCCACCCAACTCGGCTTTTTATTTTATTATATTTCATAATTTAGAATTTCTTTTTCTTTTTTTTTTTGGAAATATATAAAATGAGAAAATTCAATCTCTCTCTTTCTTCGTCTGAGTTCTTCATTTCTTAGATCAAATCCAAAAGTCTTCTCTGTTCCTTTTTTTGGCCGTCAAATCTCACTGGAGAGTAGTTGATTTTGCCGGCGAGTTAGCGGCATCGATTGATCGGAAAACACGGCGAACTTGTTGAAAAGTCCGGCGGCCGAGCTCTCTGGATTGGAAGAAATTGAGGATGGGAAGCATGAACAACAGCGTGGATACGGTTAATGCTGCCGCTACTGCGATCGTCTCTGCTGAGGCTCGAGTCCAGCCTCCGACACCTCCGGTAGGTAGTTTTTTTTGTTTCTTTCTTTATTTTGTGGTCTGATTTTGATCAGGAACTGAGAAGAGTGCGGTAATTTGATTGAGAATGAAGTTTTTGATCTCGGTGTTGGTTTGCTGTTTTGAGTTAGATGGGGAAAATCTCGTCAAGATGGATGATCTGAACGAATTTCTTTGATTTGAGAAAACTGTGTTGGTTACGCGTTTTTGTTTCTTGATTCTAAGACTTTGATTTGGTACTCTCTGCTTCGGTTGGTGGTTTTAGATTGTGCTGCTCTTTTGTGAGGACGTTGAATGTTAAATTCACAAAAAGTCGTTGCTTAATTAGTCTAGCTGCTAAAAGGTTTAGGATAAAGCAACTTGAGAGGTTTCCTTTAATCTGTTTTAAGAACATAAAGGAAGGAGAACATAAGATTGTTTGGTAATTAATTACAAGTGCGATTTGCTCGAATCTGTGCAATAGCTTCCTTCCGAACTTGGATTCGTTCGGTGTAAGATTGTTAATATAGTGGAACTTCTATCAATTTTTTTAGCGATCTTATTGACTTGTCATCAGATTTGTTGAATTAGTTGTTTCTGATAATGGATCTTGTAGAACCGTACAGCGTATCAATTTATTCGGCTCTTCTGGGCTTTAGTTTTTTCTCTTAAGGTTGAGTTTGGCCTGGGCTGAGAATTCCTTTAATGGAGACAGACAAAAATTTGCTTCTGTTTAAACGAAGATTCCATGCTTCTGAAGGTGTAGCGCTCGAGCTATCATATGCATCTTATTATAGAGCAATCGACTGCCGAAAACTTTAGTTTTAAGATTAAGAAATTCTTTTTATAGATCGAAGATCATCCACCTGAATGGATGGCTCAAAACTGAGATGTGTACAGTAGTTAGCTTTCACATATGGATATTCGTCAAAATTTTCAAGCTTGTTTTTGTGCTTTATGCAAAAATTTTCTGAAACCACTTGATTTTGTTTAGTATATAAACACAAAGTGAATTATTTGTTAATCAATTTGGCCAAGAAACATAAAAAGTTTGGATTTTGAGGAGCTTGATTTTGAATTGATGAAGAAGGGTTTTTGCCACTTTCTTCCTTTCTGTCTATTATCTATTGCCTGACATGAGAGGCGAGGAAGTAATGTAATATTTTGTTAACTCGACGTAGTTGATGACAATGAGCTTTTACTGGAGGTCTTAACTGCTGAAGTTCTAAGATTTCTGAATTAGTTGTTCTGAGTACTGCTCTGATGGCTTGAAAAATAATTCTTTTTAGCTAGAGTGGAGTCTCTGTACTGTTTCCTGTTGAACTTTTCATTTACATTCTCTTGTTGTCTGGCTACAGAAACGAAGATGGGGTAGCTGCTGGAGTCTGTACTGGTGTTTTGGCATTGGTTCACAGAAAAACAATAAGCGCATTGGTCATGCTGTACTTGTTCCGGAACCTGCAGTACCAGGAGCTGTTGCCCCTGCTGTTGAGCATCGAACACCTTCAACCACCATGGTATTACCTTTCATTGCGCCTCCGTCTTCTCCTGCGTCTTTCCTCCAGTCCGAACCTCCGTCAAATACTCAATCTCCTGCTGGATTACTATCTTTAACTGCTCTTTCAGTAAATAACTACTCCCCAAATGGACCTGCGTCCATTTTTGCAATAGGCCCTTATGCATATGAGACCCAGTTGGTCTCACCTCCAGTTTTTTCTGCCTTCACCACCGAACCATCCACTGCTCCTTTCACTCCTCCTCCTGAGTCTGTGCAACTGACCACACCCTCATCTCCTGAAGTACCATTTGCTAAATTGCTGACATCTTCTCTAAGCCATACTAATAAAAGTTTTGGGACTAACCAGAAGTTTACACTATCACATTGTGATTTCCAGCCTTATCAACCCTACCCAGGAAGCCCTGGTGCTCATCTTATATCACCTGGATCAGTAATTTCAAACTCTGGTACATCTTCTCCTTTCCCTGATAAACACCCCATTCTTGAGTTCCGCATGGCAGATGCTCCTAAGCTCTTGGGTCTCGAACATTTTACAACTCGCAAATGGATCTCAAGAATGGGTTCTGGATCTTTGACGCCAGATGGTACTGGTTTAGGTTCTAGGTTAGGTTCAGGAACTTTGACCCCTGATGGTATCGGTATGGGGTCAAGATTGGGATCTGGATCTGTGACTCCAACTGGTGTGAGGCAAGATTCAAGATTGGGTTCTGGAACCTTGACGCCTGATGGTTTGGGGCATAGCTTGCAAGATGGCCCACTGTTGGACAACCAAATATCTGAGGTGGCTTCCCTTGCCAACTCAGAAAGTGGATGTCAACATGATATGACAAATCATAGGGTGTCATTTGAGTTAACTGGTGAAGATGTTGCTCGCTGTCTTGCAAATAAGTCAATGACATCCATTAGAACCGAATCAGAGTCTCCAAAGCAAACAAGCACAAGCTATCAAAACGAAAACAAAGAATCATCCAGAGAAGCTGAAACCTGTCAGTTTTTTGACATCAAAACATCCATAGCACCGGAAAAAACTTCAGGAGAGGATGATCAGTGCTACCAAAATCAGCGAGCCGTAACTCTTGGTTCGTTCAAAGAGTTCAACTTCGACCAAACGAAAGGAGAAATACACAACACAGCCCCCATTGGTGCAGAGTGGTGGGCCAATGAAAAGGTGGCTGTGAAGGAAGCTAGTCCAGGCAACAACTGGACTTTCTTCCCTTTGTTGCAACCTGGGGTCAGCTGACTTTGACAAGGATATCAACAGTAAAAAGAACAAAAGAAGAAGAAGAAACAACAACAGCCAGCCTTTGAATGTACATTTGAATGTAATCTTCCTTTGGAGATGGCAATGATTTGGAGGAAAAAGAATGTTTTTCAAAGTTGTCTTGTGAAAACAGTATTCCAATAGACAGCAGAAAGAAAGTAGTAGTTATTAGGGATAACTGGTGTGGGTACTGAAGGAGCATTCTTTGTCATAGCTCAAGAAGTAGATCACTCATAATCATAGGATCTTTGAAGTGGGTTTATTCTTTCTTGTCTTGTATAATAATAAGAAATTTCATTCTTCCCCAACAATGAAAACTCTCTCTTGATTTTAGTTTATTCATCTGCAAGTAAATGTGAAAACTTTATTCATTACTTCCCTTCATAACTCCTATAGCTTCACATCTCCATAGTACTAAATATTTATCTTAATTTTCAGCTCACCTGCCTAAAAGAGGCCCTTATTTTGGGCTGTAAACAGAAGTACAAAAAGATTTCCTTTCTCAAGGCAAGGAGAACTTCTGGGAAAGAAGAACTTTCCCTTTTTGTTAGAATGGAGACAAGCCCAAAGTAGCTTCACATGTCCATCAAAATGACTCACTTAATTTGGTCCATCTGCCTAAATATACAACTTCATTTTGACAACTTTCAATTCTATACAGTACAAGGCTCTTCTTTTGGACTTCCTTCTCAAGGTAGGGAATTAATAGTGGTTTGAAAAATGTTTAAACACTTTTTTGCTTTAATTCACTCTAGTAAGAAATGTTCATCTTAGTTTCTATATTTTCTAACCTTTTTTCATTTTGGGATCCTTATACTTTTAAAATGAACCATTTTAATCCCTGTGACTAAGGGGCTCTATGGAGTGCTAAATTGAGTTTGAAAGTCCGAAGTTAATATGTTGGAGTTAGGAAGTCTGTGTTTGAGATACAAAATTGTTTAGTTTGAACTTAGAAAACATTAGAGAATCAAACATGAGATTAAAATATGCAAACTTCAATAATAAACACTATTGAAGTTAGTGGAGTCAAGTTATTAAATCAGTGGGCCAAACACCCCATGAGTTCTAAGAAACTAAGTAAAAAAAGTGGAATGCTAAAATTTTGACCAAAAAACATAAAAGTAAGAACGAACATGAACTAACGCAAAAAGTGGTATTAAAACCATAGAAAATCTTCGCGAGAATCAAACACAGAGGTTAGAAAAATAATGAAGTTAGTGTGAAATAGAGGAAAATTGAGCTAAAAAAGGGGACCCATTTGGTGTGCTGTGAAGGGAAAGCAAGAAGAGAGGTACCTTGAGAAACCCACATTTACAATGATCTTCACAATTTACATAGAGGAAGTAAAAGGTCAATTTTAGGGCAACTGCAAAGGCCTTTCCAGTTCCCACTTGCCCCAACCAACAAACATTTCAGGCTGTTCCCAGCCAGAGTGGGCCTTTTTTTTTCATTTAAATCTCTCTGTCAGATCATAACTACATAGCTTGCACCATAGGCTCCATGGGAATCTTTCTTTTATAGCTCCAAACTTCGACGCTACCACCATTTTCAAAAAGATTTTTTTTTTTTTTTTTTTTTTTTTTTTTAAATAGGTCCAAACTTTGATGCTACCATTTTGTAATGAACTTTGAAATTTGTATCTATTTGATCCATCAACTTTTAAAAAGTTTTTATCTATTTGATCCATCAACTTTTAAAAAGTTTTTATCGGCTTCAAAACTTTCAATTTGTGAAAAATAAAACCTTGAACTTTAGAAAGTATCTAATAGGTCCTTGAATTTTCCCTTTTATCTTCAAAATATTTTTGCATTGTCAATTTTTCGTCTAGTAGGTTTTTTACTAATTTGATGTTTTCTTAGAATTCAGGAATTTATTTGATATAAAATTGAGGTTTTGGAGTTCTATTAGATATAAAATTTAAATTTATATATATAATACAACTAACTTTTGAAATAAGTTGTTTTCAAATATAGCAAAATGTTACTATCTATCGATGATAGACATTGATAGACAATAATATATGATAATAATTTATCATATCATTAATAGACAATGACATTTTGTTATATTTAAAAATATTTCTAGCAGTTTTGCTAAATTTTGAATGATGTGATAGGCCTATTATAGAAAAGTGGAAGTTTAAGACCTATTAGGCATTTTTAAAGTTCACAAACTCATTAAACCAAAAATTAAAAGTTTAAAAACCGATTAGATTCCTCAATCAAGTAAAAGAATAATGATCTATTAGACGCTTTTTAAAGTACAAAAATCAAATAGACACCAAACTTAAAGTTCAAAAGCTAAGCTTGTAAAAGAAAAAATTAATTTTAAAACATCATTTTGGTTATGTATTTTGAGTTTTGTTTCATTTTAGTTTCTATACTTTCAAATTTTAAATTTTTTATTAAATCTTAAATTTAATCTCTATGATTAGTTTGGGGTTAATTTTTTTCTTTATTTAAAAATAGTTTTTTTAAATTCCCTTTATAATTTTGAAAATATATATTATATGATTTTTTTAGCGTATGCAATTATTACTATTTAACCAATAATAATAACTTCAAGTGACTAAATTTAAAATTTTTAAATTTATTAAAAATAGATAAAAGTTAAAATGGAATGAAACATAGATTATTAAAAA